>WOXC01006644.1:0-390327 GCA_011680675.1 Gymnobelideus leadbeateri | reverse complement strand
GTACCTTGGAGAGAATGCACATTGAATAATTGCCTGGAAAGATAATGAAGGGCTAAAGAAGTTATTCAGGAGAAGCCTAGGCTATATCCAAAGTGGGCCTTTTGGGCTACTGACATTTCCTTTAAGTATAAAAAGCACCTTGAGTGTCATTCTTACAAGTTCCTCATTTTGCTTTCACCTGGTAGAATGAAGAACCATGAGGTTCCTTGCTTCACCCAAGTTAGACTATAAGCTCCTCGAGGTCAGTGACTTTCAGTTTTATCCTTGAAGCCCCAATGACTTGGGAAGGCAGTGTGACATACTGGATAGGGAGCCAGATTCAAAGCCAAGAAGACCTTTGTTCAAATCCTACCTCTGACACACATTGACAGTATGACCCTTGAGAAGTTACTTGAGAAGTTACTCTCAGTGCACAATTTTTTCACACTATAAATTGCAATGTGAATTCCTGGGAGTTTCTTCACCTACAAGCTGTCCGTGGTAATGAAATCACAGGTCTGGCTCCTAGTTCTTACCTTTGTCCTAGACCCAGCACACAGCAGAGGGCCAGAACACAGTCAATACTTATCACGTGCTTGTCAACTGATTGGGCCAAATTTATTTAGATGATTTCGATGACCTTGGATTAGATTATTTAGATAATAGGATCACTGAATTAGAGCTAGAAGGGTTTGTATCCTACCACCTAGTCTCACAGCCTCATTATACAGATGAGGAAATGACTCAGAGATGATGAGTGACTTGGGCCAAAAGTCACAAAGGACAGAAAGTGACAAAGGCAAGTCTTCAGATTTTAAACAGGTCTGAAATTTCCTGAACCAGTCTTCATAATCTCAGAGCTGGAAGAGGCCTCAGGGACCATTAATCCAACAAATAACTAAATGACCATCTATTCTACCACATACGTGACATGGTCACTTGATCATTGCTTGAAGACCTCTAACGAGAGGAATCATTGTCTCTCAAGGAAGTGTATCCTCTCTGATTGTTAGGAAGTTTTCCTCATATTAGGCCCAAATCTGCCTCTCTGCTACTTTTCCCCTTTGTTCCTAGTTTTGCACCAGACTACAAGAATTCAGAATGGGCTCTAAAAAAGTCAAGGAGTTGCATTCTCTCTAATACCCAAGGCACTTTTGGTTTAGGTCAGGGGATTTGCAACCTTGGGGCCACATGTGGCCCTCTAAGTCCTCAAATGCAGCCCTTTGCATCCAAACTTCACAAAACAAACCTTATATTCCGTGGAGTTTGGGTGCAGTCGAAGGGTCACCTGATTTAGGTTCTTAGAAGTGCTTTTATGCCTTAAAAGTACTGGGGTACTTTTAAGTACCCAAGTACCCCCAAAGCCTTTGATATACTACATCTCAGACTCACATTACAAATTAAATACTTGCCTGAAAACCTGTGGATAAAACCAAAAACTATCTCATCATTTCCATATGCACAGAATATAAAAAGAGGATTTTATACAAAACCATGAATCTCTTTGTCATACAACTTGCTTTTAAAAGAAACATATGATAAATTCAGTACATTACTTTCAAAACTATCCTGTTTGTGCTTCCTTCTGAACTTCCTTCTGTGTTATTCATTTAAAATGTTTCAGGGGTCCTTTTTTGAGGGGGGCATTATTATTTTCCTCTTTCCCCCAGCTCTCCCCTGCCCTAATTAAAACAAAACCTAACAACCGTGTATGTGTATTCAAGTAAATATATATATATATTTATATAGATAGATAAACAGATATAGATATATAAAACAAATTTAAAAAGTTAAGTAAAACACATTCCCACATTGGCTATGTCTAGAACATCTTTTTCTGTGCCTTGAGTTCATGACCTCTCTCTATGTAGTTGGGTCACGTAGCAGATTGAAGGTCCTGTATATATCCTGTTTGCACATGGTTGTTTGCATGCTGTCTCCCTTGTTATACTGTGAGCTCTTTGAGAACAAGGACCTGTTTTTTTATTCTTGTATCCTTGATGCCTAACACAGTGTCTTTCACATTGTAGGTGTTTAATAAATGCTTATTGACTGACCAATTTATGAGTTAAGTTTTTCAAATGTTGCTGAACTTGTGTAAATTATTTTGCTGACTGTTCACTTCGCTCCAGATCAGTTTATGCTTCCAGGATTCTCTGAACTTGGCTCTTTAGTAATTTCTTATAGTGCAATAGTGTTTTCTTACATTCATATACCATAGTTTTGTTCAGCTATTCCCCAATTAATGGATATCCCTTTACGTAGACATTTCTTCCCTTCTTATCCTCAGAGTGGAGCCAATCCACCTCCAGGTGCTTTGTTTTTCTAATTCAACACCTTTGAAGGCACTAAAGGATGTTGGTTTCATCTCTCTCTCTATTAGAATTTTAATACCATAGAGTCAAATAACTCCTTCCAACTGCTCAAATTAATCTCCTTTTCTAGGAATATCTTTCCTCTTATGTGTGTATTGCAGTTTCCTATGCAACTCTGATCTTTTCATCTGAAATACTTGAAAGTCCTCTATTTCATTAAAGGACCTTAAAGGTCCTTCCTTTAGGATTATATTCAGCTTTATAGAGAAAGTTAATATTGATCATAAGTCCATATCTTTTGCCTTTTGGAATAATGTATTTCAAGGTTTCCTCTTATTTATAGTAAAAGCTACCAGGTCTTGACTGTGGTGTCTTGGTACTTGACCTCCTGCTTTCTAGGTGCTTACATTAATTTTTCTTTGACCTGGAAGCTCTAGATTTTGCTTATGATGTTCCTGGGAGTTTTTCTTTGGAATTTCTTTTAGGAGGTGACCAGTGGATTCTTCTAATATTACTTTGACTTTTTGACTTCTGATTCTAATAGACCTGGCTAGTTTTTCATTTTTTTTTTTTTTTTTTTTTGCTTTTTGGAGGGCAATTGGGGTTAAGTGACTTGACCAAGGACACACAGCTAGGGGTTGTGTGTGGTGTGTGTGTGTGTGTGTGTGTGTGTGTGTGTGTGTGTGTTAAGTGTCTGAAGCCGGATTTGAACCCAGGTCCTCCTGACTCCAGGGCCAGTGCTCTATTCACTGAGCCACCTAGCCACCCCTCAATTGTGGTTTCTTGAAATATGTCCAAGTTTTTCTTTTAAAATCATAGTTTTTCTGGGAGTCTAATGAGTTTCAAATGATCCCTCTTTGACTTATTTTCCAGGTCAGTTGTTTTTGATAACAGATATCTTATATTTTCTTGTATTTTTTCAATATTTTTATTTTTTTTCAAATATTTCTTGATGTCTCATTGAGCCATTAATTTCTATTTGGTCTATTCCATTGTTTAGCACTTCTGGTCTAAGCTATTTACTCTCCTTCCAGTTCTTTCTTTCAGAGCTTTTATTTTATTTTTTATTTCTTACTTCATTTCTTCTATGTATTCTTGTAGTGTTTATGAAATATCTTACTTTTATTTGATTCTCTCACTTGCTTGTTATTGTGTTGTGATGTCCTTCTCAGTTAGATTTTTGGCCATCTCTGGATTTACAGTAATTATAGTAGTCACTGTCTTCTTTAGTTTACTTATCCCTCCTGGCCCTGGTGCTTGAAATGTGACTTTGTGTCAAAGTTAGGGTCTGTACCTTCTGCTTTTAGGTGGGAGGTTTAGCCCTACTTGGTCTTGACTTAGGTCATGTTGACTCTTGAGCAGACTTCTGCCTCTCAGAGTTGTCCTCTTCTCAACCACCACATCTTTGAGGTTGAAAGTGCTAGATCTTGTAGAGCCCTGGCCCTGGAGTCAGAAGGACTTGAGTTTGGATCTGGCCTCAGACACTTAACACGCACAAACAAAAACCTAGCCATGTAACCTTGGGCAAGTTACTTAACCCCAATTGCCCTCCAAAAAGCAAAAAAAAAAAGAAAGTGCTGGGTCTTCATGGCCTTTTATGGTACTTAGAACACAGTGCTAGGACCCTCAAAGGCCAAGAGCTGGGATATCCTGGTCTGAGCAATATCACACTTTGATACAAATTAAATACTTGCCTGAAAACCTGTGGATAAAACCAAAAACTATCTCATCATTTCCATATGCACAGAATATAAAAAGAGGATTTTATACAAAACCATGAATCTCTTTGTCATACAACTTGCTTTTAAAAGAAACATATGATAAATTCAGTACATTACTTTCAAAACTATCCTGTTTGTGCTTCCTTCTGAACTTCCTTCTGTGTTATTCATTTAAAATGTTTCAGGGGTCCTTTTTTGAGGGGGGCATTATTATGCTGCTACTCCTGCTGGCTCCTAAGGCCCATGCTGTAGTTTTCTGAATACATGAAGCCTTCTTGTGAGAGTTCTTTGCTCTTTCTTTCACATACAGAGCTTAGCAGAATGCATCTGTTACTGACCAATCTTTGATAGTATTGGAAAGTTGTCAGTTTATTTGCCAAGGGGAACTGGCTATCACGTGGGCCCTCTTCCCTATTGTCTATAGGTTTCTATCTGCCTTTTTATGTAGTTTTGGGATGGAAAAAGTAATTTCCTCTAGTTTCTCATTGGAATTAGTAGTTGTTATTTTGTGTGGTGATTTTGTAGGCTTTTGCTGTAGTAGGTAGGTATGTGGGAGCCTCCATTCAGTCAGTCATCTTGGCCCAAGGTCTGACAGCCATTAAAACCTCAAAAGTACAGTCTGATGTACAAAAGTTTATAAGGCATAATAAAAACTACTCTAAATAATCCTTATATTCACTATTTTTATGCGGCCTGTAGATATTAAATTTTCTCATATGATTCTTCTGAGAAGAACAAACCCAAAAGATAGTGAATCTACAAGGTCTTTGCACATTTGTTAAAAAATTAGAGGGATGGGGATGATTTCATTAGTATGGGGAACTTCTAGATGAGAAAACTTCCTCTCCTACTGCAGGCTGGCACCTTCTCCATAACTCAGAAAAAACCTAGAGTACTAAGAAGCTAAGTGATTTGCCTGGGATCACACACACTTATCTGTATCAGACTAGGTCTTCTGACTGAAAGACCAGCTTTCTATCTACCATGCAATGGCAACTCTCTATATGTTAAAACCATGGAAACTAAAAAATAGCATGCATTTATTTCTAGTTTGGTTGGTCATTTCACTGACTTATGGCAGTTGAACATTTAAGCATCAGTGTTGTTGATTGATTCTAGGTATTTACCAGAGTTCACAAGTTGGAAGAGTTTCACTGAAAATATTTTGTTTATTTTTTTCCAACAGGACTTCCTGGTACTATCCTGCACACTCAGTTTTCTCAAATGCACACAGTAAAAGAAAAAAAAAATACATTTCTTTAAAGGAAAAATAGGAACATTCAGAGATATCCTGTGAATCTTCATTATAAATCACATTTCCATAAATTGTTTAAATAACTACTACAACTGCTTAGATAAACATTTAGATGCTGATTATGGGGGTGAAGGGAGAGGAAGATAGGATGGATGATCTTTGAAGTTCATTAAATTTCCTCAATTATCTTGAAGCTTGTTTTGGCTCCATCAAAAATGAATATACGATGTATATGAGCTACCCATCTATGTAAATTGAATTGGCATTCTAATTGATTCAATATTCTTGTTGAGTGGATGTGTTAAAAACAAAGTTGCCTGCCTTGGTCAGTGCTGCAGTACTAAAATATACAGGAATAGAATTTTAGTGCTTTGAAAAGTGAATGCCCATCTCTCTAGCACCTGTCTTATTACCTGGGACTGATTGAGATGCTATGGAATATCTAACTTATTGTATATAAAGTACATAATGGAATCAGTGCTTGACTTGAAGTTAGAAAGTCCTGGGTCTGAATCCCACCTTGGATACTGCCTATATAATTCTAGACAAGTCATTTAATCTCTATGAGCCTTGGTTTCCTCACCTGTAAAATAATTATAGCACTTATCTCTCATGGATTTTGAGAGAATGAAATGATATAATTTATTAAGTGAAAAGCCTTGCAAACCTTGTATGTAATAAATAGGCCATTGAAAATGATCATGATGTTGGGAGGAAAATTGCAATGGAAGTTTATTTTTCAAAAAGTGATGTTGTAGGAGTGCTGTTCTGGTTGTCAAGACATCTGGGTCCTAGGCCCTTCTTTAGTGTGTGAACTTTGGAAAGTCTCTACCTCTCTGGGTTTTGATTTCCTCATCACTCCTTTTCACTGAGATCTTTCTGCCAACACTTCTATCCCCTTTGCTTAGCACAAAGCTTAGTACATAGTTTGTGTTTAATCAGTACTTTTTCATTCATTCATTCAGAAATACAGGGTATTCAAGAAGGACTAGCACTTCTGGTGTGAGGACTTGCCAAGCCCTTTTCAGAGCTGCTTATCCACCTCTGGTGTCTACCTGAAACTCAACTCTAGCCTGTGTCTCCAAGAAGCAAAGTCTATTTCAGCCATTTTCATGCCTGTGGAGTGCTTAGAGTTTGGTCAGACATCAACAAAGGCCACTATATCCTTGGCTGTCACCAGTCATCTTGACTTTTGTCTTGCCACTGAACTTTGATGATTCTGGAAGAGAGACTGAAGCTCGTGACTTTGTGAAACTCTGCCTCGCTTAAATTTATAAGTTTGTAAATTTATAAGGACATTGGTCCTCTTCAAAACTGAAGGACAAACAGCATTCATTCATTCATCCATTTGTAAAATGAAGGGGTCTGGCTTGGTGATCTCTAAGGTGATTTCCAAATTTAACATTCTCTAATGTCTTTGTATCTCCTGTACAGCACCTACTAGGTGCTTGATAAATGAACATCACAACCAGGAAAATATTAGTCCTCAAGTCTCAGCTTCTCAGTGTTCCTAGGCTTTCTTGTTTCTATTCACACAAGGTTGGAATTGTGCAGATGGACATAATTGTAAAAGACTATAAATCAAAAAGTCTCCTTCCTGTCTGGTTATCATTGTGGCTAAAATGAGATTTGGTCCAGTTTGACTAGAACAATGGGATTATAATAGAACTGCTTTCCTGGGTGTTTTCTGCTGGTACCTTGGATTCATTCTTTAAGGAAAAGAATTTCAAGCCTAAAAATATCAGATGAATAAAAAGGGAAAATGCAAAAAAAAAATTAAAAGGTATTTCAATCCCTGTGAGATCTGCAGAAATACTAACATTGCACAACTAGAGACATATATGAGAAAATGCTGAGTATGACAATATGAAGGTGAAATCCAACCAGGATGTGCATTTTAGGAAAGTACAGGTAGGCTTAAAAATTTGAGGTTGATGAGCCCAAAAATGATTGCTCAACATTTGGGGGTGGAATTTAAGGTACGAAATAACTAAGGACTATCTTCTGAAAGGCTTGCTTCCTGGGAGATCAAACCATAAGTGTAATTGGGATGGTTATATGAGTGTAGAAGAGAAAAATGAGACAGAGCCTTCCAAAGGGCAGGATTTTGTGCTGAGTGGATGGATGGTGGTTTTGAACAGATCAAAAATAAAATATGATTCTAAGACACATTTCAGGCTAAAGTGACTGCAACGGATTCTGAATAAGCCAACAAGCAAGTCTCTGAAAATGTGGTCCTGAAATTTCTCCTCTATCAGGGTCTTAGGACATAAGTGACCCACCAGGGGTCATAGATGTAAGGTGTACAACTCACCTTTACTGGGAGATGGGAATATGTGAGAAACTCCCAGAAGGAGGGAATTGGAGGAATGGGAAAACAATTGTGTGGAAATCCTACATGAGCTACTGAAAAATGAATTGCCATTCTGCCCCAAACTTGGAGATTTTACTCCTACCTCAGCAGCCAAGTCACCATTTTGTAGCTGTTCATAGCTCCTGGGTTTTAGTCAAACAGTCATTTTAAGTGATGGTTGCTTGGGGAGGGGGCAGGGCAGAGTATAGTTCTCCTTTACTGCCAAATGTGTGATAGTGTGCTTTTAAAATTCCTTGTTGAATGTTTAAAGGCCACTGCTTGTCCTAATTTGCCTTTTGGTTTCCATCCTATTCTTTGGATTGCTTGTACTTTCCTGGTCACGTGTGCACGTGCACATGAACATCCACACATGTGCTACTGTTGCCATCTTGCTTCTTTAGTTCACTGCCCCATAAAGTTGTTTTTAATAAAATTCACTTAAGTTTTAAATAAATAAATTTTAAATAAAATTCACTTAAGCAGGGCAGCTAGGTGGCTCAGTGAATAGAACATCAGCCCTGGAGTTAGGAGGACCTGAGTTCAAATCTGGCCTTAGACACTTATCACGAAAACTAGCCATGTGACCTTGGGCAAGTCCCTTAACTCCAATTGCCCTACCTTCCCCCCTCCAAAAAGAAAAAAAAAATCCACTTAAGGTACTGTCTGCTTCAATCTTTCATATCTCTCTCCATGATAGAATCCAAATAGGAGAAAAAACAAAGTCATAACTGACCCTCCAAAGAAACTAAACTTTCTAAAAATCAACCAAATGTAGAGCTCAGGGTTTCTTTGTGAAATAGATTCCTTTGGTAGTCTGGTGAAGACTACCTAATCCTCAGAATAATATTGTTAAATGCATAAAATAAAATACATAGGATTACAAAAGAAATCAATTCTACTTATCATCTGAAATCAGAATTTAAAAGATCCAACATAAAAGTTTATCAAGAAACTAGTACTTGCCAATGCTAAGCAGGTGTAAACTCCCAACTCAGTTCACAACTTGACACTTGTCAAGGGATCAAGTATTTCCTGGATGTGTTGGTGGAAGAAAGGAGTCATTCCTTCCTTCCCAATATCACTGTCACCAAGTGGTACATTTTCTGACATGGCACTGGTAGAGGCAACTGTCACTATCTAGCCTATTGTCAGGTGAACTCCAGAGGCTTTCAGATGTTCCCAAAATGATCTGATGCTGCTCTGTGGCTTGGGATATCATGAACTCCACTCTGTCTCAGGTGGAATGGCTCTTGCTGGCAATTTCTAGACTACCCACTCCACACTGCAAATACCCGGAGTAGGGGATACTGACAGAGAGTGGGGGATTTTCCAAGGGCAGCACAACTCCTGCCTAACAAGCTGCTCTGTCCATGTCCTCTCTTTCTGGTCTTCCTTACTGTGATTACCATAAAAGTGAGTCTTTTGGTTTTACCAGGTAGTTGATAGTGATGTTGGTAGTTATTTCCCCTTTATATTCATCCCCCAAGACTGCACAAGCCACAGATTTTTCTTTCCTTTGGCACCTTTGGGTTTGGAAAAATACACGGGCATGGCAAGAAATAGCCAAGTTGGCCAATAGGTGTCATACAGAGCTTTGTAACTATAGAGCATCATAGAAATACAATGTTTTGTTAGCAGTTTCTTAAAGATCCTTTAGAACCTGTCAATGTCTGTCGTCTATATACTTAGTACCTTCAAGAGATATTTGATTTATAGGGTAGAGATACATGTTTATACCACCACCTTACTATAAAGGGGCAAGGGAAAGGAATGAGCCCTTATTAATGCCTTCTTTGTGATAATCATTTTATAAATATTATCTAATTTGATCCTCACAATAGGTAGCTGCTATTATCTTTATTTTATAGTTGAGGGAACTAAGGCAAACAGAGGTCAAGTGATTTACCCAGGATCACATAGCTACCAAGTGTCTGAGGACAGATGTAAAATCAGGTCTTTTGGACCCCTGGCTCTGCATTCTATCCACACTGTCACCAGCTTGCTAAGTAAAATATGAAACAAAGTTCTTAGCTGACAGATTGGGAAAAAGAGGGAGCCAAAGAAGGTTTGAGGAGGAATGAAATTTGAAAAAGCCACTGTTGTGATGGGGATAGCATATTGATTAGGGAGGTATAAAAGTATTGCCTTGCCACAGCGAGGGCTCAGTTAAGATTATGTAACACAAATATGCAGTGGACCTGGTTAGCTCTGTTTCATGATTTTGAAGAGGTCCATTCAGCAACATACACAAGAGCAAAGGCAGGGCATGATGGGAATGATCCTAGGCTAAGACTTGTTAGGGCAAGATCTTAAATAGGATAAGGAGATGAAGGACTCAAGATAAGAGGACAAGGTGGTTCAGCAATGGCTTAAGAAGGGCGAGGGAGCAGAGAGTAGCTAGTGCAGGATTGGTGGTATGGCAAAGAATTAAGAAGTTGGTAAGGTTGGAGATCACAGAGTGGATGAATAGCAGGGTTAGAGCATACAAGGCAGAGCAGTAGAACAACAGATTATGACAGATAAAGGAATTTCATAGTTCCTGAATCTGAAAGTGTGGGTGGTGACTAGATGACCATCTTTGTGTATAGCTGAGGTGGGGTGGAGAAGGAAGTCATGGGAAATGAGCAAGTTGAGAAATTGAGAGGTAAGGGAGAATATCAATACTTATGTTAAAGGCCTCTAGTATAAAGGCAGGACTTAGGAGGAGAGAAAGATTGCAAATTATGTACTGAAATTATGAAGGGAGGAAGGAATGAAGGAAAAGAAGGAAGGGAGGGAGGGAGGGAGGAAGGAAGGAAGGGAGGGAGGAAGGAAGGAAGGGAGGAAGGGAGGAAGGAAGGAAGGAAGGAAGGAAGGGAAGAAGGAAGGAAGGAAGGAAAGAGGAGGAGGAGGAAGGAAGGGAGGAAGAAGGAAGGAGGAGGAGGAAGGAAGGAAGGAAGGGAAGAAGGGAGGGAGGGAGGAAGGAAGGAAGGAAGGGAGGAAGGAAGGAAGGAAGGAAGGAAGGGAGGGAAGGAAGAAAGGAAGGAAGGAAGGAAGGGAGGGAAGGAGGAAGGGAGGAAGGAAGGAAGGGAGGAAGGAAAGAAGGAAGGAAGGAAGGAGAGGGTCCTGGAGGATGGTAGACAGTAGCCACCATAATCTTGATTGTGTGATCAATATGGATTTTATGAACCTCCAAGGAGAAGAGGTTATACTGAGTGATGGTGATAGCCCAAAAAATGTACTAGTGAGCAAAGTATATTCCAACTTCTTCAGTATAGACACACACACACACACATACACACCCATACTAATACTGTACACTCCATTTTTAGGCTATCTTCTAAGCAATTTTATTTCACTTAACATTAGTCTAATCCCAAACCATTTCTGGTTTAGAAAGAAAGATGTCCTAACTGGCATAATTCCCTAATCTCTGTGATGTGAAATAATTCTGCTAAAAATTATTTCAGGTAACATTTGGAAGATTCCTTAAGAAGAAAATCACAACACGTAAAAATAATTTGTATTAAAATTCCAGAATTTGTTGAGTAACCAAGTTACTATTTCATTCCTGACTCCTTCTCTTTGATATGTCAGCATCTTTTCTCAGTGAGGCAGGGTGAGTTCTCTTTCTAATCACTTCAGATGGATGAGTGAAGAGGAGACTGCCTTTAAAAGTCAATAGCCCACTCCTGTCAGGGATGGGGAAGGCACTGTTTGAAACAGGACAACAGTTATGCTTTGCTAAAATGTTAGGTGCCTCCTTTAGCCACTTCTCTAAGTAAAGATCTTTTGTCCTTGACCCACCTTTCCTAGGAGCTCTTCTAGGAGTCTGGAAAGGGCTATTTTTGAGCAGAGAAATATTATTTCTTAATATTTCTAGGGAAATTAAAAAGGAGGTTTTAAATGTGCTTCCACATCTGAAACCATACCTTCCATCACTTCTTATGGCAATGTAATAATTCCTTACATTCATATATCATAATTTATTCAGCCATTCCCCAACTGATGAGTACCCCAGTAGTTTCAAGTTTCTTGCTACTACAAGCAGAGTGGCTACAAATGCTTTAAATGCATAGGGGTTTTTTTTTCTTATTTTTCTTTGATTTCTTTGGGTTATAGGCCTAGTAGTGGTGTTGCTGAGTGAATCAATCAATTAATCAATAAACAATTATTAAGCACCTACTATATACCAGGCACTATGCTAAGTTCTGGGGATACAAAGAGAGGTAAAAGAGTAAAAGGCAGTCCCTGCTCTCAAGGAGCTTACAATCTAAGGAGGGATAAAATGTTTAATGGTATTTTGGTCACAGTTCCAAATTGCTTTCCAGAATGACAGCACCAACTCCATAAATAGTGCATTTGGCTACCTCCCTCATTTTAAAGAGGAAGGCATTAAAGCCCAGAAAACTTAACATTCCCAAGATTACACAATTAATTAATGACAATGAAGTCTAGTGCTTAGATTGCTTGATTTCTAATCAAATGCTTTTCCTACTAAGACTACTCCTCTTTCTATATGATGGTTATTCAGATGTTTGAATACAGCTATGACATGTCCTTTTAGATTTATTTTCCTTCCCCTGATGGTTTCCAGGTCCCAGGGTATCTTTTTGTGAACACAATATTTTTTGTCAGTTTTTGTAGTACAATGGTAAGAACCCTGTCTCAGAAGTTAGAGAATCTGGGTTCCAAAAGCCACCTCTGTAACTACATTGACCCATGTGACCTTGGGCAAGTCACTTACCTTCCTTTGTCCTCAATCTCCTTACTGGTAAAATAGGGGGGTTGGGCCATATGGTCTCTGAAGTAACTTCCTGTTCTCCATCTATGAGCCTGTGAACTAAAAGCACTGCACTGGATGACCTCTGCCCATCAGAGCATAGAGTTTTATTATTTGACATAATGTAGCCTAAGCTTGCATTAGCTTGTTTTTTTTTTTTTTAAAGCATCTGTGTTATATTGTTGACTCATATTGACTATGTGGTAAGCTAAAAAGCCTTGGTATTTTTCTTCCATCCTGGCACTTGTACAATTGATTTTTTTTAACCAAAATGCAGGACTGTGCAATTATCCTTATAAAATTGCATCTTGTTGGTTTCAGCCCATCATTCTAGCCAGTCAAGATAATTTTGAATCTAGTTTGTATAATCCATCATATTAAATATCTCTCATGGCTTTGTGTCATCTGCAAATTTAATTAGCTTGCCTTCTATGTCTTCATCCAAGTCTTTGATAAAAATATTGACTTCAACAGACCCAAACAGTCCACTAGAGATTTTCCTTCATGTTCAGATCAATCCAATACTCTTTTAGGTAATCAAGGCTGAGCTGAATGGGTAAGCATGAAACTATGCTGATTGGATCCACTGTTAAGTTCACAGCAATCCTTTTATTCTTCTCTGATTGACTTCCTATCATGCTCCCCACAGTGGCTACTTTAAATCTTCTATTTTTTTCCTAAACTCCACTTCCAATACATCCCCTCCCCCATCTCTTTTACTGAAATGACAGACCCTCAATCCTGAGCTCCCTCAACTACACTTCTTCACATTGCAAAATATCTTTATATCTACACTAATATGTTCTTACTTCCCTATAGTCTTAGAGGATTAAGTGGTTCCTGATTCCCTTAGCAGTTTGACCCTTCCCCTCCCCTATTATCTTCTGTCTACAATGTAGATATACCTTGTATGTACCTAATTATTTACATACTTCCTCCATTAGAACGTATGCTCATAGACTGCAGAGACTGTTTTTGCCTTTGATTAATGGAGGGACTCAGGAACAGGTGCAGCCTGCAGAGCTGATGGAATCCCCAAAGAAAGAAGCTGGACACTCTGCTTCCAGAATGGATGGGCATGCTCTCAGATTTGGAGTATATGCAGACATTAGGTAATTGGTTTCAGTCCACTAACCACATGATGATGAAGAAGAGTGTTTTTGATTGATTATAGAGCTGAAACTGGGGTACATTCAAAAGATACTCATCAGTCAAAGTGAACTGGCCCTCCGTCCTACTTGGTTCTTTTTGGGTGAGGGGGCAAGCTCTAAACACTCACTGGGGAGAGGGGCCTCAGACCTTTATCTCCCTACTAGGACCAAGGAGCCTGTGAGCTCATGGCCCTGTTCTTGTTCCCATTTCTATTGTACTTGTCTGTTCACCTGCTTTTAGGTAAAGGAGAGTGAAGATGATTATTACCTTGTGAACCTTGAAATGTTAGGAGAGTGAGTCAATAGAAGGCTGAGAGCTAGATCCATGTCAGGATTTGTTAAAAGCCACAGGGTAAGGAGTGAGGTACCAAGCAACCTGCCAGTCTAGTCCATAGCAGGTGTATTCCTTCATCCATTGGCTATACTATGAACTTGGTGGATTGTATACTGTGCAGATACTACTTTAAGTGGGAGCCTACTCTCCCCTGAGAGATCCCAGGTGCTATAGTGGAGGGTGTATTTCCTAGATTTGGGGAGTGGAAGGATGTTTGTAGATCTTTTCTCACTATATCTTTGAAGTATCATAAACACAATTAGATGACTAATGGTTAAATGGAACTGGGACACTAACTACTGGCAACTGACATGAGGAAAATCATACCAGAATGGGGGCTCAATTTAATAGAATTAGGGAAGACAGTCCCCCAGTGGTGATGTAGTTAGCCTTATTCTGAGGGAGCCCAGAATCTTACTTGCTTTGAGTCTCTGGTGCCTAGCACTGTGTCTGGCACATAGTAATCACATAGTAAATGGTTGTTGATTGGCTAAGAGTGGTACTTTCTTCTCTCTTTCACAGCTGTCTGTGATACTCTCACTTCATTTCTATACTCCTCACTCAGACCCCTAATTGTCCAGTGGGAGACTTGGTCTTCCTCTTTAAATGCATGATTGGCATTTAAGAAAGGAAGATGAACTTTAGTGAGCCACTGGACCAGGGAAGGGCCACGGGCCCTCTCACCCCTGAAGCTAGCATGAAATTGAAAGCCTACAGCCTTTCTGTGGTTTCTCCATTGTGACTATTCCTCAGCCCCTTGTAATCTGATTTCCATACTCAGCTTTCTCTAAGGTCACCCATATAACCTCTGAGGTGCCAAACTTAATAGCATTTTATGCAGATGATTCACAAATCTATATCTAGGGGCAGCTAGGTTGGTGCAGTGGATAGAGCACCAGACCTGGAGTCAGGAGGACCTGAACTCAAATCTGTCCTCAGACACTAGCTATGTGACCCTGGGCAAGTCACTTAACCCTGATTTTGCCTCCCTCCTACAAAAAAATTCCCAACAAATCTTTATCTATCTGTTCATAACCTTTCCCTTAAGTTCTGTTCCTAGATTTCTAAATGTCTGTTCCACATAGCCACTAGAATGTCCCACCAGCAACTCAAATATAAGGAGAGAGGACTAGGGACACTTGTGTGATTTCAATGGCATAGATGAGGAAATTCTCTACCAATGCAGGTCAACACCTTCTCTTCTGTTCAGTCTTAAAGCATTGTCTTGTCTAATGCACTGAGAGATTGTGATCCCACGAGTACCTATCAATAGTAGGATCTGAACCCAGATCTGCTTGACTCCAAGGATGGTTTTCTATCTGCTACAACTTACTGTCTCTGATATACATAACAGAGCTCTAGTCAGTGGGAGGTCCATGCTCAGAGCATCCTCTGCTGCCAACCAGTGTGGGAGAGTCTTGAGGGAGCTTCCTTTGCAAAGGTGTGATGTCATGTAATGAAAGGGCCTTGATCCCCCATTGGGAGCATGCCCAGATATTCTGTAACTGATTCTATTCCACTAACCAGGTGGTCATGAGACAGACTGTTGATTGGCTGCTGGGCCAGAATTGGGGTGCATTCCAAGACCCCTAACTGTCCAGAGGGAGACTCATTCTTCCTCTTTTAATGCCTGATTGACATTTAAGAAAGAAAGATGAGCTTTAGTGAGCCATTGGAACAGGGAGGGGCCTTGGGCATGAAATTGAGAACGTGCAGCCTTGGTGTGGTTTCTATCTCCATTGTGACTATTCCTTAATGATTTATGTGAAGGAGAATTGGAGACTGCTCTAACCTGTGAATTTCAATAGGGTTAGGCTATGACAAGAAGGTAGACCATGGCAGGATTTGTGAAGCATGGGTGAGATAGTAACGACTCATTTATTGGCTATGCCACATTTGGGAGTAAGCCTGGTGGGGGCTATGTAGAAACTGCTACATAGTTTGACCCTACTTTTCCCAGGGACTGAAGGAATAAACATTTATTAAGGACCTAACGTGGGCCAGGCACTGTGCTAAATGCTTTACAAATATTATAATATTATCTCATTCTATTCTCACAACAACCCTTGGAAGTAGGGGTTTATTATTGACCCCCATTTTATAGTTGAGGAAACAGAGGCAGGTTGGGGTAAAGTGATTTGCCCCGGGGTCACAGAGTTAGCAAGTATCTAAGGCTAGATTTGAACTCAGATGTTCCTGGCTCCACCTAGCCAAAATGTTTGTGCTTATTTTCTCACTAGTATTTTCAGTAAATATCCCTTCATATAACTTAATTGCTGTTTATTGTTTTAATAATACTAGGGCACTAATCACTGGTAGTTATTGGTGGGGAGAGAACACCAGAATGGGAGCTTAAATCAGTAGTAGTATAGAAAGACTCCCATGAAGAATCAGGGATACATCTGGAATCTTCAGGGGAAGATAGAGCCAGACTTGCCCTGGATTAGTTAGTCCAGAGTGTCACTACACAAAAAATGAGCTCTCAGTACCACCACCCTCCCCCACTTCCCCTGCCTCCAACACTTCCTCTTTCCAACTTTGTTATTTATTTATTCATTTCTGAGTGGCACCACCATCCTCAGTCAAGAGAGAAAAAGCATTAACATGTCATTTGTAAAACAAAGGTCCTGAGTTAGCTGATCTCCAAGGTCTTTTAGCTTTTCCTCTCCTCCAAACCCCACATCCAATCCTTGGTGAAGTTCACAATATCTCACATATCCTTCACCTCCTGCCCACTTACACAACCATTATCCTAATTTAGGCATTTATCATTTCTGATCCTTAATACTATAATAACCTCCTAACTAACAATCTTTCTTCCTTTTAATCTACACTTTATATAACTGCTGAGATAATATTCCTAATGCACAGATTTGACCCTGTCTCTTCTCTCCTAAGCTTCAGAGCCTTTGGCATAGCCATACTTCCAGTCTAGTATCAAATGGTTTAATACCAAAAACTGATATGATTTTATTGGTGGAAATGATATTAAAAAGGAATTACTTTCTGATATGCTGACTCACCCTAAGGACCATGGGAACTTTCCAAACCACTTAACAGCTGAAACCTTCCCTATATTTTGTCTGTTACACTAGAATATAAGTTTCTTGAGAGCAGAGACTGTCTTATTTTTCTGTTTTTATCCCCAGAACTTAACACAATGCTTTGCACACAGTAAGAGCTTAATAAACACTTTGTTCATTCATTTAAGTATTTGGAGTTTCATAAAATATAATGCAAAGCAAGAGAAGAGAATTATCAAGAAACAGTTACCTTGGGCTGTTCTGCACTTTGAGCTGAAGGTGGCACCAGCATATTTTATAGAGCAGCCTCTGTTCAATGGGAAACTCTGGCCGGGATATTTTTATTCCTCCCTTTCTTTCCTTCTACCACCTGGTCCCCAAAGACACAGGCACACACATATAGATCCGAATGGGTCTATGTGATTTAAATCATCCTGGGCAGCTCTGCTTTTATGCAGGATTAGCATACCAGGCTGTTTTTTATTCTGGAAAGCTAAATAAAACCCCACTCGTTTTCATCCATCCAACCGAGCTTGCTGTCTCCCACAACGACTGTGATATTAGGGGAAATAAAACAAGTAGGACCATTTACAACATGAGGCTAGATCTGGGTGTTCATCTTTCAGGAAGTCAAGCTTCAGGGTCATGGTGATGACTTCAGCATAGGCTCTGTTAATTATTCTTAATCTGGTGACAAGAGCACAGTGAAGTATTAGGGTGTCTGAAAGATGGAGCCCACAGAGGGACTCTCAGAAGGCTGCTTGCCACTTATCTATTACTCAGCTCCCAAAGCTGAATTCTAGAATTTAACACAGGATTGATCTGACTATTTCTCTTCCTCTCACTACAAAGGGTATTTGAAATAGACCTCTTTGGATTCTTTGCGTTGGCAGGAACTAGGCAAAGGATCCAATTGTAATTAGCAAATGAGGGGAAAATGGCAATAGTGTAGAACTAAGGGCTCTCTCTTGGGTGGAAGCTATTTGGTTTGGAGGTACTGACTAATTCTCACCTTCACCAATCTTTTAGCAGCCAGTTCCCAAGAAAATTTCAATCTCACAGCAATACAAGTTTTACACAAAGATAAAGGCACTATCAGGCCATTCTTCCTTTCATTTGCAGTTTACATCTTCTTGGGCTTTATAAATCCTATTGCATTTATTAAACACTCAGGCTTGAAGCTCTCACTCTGGGAGGAGGAGCATACTCCTTGGGCTGGTTTATAAAAGGACCCTTTTTCCTTTTCTGTCTTTCTTCTGGAAAGATTCTGAGAGCCCATTAGCTGTGTGGTCTGTGATGTATGCGTGAGCACGTATGTGTGTCTGTGTGTGCGTGTATGCATATATGTCTATGTGTGTGTCTGTGGGTGTCTGTGTGCGTGTGTCTGTCTGTGTGCACGTGTGTGTCTGTGTGTCTCTGTGTGTGTGTCTGTGTGTGTATATGTATCTGCTTGTGTGTGCATGAATGTCTGTGTGTGTCTGTGTGTGTGTTTCTCCCCCTCCAATCCAACACTATCCAAAGCCATTCTGACTGCTCCCTTATGGCAGAAGTACATGAGGAGGTCATTCATGCTCCTTTACATGGCTCAAGGGGACATTTTCCTAAACAATGTCTCTCCTGAACCCTAGACTTTAACCAAGATTTAGAAGAGAGGAAATTTGCTGGGCAGCAGGATCCTAAAATCTAGTTTTCTAGCCCTATAAAGATTTCTTAGACAAGGCCATCCTCATAGGGGATACTAAAATTTAAAGCTAAGGGTAGAACAATGGATAATGAATAGAGTTCTGGATTTAGAGTCAGGAAGACCTAAGTTCAAATCCGACCTCAGACACTTGTTCCTAGCACAACCCGACGCTCACTAAGCCAGCTATGTGGCACAGTGGAGAGACTTCCAGCTCTGCAGTCAGGAAGACTTGAATTCAAATTCTACTTTAGACATGTACTACCAGTATGACCCTGTGTAAATCACTTAACCTCTCCATGCCTCAGTTTCCTCATCTGTAAAATGGGGGTAATAACACCTCATAGAATTGAGAGGATCAAGTGTGATATTATAGTTAAAGTACTTTGCAAAATATAAAGCACTATATAAATGCTAGCTGTCTATTAGGAAAGGGGTCGCTAGATGATTTAGTGGACAGAGCACTGGCCCTGGAGTCAGGAGGACCTGAGTTCAAATTCAGCCTCAGAAATTTATTAGCTATGTGACCCTGGCCAAGTCACTTAACCTTTGTTTGCCTTAATCCACTGAAGGAAATGGCAAAGCACTCCCATATTTCTGCCAAGAAAACCTCACAGACAGTTGTTCCATGGGGTGACTGAATGACAACACTTGTTAGGAGAAGGGGAATTCAGTGCAATTCTTGACAAGAGAAATGGATCATGCATGTAGCATAGGTACTGGGAGGAACATTGCCAAGAATCTCACATTCTAATGGGGATTCTAACACACAACATAAGGCAGCTGACCTGAGCTCAAATCTGACGTTGGACACTTACTGACTATATGACTTTAGACAACTGTACCTCAGGTTCCTCATCTCTAAGATGGGGATGATAATGGCAACTAAGTCATGGGATTGTTGTGATGTTCAAATGAGATAATATTTTCAAAGTGCTGAGGACATAGTAGGCGATTAATAAATATTTATTTCATTCCATGCTAACAGTCTGTTAATCCTGTCAGAAAAGGAGATGAAGTGAGTTTTTCATGACTGGTTTTTGATGGCCCCATACTGATTCTTTCTGTTTATTGCTTCCTTTTTCTAGATGTTTGCATAACTTTGATAATACACCCTAGAATTTCATCAGAAATAAGAGTATTAGCTCATTTTGAACATTCTTGGGGGACTTTGCCTTGATTTTGTATTCCCTTTCTGCTAATTGCCTTTCCATCTTCTGCACGTCTTTTTAAAATCCAGGAGTTCCTGGGGACATCCATATTAGTGTCTGTAGACAACCTCTGTTGTCATTCAATAAATATTTATTAAGTACCTACTATGTGCTCAGCACCATGCCAAGTGCTGGGGATACAAATAAAAAAAGTAAGATAATCCTTGTCTTTTAGAAACTTACAATATGTGTAAGTATGTAAAGAGGTGTCAAAAACTAAACAAGGCTTTTAAGTGAATGGGGTGTATATTATTTGAGAATATGTGATATGTGTCACTGTCGGGGAGGAGAAGAATTTGATTCATTTGGTCCTATAGAGCACCTTTGATTTATTTCCTCATGAAATGGTATGGCCAAATAAAATTTGACACCTGGTGATGAATCTGTTTTTCTTCTTCATTGGAATTATTTCTCCTTGGGTTTTCAAAATTTCATTCTTGATAGTTTTCCATTCTTCTGAGATGAAAGATATCTTAATAGACTCCTGGAATTTTTTCCTGAGCCTTTTAAAAAATTTTTTTAAATCAGGAATTCTAAGTTGGGTCACTTTACTGACAGGGTAAATCATCATTTCCATCCCAGTAACTAGTTTCCCCATGTTAGTGAGAGTCCCCTTCAAAGGTTCATATACCTCTTGTAGGAAGAAATAATCTCTAAGGCAAATCAAGACATTTTTAGCCACTGTTCTTTAGACAGAGAGAGAGAGTTATAATTGAAGTCCTCAATCACAGCTATATCATGTCCTCATGCCAGGTTTATGATCTCTTTCTTAGATTCCTCATTCATTTCCATATCTTGATGTTCAAGATGGATTCCCCCACATCCTCGTCCCCCAGACCCATGGTTTCCTTAGATGACTATTTTTCCTATCATATAATACTTCCCACTACCCCCCCATCCCACTTGGTTTGCCTTTGAGTTTATCCAATCCAACCTCTTTATTTTTTTTTTTTTACAGTTGGTCCTAAGAAAACAGATTATAGTCTGTTGCCAGGACAGTAAAATCCCAAAGGTCTTTGATCTTAGTAGGATTTGTCTGAGTTTTCAGTCCCCTTGGTAGGGCCTTCCAAAATCCAGGGTCACCACTATGCTATTATGATCCCATAAAACCAAATTATAGGAGTATAAACCCAATAAATCCCAGTTATAGGATTATAAAGATAAAAACAGAACGAAGGAAGAATGAGTTTCTGAGTAGAAGAGTAGGTTACATTCTAGAATTGATTCCTCAATAGGAATCCTTAAGCTAATGAGACATTTAAGAGGATAGCACTGGGCCATTCAATCATATTGTCTAAAATAATGTTAAATATCTAATGCATGTATGTTGTTCAGTTGTGTTCAAGTCGTCATGATCCCATTTGGGGCTTTCTTGGCAAATATACTGGAGTGGATTTGCCATTTCCTTCACTAGCTCATTTTATAGATGAGGAAACTGAGGCAAACAGGGCTAAGTGACTTGTCCAATAACTTACAACTAGTAAGTGTCTGAGGCCAGATTTGGAGTGAGGGAGATTTGTCTTCATGAGTCTGGACCCAGCACTTTATGCACTGTACCTTCTAACTGCCCCAATACATCAATAGGTACACTTTAGGCTCATGACCTTAGGATCAGAGTTGGAAATGACCTTAAGTGTCATCTGGTCCAATTCCTTTGTTAGAAGGATAGGGAAACTGACAATCAGAGAGGTTAAGGGATTTGTCTAAGGCTATATAGGTATTAAGGTGCAGGACCAAACATTAAAATCCAAGACCTCTGACTTCAGTCTTTTTATTACATCATTACAACCAATATCTATAATACTGTAAAAGTTCCATCCCAGAACTGTAGCTCTGGGTTTACATGGAGTTCAGTAGAGGGGGTTTCTGATGTCACTACCTAGATTTCCCTCAGGAAACAACAATATTTATTTAGCTTATTTCCCCCTTACCCAAATTTACTCCTGGGAATATCAAGTTATAACTTGTGTTTAGGTCTCTATAGAAAAGGTAAAGAGCCCTCAGCTCTTGTGCAAACACTCAGGATGACGAATCTCAGATTATAGGCCAGACTTTATCCTGCCTGGAAGTAAATACGAAGAATTCACATCTACACCCAGAAACAGCCAAGACAACTCTCCTCCAAACTGACCTCTTCATTCTTCACCCAGGATGCTCTATTGGCTATCCCGTACAGCTTGAAGCTGTGTGGCACAGTAGAGAGAGTAGGGAAACTGCAGTCAGGAAGACCTTAATTAGATTTCACATCAGATATTTACCAGTTGTGTGTGACCCAATGCAGTGGGTCATTTTAACCTCTGTCTGCCTCAGTTTCTTCTTCTGTGAAATGAGGATAATAATAGTATTTACCTCCCAGGCTTGTTGTGAGGATCCGAAGGCATAATAGTGCTTTGTAAACCCTGATGTGTTATATAAAAAAAGCTAATCATCACCATCATCATCAATCATCAATCATTATCATCATCTAGAGCCATAACAGTGATGAGGCAAATTCAAAGCTGGGAGTCACAGAAAAAAATATGTAAAATGGGCATGTACTATCCCAAGTACAAAAGAGGGAGCATTTCATATTCTTGCCTCAGATACAAAATTAGCTAGTTGTAGCACTGGTATTAACAAGGAGATTGTGAAATAAGAATGGCATATGGTACAAAGGGTAGTTTATAAAGAGAGAATCTGATAATTCCAAATCTGTCCATGTCAGATTGTTGCTAAATATTACAAGATGATGATGTACTAACCTATTTATCATATTCATTAATTTTTCACATTTAGAATTGATTGGCTAGGGGTGGCTAGGTGTGAATAGAGCACCAGCCCTGGAGTCAGGAGGGCCTGAGTTCAAATCCAGCCTCAGAAACTTAACACTTACTAGCTGTGTGATCTTGGGCAAGTCACTTAACTCCAATTGCCCTGCCCCCCCCTCCAAAAAAAAAAGAAAGAATTGATTGGCTATACTATTTATTTCTTTAGTTTTTTTGTCATAAATTTTGTTCATAAATCCAATGAACACAATGGGAATAACATCCATTAATTAACATGACTATAAGGCACTTGACCAATCTAAAGTATCATATAGTTGTTTATTTGTGACTAAAAGATGTTTAAAAAAAAGAGTGACCTCAGTGTCCAAATATACCATGTCAAAGTTATGGCTCTGACTGGGTTAATTTCATATCCAGGAACTTCAGTAACTGAGAGCGATTTTTCTAGAAATATTCTTCTCCCTTCTTACTCAACAAACAAACCATGGATCACAAAGTTTTCTGTGAATGAAGCTGGTCTTCTCCTCGGAGACCCTGGAAAGAGAGCTCACCATGTGCCAGCCCCTAAGGTGGCAATGCTATGCCATCTGTTGGTCCTGGACTCAATGAGGCAGAGCCAGGCTCCCAAAGAAAACACATGAACTTGTAAAGGGGCTGAGCTTTCTTTTGGAGCATGGTAGGAGAATAGGGAAAAAAGGCTATGTGATGGGTTTAAATAAAAGAACATCCACTGCTTTCTAAAACCCTTCTGTCACCCACTGACTAGAGTCTGAAATTTCCAGTAATCAGAATTCTCTTTGTATTTCGTGGGACCAGTCCATAAAATGCGATTCTTCCTGGGAGAGGCAACACTTTCAGTTGCACCTTAGCAAGAAAGAAGAATTAGCTAGTAGATGGTTTTTTTTTGGGGGGGGAGGGGAGGGAAGGGATAAAAATAGAGAGAATTAATTGGCTCAGAACAGAATGAAGGTATTTTGAGGGGAGTAGGTGGTGCCAAAGACAACTATTGTAGTTTTTCTTGGGACTAGGACTCACCCTGTCTCACTTTAGGGCAGAGTAAAGAGTGCTGGATTTGGAGTCAAAGCAACCTGAATTCAAATTCTGCTTCTGCCACTTGCTATCTGTGTGACACTGGAAAAGTTACTTAAATTCTCTCAGTCTCAGTGTCCTAATCTATAAAATAAGTAGTTGGACCAGATGGTCTTTGAAGTTGCTTTTAGCTCTAGACCCATGATCCTATAATTCAAGAGAGTATTGATTATTATCCCCACCATGATCAGTTAAAGATGAGAAGAGCCAAGAGCCTTAAAATTTCTGCTTGTAGCATTGGTGAATACCCAGCTGGGGAAACTGATGAGTGATTAAAAGCAATCAATAACATCTGAGAAAGAAACTCTATTGGAAAAACAGAGAATTGTGCAATCAGGACATAGCTAGACTTACTGAAATGTCAGCCAGAGTTGTTGGAAAACCAGACACAAAGGGGCATTATTGGAGGTAAGAGTCCATAATAGAACCTTGTGTCAGAAAGACTCGAGGCTAAATCTGGCTTCAGACACTTACTATATGTGTGACCCTGGGTAAGTCACTTAACCTCTGTCTGCCTCAGTTTCCTTTTCTTAAAATAGGGACAGTAATAGCATCTCCCTCCAGAGTTATTATGAAGATAAGATGAGATAATATTTGTGAAATGCTAATATAAAAGCTATTATTATTATTAGTGTTATTACAATAGTTCCAAAGCTCAGGAGTCAACACAGAGTGTTTCAGAGAGTAAGGAACAGAGGAAGCATTGATAAGAAGATATTTTGTTGAACAGAACTTGAAAAACACTTAGGATCATAGGATATAGAGCAAGAAAGGTTCTTTGAAACAATTAAATACAACTTACTAATTTTAAAAATGAGAGAGAGAGAGAGAGAGAGAGAGAGAGAGAGAGAGAGAGAGAGAGTGAGCTTAAATAACTTGCCTGTCTCACAGTGTCTGAGGCAGAATCCAAACTTAGGTCTTCCTGACTCCAGGTCCAGTGTTTTCCATTATGCCTCTTGACTGCCATTCCCCTCCTCCCTGTAGATATGTAGGGGCTTGTGGGAGTGGATTATTATATATACTGTCAGATGCAGTTTTATTGTGGTGAGTTTTGGTTACTGTTTTTCTTTGTTTCAAAGGAGGGTCCACTATGATGGGATGGAGAAAGAAGGTCGTATATTGGGAAATTATTGTAGTGTAAAAGAAAAATTACCAATAAAGCAGACAAACAAGACATTTAGTTTCATAGGATTTCCTCCCAACAGAACAGAAAAAAAGTTTCTTTTATGGTGGCAATGTGCTAGCCATGGCCCTGTCCCCCATGTAAGCCTTGCTGAAAACTGATCCATTGCTATCTTAGACCATAGCTCTAAGAGGAAAGAGACTATTTAACTTATTTCCCATAATTTGTGCCTCCAAATTCAAGGTATAACATGGCATAAGACAGGTGGAGACACTAGCATGGTTGTTCTATTGTTAACACAGATTCACCCTTGATCCAGGCAGACAGGAAGGGAGACACAGTAAGAGGTTAAATAAGCTAGCTTACTTTATTCTAGTCTATTCTTCTCAAGAGGCTTACTGATACTGGGAGCACCAACTCCTACAGCATTCCCTAATCACCCTTCTTGCAGGAGAGGGCAAGAAGGGGGGCGGGGCAGCTACCCCTATGTTTCCATGGGGTCAGTCAAGACAAGTGCAGCATTCCAGCTCGTACACTCCCTAAATCCCCTCAAGCCTCAATGAGGGCTGGTTGAGGCACACACAACATTACACTGTCATATCCCCCTTTTGGTTCCCTACTCATTTACCAGTGCCCACTTGCTTTATAGGCAACAAAGAAGTCAATTTGCCAGCAATAGCCTCACAAGTATATTATCTTACTGTTATATCTCACTGTGCCATCACAGTGAATATTTAAAATTTTAAGCACAAATGCTTATGTTATTTGTCATTATATAATTCCGTTCAAGTGTGGTGGAGAGAATTCCAAGTCATGAGCCTAGGAAATACAAATTGTTATGGCCATGGGTCTGAGAAACTGTATTCTATGAAGGAATAACAAAAATCCACCTTACACACACTAAAATCCACCTTACATACACATAGACCAGTAAAATAGCTAAATTTTGTGCCCTAAATGATTCCATCCTCTAAAGTGTCCAGTGGTTTAAGGACAAGGACCAGGAACCAGGGAGAAGCAGGGCACAGGGAGAGAGAGGAAATCTCTTTGTAAAGTTTATAGTAAGGACCTTTGGCAGAAAACATTTCTCAGACCTAGACAAATATGCCCAGGACTAGTGCTGTTCTATGGCCTTCTGCTTGAGGAACACTACTTTAGGTGACTATGAATGACAAGTAGTCTAGCCAAATGTTGAAACTGTTGAAGTCTAGCTTTGCTTCTCCTCTCCCCCTTATTAGACTTCAGGTGTTCAATTATCTCTTGTTCTCCTTAATCTCTGTTCCCCCTTAGCAAAACCTGTTCTCAGAAAAGGATCTAATAAATTCATTTGCATTAAAGTATAACTGAAAAGGCTAATGAAAAAGCAAAGTAACATAACAGAGTCACCCTTCTCTATCTGTCTTCTTATTTAGCTGAAGCAACATGCTAGGGACAACCCAAACACAAATTCAACATCACTGTAACAGCCTTCAGAGACTTATCTTTACTATTTTTATGTTACCCATTATTAACCCTATTTTTAATGCTTTTCCACCTCCTCTTTCTCTCCCTATCCCCCTATGAATCACTGGTCACATAGGAGCAAACTGTTCCCTGTCTCCTCTTCTCTCATCTCCATCTTCCTCAACACTATTCTACTTGTGTCCCTCTCTAAAACTACCCACCCTTTCCACTATGCCCTCTGAAATTCTCATTCTGCAATGAGCAGATTTCCCACCATTCTGGACCTCTTCCTCTCCAGCTCCTTCCATCTACTAGCCGTCACTGAATGAGGTCTCACTCCTCTCTAATGACATTGTCTGTATCCCCATATATTCTCTTTAGGACTTATTTTACATTTTCCCTTGCTCTGGAGGAAAGAATGAGACTGATAACTGTGCAGCTCTACTTCACTTAAGGCCAATTCTCTCGAAAGTCAAGACATCCCCTTGGTGATATCATTGCTCCTCTTTGAGAACAAAGGACGAACAACAACATTTTCCCCCACTTCACAACACATTGATACTAGAGGAGAATTGGTATGCTCCTTGTTCCCCACTGACACTTAGAGACTCTCTTTACCACCAACACCCAGTAATTTCTTCTTTGAAGTTTTAAAAAAATAATTTTTTATTTTCCCAAATTACATGTAAAAACAATTTTAAAACATTTTTCAAAGTCTCAAATCCCAAATTCTATCCTTCCCTTCCTCCTTCCTTCCCTACCTCCTTCTTGAGATGATAAGCAATATGATGTAATTTATACATGTGCAATCATATAAAACATTTCCATATTAGTCATTAGACTCAAACAACAATAACAATAAGAAGAAAGAATGAACAAAAGAAAAAGAAAGTGAAAAAAGATCACTTCAGTTTGACTAAGACAATCAATATCAATTCTCTGGAGGCAGGTGGCATGCTTCATCATAAATTCTTTGAGATTGTTTTGGATCATTGTAAGCTGAGAACAGCTAAGTTTCATAGTTCTTCATCATGCAGTATTACTGTTACTGTATACAACATTGTCCTGGTTCTTCTCATTTCACTTTACATCAGTTCATATAAGTCTTTTTGAAGTCTATTTAATCAACATTTTCTACACAATCAACATCACTGTGGTGGTTGCATATTGGCCCCAAGTCATTCTTTCTTTTTTAATCAGAGTTCTGAACTTCAATAACCAACTTCTTTTTATTCCCAACTCTTTGGACATAGGAGCTTTGACTTAGTTGTCTTCTTCTGGTTGTATGTTTTGATCTTCCTTGTCATCAAAGTAAGATCCTATAGTCTGATTTTTTTTTTCTGCTGTTTGCTCATTTTCTCAGACAATTACTTGACTTTTTAGCTGTATGTCAATGTAGGACTCTGATTCTAGTGTGGAGATATACTGTCCCAAGTTTTAGGGGTTTTGTGCAGCTGTTTTCAAAGATATTTCTAGGGTCTTATAAATTTTCAGTTCTTCCAAGGTTGTATGATCAAAAGAAAGGTGTTTATTACTCTCCTGATCTGTGCCCTGGTCTGTGAGTGACCACAAGCACTCTTTTCTGCCTTGGAACTGTGAGAAGGGTTCCCCTTCCATCGTCACTACAAGCTCCACCCCCATCAGTGCTTCTCCTCACCCCAGGATTGCCACTCAGGACTGTGACCCACATGAAAGGCAAAGCAAGAGAATCCTTCCTCAGCACCAACAGAGAGCCCTGCAACCACCCTTTGATTAGTTTCTGGATCCCCCCACTATCTATGGGCCGAGAGCTCTGGAAGGCGCCATTGCTTTTGCCACAGCTGCTGTGTCACCACCCTAGGGCTAGGGTTGGACCATGTTCCTCTCTCACCCAGGTCTGACAGACCTTTCCTACTAACCTTCTAAGTTGTCTTTGGTATTTGTGGGTTTAGAAGTCTGGAAACTTCCATAGCTGCCAGTGATTCATTCCTCTGAGACCTGCTATGGCCTGTCTGTGCCTGCAGGACCCACACTGTACTGTACTCTTTTCTCAGACTGGTGCAGCAGACCTTTCCTATCAACCTTCCAGGTTTTTGGGGGCTAGAAATTTGTTTTACTACGACATTATATGGGTTCTGCTGCTCTAGAATTTGTTTAGTCATTTTTTACAAGTATTGGGAGGGGTTTCAAGGAGATCTCAAGCAAGTCCCTCCTTTCACTTAGCTGTCTTGATTCTGTCCCCTCAATCAGTTGCTTTTGACATTGTTGGTCACCTCCCCTTCTAGATTCTCTATCCTTTCTTAATTTCTCTTAGTTCTTCTCTTATATGATCAGTCTAGCTACTTTTCAGCTTCTTTATTAGGTCCCCTAACTGTTCCCAAAAGTTCTGCCCAAACCTTCTCTTTTCTACACTCTCAGTAAACATCATTAGCATCTATGGGTTTGTAGCAGCAAGCACCACAGCATCCCCAGAGTGGTTGCCAACACAGGTTCTTAGATCTGCAGAGAGGGAAGCATCAACATCTGGGTTTTCAAAGCTGGGGGGCTCTCAACAGCTGCCCAGAGTCTTATCTGGTCAAATCACACAACACTTCTCAAAGTGAGCCCCAAAGCAAAGCCATATATCAGGAATTATATAGCCTTCTCCAATGTAACCATCCTCTTGACCCAGTGCCCCATCACACAGCATCAAGGTGTGGTCATTCCTGAAAACCAAGCCTCCTACCACAGGCTCCATGTGACCACATTCAGCCTATTAGGAGGCAGAATATACTTTCAAATTAAAGAAGGTTCTCAGAGTCACTTAAGCCAATCAAAGAGCCTAGGGGCAGGGAAGATCTTCAAATCTGCATTTCCATTACAGGGTTTAACTATCATCTCTATTCATATGACCCTAGATTTATATATAAAGCTCTCATCTCTTCAGTTTCCTTATCTATGTAAAGGAGATGATGATAATTGCCCTACATACTTATTGTGAGAATACAAACACTAAAGCAGAAAACTTAGTAGTTGTTATTATCTGCAGCTATGGAGTTCTAGGCAGGAAAGAAAGGTTCAGAGAGAGATTGGGGATGAGGTAGGGTTTCCTTCTCAATTCCTAGAAATCAAACCAGTAGACAGACTCTGCATACTCATGAGGTCAGTCAGCTTTGTTGATGATATTCTATTACCTGACCATGCTCAATAATTAACACAACTGGGTAGATTTACCACTCTTTATTCAAAAGGTGCTCAGAAAGCATTAATCAAGTTTTTATTGTAGCAGAATTCTTTTGGGAATCAGAGCCTCCTACATTTTTTTCTCTCCAATTAGATGTTTTAACGAATGAGGCTTCTTATTATTTACTTTCTAGTGAAAAGCTGGGTTTAAATTGTAGGGGAATTGGATTCTCTCCTGGCTATACCAATTAGTAGTATGGTAGTAGTATTTCAGTGACCTTAAAACCAAATTACTTATACTCACTGAGTATCAGTTTCTCTAAAATGGGGATAATAATATCTGCTGTGTTTATCTCATAGGATTGTTGTGAAGATTACAGGACACTTTAAAAAACTATGGAATGCTATACAAATAAATATAAAGTATATTATTTTGTCTCAGGATATCAGCTTTATCTTAGGTACTGAGATAATACACATACATACATACATATATACATACTATATATATTCCACATGTATGTTTATATGTGTGTGTGTGTGTGTATATATATATATATATATATATATATATATATATATATACATATTATGTTTGTGAGTATGTATATGCTCATGTTATAGTAGGTTTTAAAAATTTACCCAAGTCTAGATGTAAGGAAAAGTTATAGAAAATACTGGACAGTATCTCACAGACATCTGATGCAATTTTGTTTCTAGAGGATCTGGCTTTGTTTTGTCTGCAGATTTTTCTTCTACCATGAGAGAAAGATGTTGTTTAGATTCAGAAAGCACCCTCAGGGATAGATATGGCATGTGCCAGACAGGTCAAAGCACCTTAAATACTAACTTTCCTCAGACTATTGTGGATTATGAGCCCAGGAGTCCCAAGAATATTAGTTTCCCTTTAAACTGTGGTTTCATTTTCTTTTAGGGATTTTCTAATGAAGTCTACTATTCTACAATGCACATGGACATCGGTCAATGATCATTTACTAAACACTCACTATGTACTCCATGCTAAACCCTGGGGATACAGAGCAAAGGCAAAAACAATTCCTACTCTCAAGTTCTTTGCATTCTAGTCAGGGAGAATACCCCCCCCCCCATGTAATACACATGTATATATATATGTGTGTGTGTGTGTGTGTATACACACACATGCACATGTATAAACACATACATATGTGAATGTAAATGCATATTAGAACATATGCAATAAATATAGAATATATGGAAGGTAATTTTAAAGGAGATAGTATGAGTAGTTGGGGAATTGGGATATGGGGAAGGGCAGGAATGGGAAAGGTCTTTGTAGGTAGTGGATTTTGAGTTGAGTCAGTTAGGAAGCCATGGATTATAGGAGTCCGAGGTTGGGGAGAATAGTATTCTAGGCAAGGAAAATAGTCAATACAAAGATATGGAGATAGAAGATAGTGTCCTATATGGGGAATAGCAAATGGGATGCTATGGCTAGATCATAGACTGTGTAGAGAGGAGTAGAAAGTAAATAGACTGAGAAGGTAGGAAGGGACCAGGTTGTAAAGAGCTTTAGGTGTCAAACAGAATTTAAAATTTCACCTTGCAGGTGATAGGGAACAACTAGAATTTATTGAATAGGGAGTGACATTGTAAGATCTATGCTATAGGAGGAAATCCTTTTGACAGCTGAGTGGAGAAAGGACTAGAGTAGGGAGGGATGAGGCATGGAGATCCATTTAAAAGCTACTGCAATAGTTCAGGTAAGTGGTGATGAGGGCCTGAGCTAAGGTTGTAGCTATGGGAGTAGAGAGAAAGGAGGCCAATGTGAGAGTCGTAGAAAAAAGAAAGTACAAAATTTGGCAATTTATTGGATATATGAAGTGAGCAAGAGAGGAGATGAGGCTGACACCAAGTTGATGAGCCTAGGTGATTGGAAAGATGGTGGTGTCCTTGACAAAAATAGAAAAGTTGGGAAGAGGAAAGGTTTTGGGAGAAAGACAAAGAATCTGTTTTGGGCACATTTCATTTAAGATGCCTATAGGACATCCAACCTGAGGTGTCTAAAAGGCAGTTGGTGGAGCTCAGGAGAGAGCTAGTAATGCTAGATTTTTAGATCTGGGAATAATCAAAATAGAAATGATAATTGAATCCATGGGATATGATAAGATCATCAAGTGAGAGAATAAAGGGGCCCTAGGACAGAGTCTGAGAGACACCTATAAGTAGTCGATGATGGGATTAAAATCTAGCATGAGACTGAGATGGAATGGTCAACAGGTATGAGGAAAACAAAAAGAACAGTTATGAAGACACAGAGGAGAAAATAAGCAGAAGATAAAGGTAGTCTACAGTGTCAAGAGTTCAAGAAGGATAAGACTTGAGAAGTGATTAGATTTGGTAATTAAGAGATCACTAACATTTCCATTTACAATGGCCTAGGGTCAAGAGGGTCCCTGTTAGAGTGAGATGCAGAGAGAAGAGGAGACCTGGCCCTTATTCCAGAGTCTATTCTAGTGAGAGTTGCAGCTAAATTGCAAATACCATGTCAAAGAATCATAGATCTTTAGAGCTGAGACAGACTTTGGAGCTTATCTCTTCTTAATCCCTTCCTTTTACAGATGAGGAAACTGAGGCCCAAGAATAAATGAATAAATATTTGATCCCTGCTATGTACCAGGCAATAGATATGCAAATCTGAAAAAATGACAGAGTCTTGGCCTTCAAAGACCTTCCATTCTCATAAGTGGAGACAATACATCTAGAAAATGGTGGCCAAGGAAGAGAGCTTTTCTATAGGCAATTGTAGGAATAGTGAGCATGAGGCATAGAGTCCTAAGAGCACAGAGCCATTAAACAGTCAATTGTCCTATGGTTATATGGATTTGGTTATTCTAGGGAGTAGAATGGACTGCAAGATGTCCTAAAATGTCTGGGGTGGATAGATCTAGAACATGATCAGGATCCAGCTAGATACAGTCAATGAGATGTTTGTACTTTCTCACTCACCAGTCAAGGTCAGTCCCAAGGCTGATTCCCAGGATTTAAATCGTTCATGCAGGGAAGCCTGGTCTCTGGCCTGGGAGGACAATACTATACTAAGGGATGACAGAGCAAGATATATGGGGTGAATGAACATGAAGCATAGTTTGGGACCATCTATATACATATGTGTGTATATACATATATGTGTGTATATGTTAATATACACACATATATACATACGCCTATATCTGCATATATAGGTGTATATATATATATATATATGTATTATTTATGAATATGTATAATCTGTATCCTAGAGATGTGAAATGATTGTCCTTAGAACACACAGCTCACCTTTTTGCAGAACCCAGACTAAAACCTAGATTTTCTGGCTGTCAGTTTAGCATTATTTTCCCCACATTCTGAAGACAAAGATAAAGAAGACCTTGCAAATCATTGAAATTTCTAGATTAAAACATGGCTTAATAGACCATGAATGATACCCTCTTTATCCATCTTCTTTCTTTGGCCCCAGCTGCCCTGCTTGATGACACCAGAAAAGCTGAATAAATGGATTTATTCCACTGAATTGATTAATTAAAAAACTAAACTGAATTGACAACATTCACTTCTTTCAGTGTCCCCTCGTTCCCTACCTTTTTTTTTTTCCTCTTCTGCAAAGTCAGTCTTTGGTGGTAATGCCTCCAGTATCCTCAGGGCACTGTGGGAGTTGAATGCTGCCCTATAGTACTTGGTGATCCCTGGGGAAGCATAGGGTATTAACTGTATCTCACTAGAGATTATGGTTTTCAAAAACAGAGCTCTAAGGAGCTGTCACTTTGAATGATGGGATAATTGGTGATAATAGTCATGATAACACTATAATCATGCTTTGTACTTCCTCTCTCATCCAGTAATCTCAAAGTGATTTCTCCTTACCTGAAATGGCATGTCATTTATAATGAGACTAAAAGGCCAGATGTTGAGTTTGGGAGCCCTAAGTGGCAAAATTATACAAAACACCCTGTTTGCTTCACCATCTCTAGCAGAGGGAGCTTCCTATTTTTCATCATATTATAAGCAGGAACTCCTATTAAGTCTGAGGCTGATAGGAGGAAAGGGAATCAAACCTTTAGGGCTTAGAGATCAAATGCTCTCACTCCTAGCACAGTGCCAGGGCTAGGATCCACTTCTTGTTCAGTCATGTCCAGCTCTTCATCACTCTGTGGACCACAGCACATCAAGACCTTCACTGATCTTTATAGCATTAGATTTTCCTTTATCAACAGACACACCCACAGTTCAGCTTCCTTTTGGTTTTGATCCAGCAGCTTCACTGTTTCTGGAGCTACCCGTAGCTGATCTCAGCTCTTGCCCAGGAATATGTTGGGCACCTTCCAACCTGAGGGAATTGTTGTAATGGTAATGGTAATTTGAAGATCTTCCCTGTCTTTAATAAGCCTAAGGGAATTTGAAGACCTTCCCTGCTTTGAAGCTATACCCCTAATAGGCTGAATGTAATCACATGGAAACCGTGGTGGGAGGAGTTTGCTGAAGGAGCAGAGCCCACAGGAAGCTGGGAGTCAGAGCAGCTAGACTAGAGGGAAGGGGGGGGGGCACATATGAGGGAGACAGTTAGGTCTGTGAGTAAATATTTGTTTGTGGGAAGGCTAAAGGATGCTGTGGCGCTCTATGCTGTTATGGCTTATTAACTCCTTTGCTACTATGATGTAATAGGCTCACTGGTTTTGGGATTCAGTTTTCTGGTGTCTGTGTAAATGTTTTGCTTCTGTCTTCTATATGGAGAGTCTGTTATATTGATTGAGCACTATGCAGGCATATTTATAGTGACTGTTGGTGCTGTGAATATTACATTGGCACTACACTCATCTTCTGATTTAATATCTTTTAGCTTCATGGGATTTTCTTGGCAAAGATACTGGAGTAGTTTGCCATTTCATTCTCTACTAGATCACCTTTTGCCAGAACTCTCCAGTATGACATGTCTTTCCTGGGTAATGACATAGCTCATACTTTCATTGAGTTCTGCAATTCCCTCTGCCATGACAAGGCAGTGATGCAAGAAGGATATCCACTAATAGCCCATTACTGACAATCGATAGGTTGCTTACTAGAGCCTTTGTTCACTAAATCACCAAATCTCAGAATTTCAAGGTAGTTAGCAAGTACAGCCTGTTCTACATTATCACCAACAATTGATCATTAAACAATTGCTTTAATATTGCCATTGAGAGAGAATCCCTCCTCCCCCAATAGCCTGTCCCACTTTTGCATGGCTCTAATTATTAGAAAGGGTTTCTTTAAAGCAAACTAAAATTTCCCTCTTTGCAACTTCTAATCGTTATCTTAGCACAGTGCCTGATACATAGTAGATGCCTAATAAATGCTTATTAACTGAATGTTCTACAGATACTCAAATTCTTGAAGATAACTACCAGATATATAAAGCTCCCCTCTCCCCCACTCAAAGTCTTCTCTTTTTGGGGGTAAAAAATCCCCAGGTTCTCCCCCCGATCCACATGTGGTGAGAGGCTGCCCCCCCCCCCCCCACATAGCATGGGAGTGTCATTGTGTGTCTCGAGGGGAGGCAGAATAGACATTTCTAACCTCTTTTCTCTCCACTCTTCTCTAGGAGAGCCTTCCATTCCTCTAAGATGTATCAAGTGAATGGAACATCAAGGGAAGCTCTAGCCTAGTACTAATATATAGGTCTACTAAAAGAAAATAAAGGGACTTTTATGATGAAAATAGAATCTCTAATAATAATTTTTAAAATGTGACATACATCTTGTCTCAAAAAGAAGATGGCAATGGATTACCCTCTCCTGGGCCCAGTTAATCTTATCTTGACATGAGGTCATGTGGATTACTTGTAGGACAAAAAAGAGACTATTGCTGCTTCTCTATCTGCCAGAAGTGAGCCTTCTATCTTCTCTCCATAGAGAAGTTGAGGACTCCGTTTGCTCAGTAATAAAAGACCCAGGAGAGGGAAAGACAAAGCTCCGATCCTTTGCTCAATTAAAAAGAAAGAGAGCGAGGTCAAGACCTGGAATGAGGTTTTAAATCTTCTGTTGGTCAACTCAGGTCACATGGTTGTAGTTATGTTCCTTCTTGCTAGGATCTAAGACTGTTCTTCAGCTCTTCCTTGGAGGAGGCCGGTGGGGAAAGAGGATTTTATCTGTATTTGAAGACAGGAAAATTGGGTTACAATCCTGTCTCCAAAATTAATTGCTGTGTGATCACAGATTAAATCACTCTGTCTCTCTGAGACTCATTTTCCTTACCTGGTACCTATCTTACAGTACTGTTGTGAAGTACAAATGAAATAGCATGTGGAAGGTGCTTTGCAAAATTTGAAATATTATACATGTGTATATGTGTGTGTGTTTATCATTATTGTTCAATTCAGTTCACATCAAAGTCATCTTATGAATTAATCAACAAGCATTTATTATGTGCCTACTGTATGCCAGGAAATGTACATAAAGAGAAAGTCTACCTGTCCTTAAACTGAGATCTATTGGGTGACCACTGCTTCCTGTGGTAAATTCAGGTTACTTTATGCCTCCCTCCAGTTCCTTTATCATGCAATCCATGATATCATGACCAAGCTGGTAAATTCCTAAAATATTAACAGAATAAATCCACCCTTCTAATTCCTAGATCAGTTCTCTTTCCACTGGATCACACTGACCTGGAGTTTACTTTTGGAGATGTGAAAGGGATTTAGCACCTTCACCTTTCTCTTACTGTTTCTTCAGGGCTCCACAAGGGATCTGTGTGTTTTGGGGTGAGCTCTCTAAGCTCTTGATATGGAGACTAGTATTTGTTTGCACTTTGCACAGGGCCTGGAACAATTAGCATTTTGATAAATGTGCAGTCCTATTTCTGTCTGCCTCATGTTTTTCTGCAGTTGCCCTTATGGCACCTTTTCCAAATGCCTACTCTGCTCTGTGGTGGCTCCCTTGAGATACTCCTTGTCCTTAATTACATTGGTAAAAGCTCTTGGAAGTGGTCTTGGCAGCTGCTCCCACAAGTAATGTCACTTGTAAGTGGTGGTTCCTATGGACAGTCACTCTTGGAAACTCCCAGCAGCAACTTCTTATTTTGGGTCTTTAGGATCCCTTCGTAGCTGGATTACTTACTCAATGTTACATTCCCTTAACCTTGTCTACAGAGCAGTTCATAGTATAGTTCCCCACTGAGTGGTCTAGAGTCAGATGGAAGCCATCTCTAGGGTGAGGGGTGGGAAGAAGGTAGGAAAAAAAAAGGAAAAAGAAATTGACAAGATAACTTTATTATATATTTAAAAGGAATAGCAAGTTGCACAAAATAAATTTGCAGTTTCATGTACAATTCTCTTTTTTATTATACTATATTATGGAAATGCTTGTTTTATTCCACAAATTAAAAATAAAATGTAAATAAATAATAAAATAAAATAGAAAAAAAATAGAGATCTGTTCCAAATGTCCTAGAGTACTCCAGGGAAAACAAGATATTTTTAACTTTTTTGGGTATACTAATTATTATCATTAAGTACCTACATTGTACTGGGTGTTGAGGTAGTTACACAATTTAAGTAAGACAGGAGATCTGTTTTCTTGGAGCTTAGTCTGGTGGATAAACATGCCTATGTGATACTTTGCTGATTTCTCCCCCTTGTGGTGTCCTGAGGTACTGCACAACCTCTTAATTGCATATGCTCAAATTGAATACCATACTCCCCAAACTACCCTTTTCTCTCCAGTTCATTTCTTGATAGAGAACACCATTCCTTTCTACCAATATCTGAACTCAGGTATCTATTCATATGTCTCTCTCTAGGTCACAGGGTAGCTATCATTCCCCAATGGAGAATATGCAATCTAAACTCTAATCATAATTATATTTTACAAATAGTTTTGTATAGTAATGATGCTGTCACAATGGAAAGAGTACTAGTTTTGAAATTGGGGGATATGAGTTCAAATCCTGACTCTGCTGCTACCAGCTATGTAATTCTGGGCAAGTCACAACTTCTCTGGGCTTTAATTTTCTAATTAGGAAAACGAGTGAACTAGAATAGATGGTCTCTAAGATCAGTTCTCATTCTAGATCCTATGATCCTTGTTGGTTGAGATGTGAGGTGCTTGCATGGCCCACAATTGTCTATGATGAAAAGTATATTATAATCTTTCATACCTCTGCCTCAAGATTAAGCAGTTGGCTTAAAGAAAAAGCTACCTTATCAACTCTTTGCCAGAGTCCTTCTGTCTGAGCCCATCTTATAGAATAGAACTTTGGGAAGGTTTCATATTCCATTTGGTCAAAGACCAACTCATGGATTATTGGTCACTAGATGACACTGACTTGGGACTATTTCTCTCTCACTTTGGGTGCTGTTTTTTTCTATCCCTGCATCCCAGAAGAGGCATTTGATGTTTCAGAAGTTGGCTTTTATGCAGAGATGTTTCTTAGGAGTATATTTAAGAACATATCACCTCCCATGAATATAGGGGTTTCCTGGTATACAATTCTTTGATGGACCATAGAGTTGGGCTATTTTGTTGTTGTACCTGTAGGGTTACCAATATATAGGACAGTGTAGACAATTTCCACAAAGACTTTCTGAATTTCCATGATGTCAGGTCAATGGGGGAAATTTTTTTCAGGAGTGGAACAGCAGCTCTCTTTTCTCACTTCTTCAAAGAGTAAGAATGTAAGGTAACCTTTATAGATTTCTACTCAAGTAATTGGAGGCAGCTAGGTGGCACAGTAGATAGAATGCCAGGTCTACAGTCTGAAAGACTCATCTCTTGGAGTCTAGAAGCCTCAGATACTTACTAACTTTGTGACCCTGGAAAAGTCACTTAACTTTCTTTGCTTCATTTCCTCATCTGTAAAATGAGCTTGGGAAGGAAATGGCAAACCACTGCAGTATCTTTGCCAAGAAAAGCCCAAATGAAGTCACAAAGGGTCAGCTACAACTGAAATACTTAACAACAACAACAGCAGCAACCCAAGTAATTCCCTCCCATCTGTAAGTTAGGTAATATCAGCATTATGGGGAAACTGAGGCTTAGAGAAGATAGTCACATAGAAAATGGTTGAGTTGGGACTTGAATTTAAATCCAGTGCCTTTTAGATGAAATATTAGTGGATCGTGGCATTTTAAAAAATACTTTTTATTTTATCTTACTGTATTCATGAGCCCTCTTCTTCTGCCTCTGGGAAGTTTGTGAGGGATCTTTGCTCAGTGCTCAATGGAAGTGTCATTTTCTTTCAGCATCGTCAGCTTATCCTTAGCCAGTGCTTCGCTCTGGGTTTGTAGGCTGAAGGGGCCTTCCATAAGGACATCTGTACCCTCACTGTAACAAAGCCTTAGGCGAAGACAGGCAGGCACCATGGCAGATGAAACAGTTCCATTGCTTCAGTCCAAAAGCTTAACTAGCACTTTCCAAAGGTGATGCATGTAATTTCAATCCCCTGGGGCTGGAGAAGAAAGAGAGGTCAGTTCCTTGGGAATCAGAGCCAGCTTGTTGCCATTGATGAGAGGTATCACAAGGTTCCTCCACAGACTGATGGGGGAAGTTTCTCATTTGCTTTGGATAGAAATCAGCAATAATCTTTGCATGATCTGAAGCTGCGTTAAAATTCATGCTAAGAAATCAGCATATATATTAGGAACTTGCTATCTCTCTTCGTCTCAGTGGAGAGGGCACGACAGTAATAAAAACAGGTGCAGGACTGTAATGAACTTGTCCCGCTGCTCTGGAATTGCAGCATTCACTTGCCTCTAAAGCTGTAGGTTTAAATACACCATCTGAAAGGCACACAAAGACTCTGAGAAATTACATCAGAGAGGCCAATGCTTTGGAAGCTGTGGGGGGTGTGTATGGGTGAGCTTTCTTCCTTTCTATCATTAATGTCTTTGCATCTAACTATATTCAACTTGACTGCACTCCCCTTTCCCCATCCTTCAAATTAAAAGCAGGGATTTTGGGTTTTTGAGATGTGGGCATTTAAGATGAAAAGCAAGGTGTCCAGAAGGAAGAAAGAGAGCAGCTGTTACTAGAAACGCAGAAATCAGAGAGCATAACATAGTCTAACTGGCTTTCTGCTTGATTGGTTACTGTGCTAGCATGCCCTCCATTAGCCATTACTAGCCATTACTAGCCATTGTACTTCAACATGGCAAAGCCTTGGCTGGCAAGTGAATTCTCTGGGGGCCCCTGACTCCTCATTGCCTAATGAGAGAACAAATGAATAAAGCATTCATTGAGCACTTACGAAATAGAAAAGTAAAACAATCCTTGCTCTCAACAAGGTCACATTCTAACAGGGGACACAACACACAATATGGGGCAGCTGGTTGACTAGTGGATAGAGGACTAGGCCTGGAGTCAGGCAGATCTGAGTTCAAACTTGACTTCTGAAATTTACTATATCTGTGTGACCCTGGGTGAGTCACTTAATCCCTGTTTATCTCAGTTTCCTCAACTGTAAAATAGGAAATAATAATAGCACCCAGATCAAAGGGTTATCGTAAGGATCAAAGGAGATAATATTTGTAAAAAGCACTTAGCAAAGTGCCTGGCATTTTATTCCTTCCTCTACTCCTCTACAAATAGAATATTTCAGTTTTAAGTTATATGGGAAAGTCCCATGGTGCTTGGGCTGCCTTAGTAAAGCAGATGTTAATGCCTCTTCTTTAATGTCATTCTCACTGACAAAATCTTATCAGTTTCTGATGTTGAACCATTTGACAGGGTCAAGGACCTTGGCAGCTAAATTATATATAAGTTCCTGCTTCTGCAATTAAATACAATCCACAATCTGGCTCCAACTCCCTATTTGGCCTGGGCTCTTACTACTTCCCATTGTGTATTTTGAATTCTAGCCAAACTCAGCTACTCTGTTGTCTGCTCCCCCTCACCCCCATTCTTGTTCTGTCTTCTCCCAGTGCCCACTTTAGTTGCTATGTCCTTGATGAGGTTTTTTCTGACTATCCCCATAGGAATCTGGTCATGAGTGAAATGTGGTGAGAGACTGAGGACAGATAAATGCATCCTTATCACTAGGAAGCCCAGGGGATGGTGATGTCTCCCTGAGATCTCTTAGAGCACTTAGTCTGGAATATTTGCTTTCTTCTTCCCTCTCATAGGATTATTATTTGTTTATCTGTTCTTTCTATATTAGATTGCAGCATTCCCAAGATCATGGCTTTCTCCTGTCTTTGTATTTCTGATAGCCAGTTATATGCCTTACATATAGGGATAAGTATAGGCACTGGCCCTTTGATGACAGAACATCCTGGAGAGGACACTCACTTTACCAATATAGACCAATATCTCTTCTACAAGGTAAAGTCTTAGAGAGTTGGCTAAACTACTAAGTGGTCAAATGATTTGCCAAGTATCACATATTAGGTGACAGAGGTGGGACCAGAATAAAAATCATCTTGGCTTTGAGGCCAACTATCTGCTGTTCTAGGCTACCTATCTTGTACAAAATAGGTCCTTAATAAATGTTTGCTGATGGAATTGAATTCTTTGGGGAGAAGATTCACCCTTAAATATTAGTTTGAACTTGTAGTCTCTCCCTTTCTAGGCTGTGAAATGAGTGATCCAGAAAAAAATCCCTTGGATCTTTCTTTGGAACCCAGACATCATCCCTTGACCCTGTATTTATTGTTTAATATGTTCCTAAAGACAGTGCATCAGATAAAAAAGGAAAAGGACATATACATGCAAAAATATTTATAACAGCTCTTTTTTTGTGATGTCAAAGGATTAGACATTGAGGGAATGCCCATCAATTGGGGAATGGCTGAACAAGTTGCAGTATATGATTGTGATGAAATACTATTGTGCTATAAGAAAAGATAAGCAGGATGCTTCCAGAAAAACCTGGAAAGGCTTACAAGAACTGATGCAAAGTGAAATGAACAGAATCAGGAGAACATTGTATACGGTAATAGCAACATTGTACAATGATCAAGTGTGAATGACTTAGCTGTTCTTAGCAATACTATGATCTAAGATGATTCTAAAGAATTTATGATGAAAAATTCTATCCATCTCCAGAGAAAGAACAGATGTGGACTGGGTACAGATTGAAGCATACTTTTTTAACTTAATTTTTCTTGTTGTTGTTGGGGTTTTTTGTTTTTTGGTCTATGTTTTCTATCACAATATAACTAGCATGGAATTATGTTTTGCATGGCTGTGCATGTAACCTATATTAAATTGCTTGCCTTCTCAAAGGGGTCAGGGAGGAAGGAAGAGAATTTGGAACTAAAAATGTAAAAAAATATATTAAAAAATATTTTACATGAAATTGGAAAAAAAAACTTTAAATAAGAAAACCATTGTGTCACAGAGCTCTGTGACTGGTTTAGCTCCCTTGCTTATACCCATGCATTCATGAGCCCAATGTTAGGGTTTCAATTCCTATAAATACCTATAAGTAGTGTTTCATGGTTATAAATTGCACCCCTAACCTCTGTCTAATTGTCTTGTGAAAATTTGTTGGTCCCAGAGAGGCAACATGGTGTAGTGGATAAAGCACTGGACTTGGAATCAGGAAGACTTAGATTTAAATCCTTCCTCACATTTAGTAGGTGTGTGATCTTGGATCAGTCCCTTAAGCCTCAGTTTCCCCAATTGTAAAATGAGGATAATATCACCTGCCCCATGTGCTATTCTTGTGAGAATAAAATGACGTGACTTCTATAAACCCTGTAAACAGGCTATTATCCAGCACCTGGCTAATGGTAGACACTTTATAAGTGCTATTCTATTGAGTGATGTGTCACCAGGGAAATTTGAGAGAATAGGGATAGATCAATGCAGATCCATCATGATGAATAAAAGAACAATGGAAATTGGCAAACTCTGCTTCTGATAGGTCTGTCCTGTTACCTCCATACTGGAAAGATTTAACATCATCAGTTTGTGGGATAGTCAATATAAAATCATTTTAATCATCTGGGCATCTTTTGGTAAGTGGATATTTGGCACATGAAAGAAAAACATGTGTAGCAGGGAGAGGAGAAACAAAGGAAACCAGATTAGCTGCCTGGGTTTCTGGAGACTGAATTCTATGCAAAATAAATTGGCAACTCCTACCCTTCCATAATGGTTTAGTCCAATGATCTGCTTTGAAGTGGATAGAGACATTATTCAAGGTAGATGAGCTCTGGTAGAGGAGTCTCTGGGGACTCGCTGTTACCGAGGATAAAGAAATAACATACTTCAGCTCAAGCAACAATGTAGAAATGACTCTGGGCAAATTTTTCAGTATGGACCCTCAGGATCATCAGTTTGGATTCTTTACTTGGAGGAACATATAAAAGAGGTTCACTTCAAACCCTACAGTCATTTTCATTGGTTATCACAGCACTAGAGCTATCTCATGTTAATTATAAATTCTAAAATGTTCCAAGACTGGAGGAAAGTAACACTAATCGTCATCCTCCTTCTTCTCATAATGGCCCTAATCTACATTCGTTGATAGTCTGGTGCAAGACAGATGGAACATTCGAAATGGCAGTGAACCTTTTAAAAGTCACTGAGTACACTTTGGCACAGATGCTGAGGATCTCTGTTGAGCCCACACTGAAGAAAGAATCATTGTGCAGATTTAATTATCTGTCAAACTCCCAGAAAGTGCATCTTCACAATCAATGTGGAGCCTTTTTTTTTTTTTTCTGAAAAAAGGGATGGAGGTTGGGGAAGGAGTCATGCTTGGGCAGCCTGCCAGGACTCTGAGTCTGAAAGTCTTCAGCTTACAGTGGACATAAAGTGCAGAGATAATCATTTATGACCAGTGCTGAGGTAGAGTAATTTAAGAACAGGATACCTCAGTAACACTCTGCTGCCCAGAAGGAGAGATGGCACCATGGGAGTATTGAATGAAAGTACAAGCAGGATGTTTTCCTTGATAAATATGCTATTGATGAGTGAACACTATTGTGTGAGATGCAGTGGGGTGAAATGCTGCCTAGAACTCCTCTTTGTGTACTTACATCAGTTGTCCAGGCTCACAAGCTCAAAGAACCCTAAACAATAAGATGACTATGGAAGTTGGTGTATTTTGTACATTGTATGTACATATATGTGTATATGTATGCGTATGTGTATTTGTATATGTATATATATGTATATCTACAAAAATATCTACATGTATATATGTATATATACATGCATATACACACATATTTTTTTCCCAGACACCTTTAAGGACAAGCTCTTATAAGGTAGGGGTGCTGTATGTGTCCAGTGAATAAAAGGCCATATGATATGTTGTATATGCCCAATGAATAAGAAGCCTGGGGGAGAGAATCACTTTGGAGGCAAAATAAACCTTTGAGTTTATTTTTCATAAAAACTAAACTTTCTCTTGCTTCTCTAGGTGACGTTCAGGTTCCCAATATTACTACATTAAAGCCATTCAATAGAAGTATCTTTTATTTCCCCTTCTCTACTCCTCAAAATCTTTAGCTAACCTGTGCTCTTTGGCTCCAGTCTCAGGGAATGAGGATAACCCCTTTATTTGTCAAGGATAACCCCTTTCTTCATATCCTTGATCCTCTCACCTCCTATACCCTATGGAGACTTGGCCTGTCAACCATTCCTGGTTGTTAGCTCTCTCAGCATTAATCTCTTCCTTTCTTTTTACTTCCTCACACACTCTTCTCCCTTATCCTCAAAAAGGCTTCATTTAACACTGCCATTCCCTCAACCTGTTCTCTTACATCTCTCTTCCCTTTCACTATTACACTTCTAGATAAGGATAGTCTTAGTCTACACTGGCTGCCTTTGCTTCCTCATGCCTGCTCACTCTTTAACACCTTGCAATCTGGCTTCCATCTCCACCATTCTACCGAAAATACTCCCACAAAAAGAGCCAATTATTTCTTTAAAATCATTATCAATATCTTTTGTTTTTATTACTTTCGTTTCTCTCTATTTCCTCCCTTTCCCCTATACAGAAAGTCATCTCCTATAACAAAGAATAGGAAAGAAGGGGAAGAAAAAAATAACTTGACCAAACTAAATAGAGAATTATTAAAGTCTGACAACATCATCATCTTTGCTAACATTTATAATGTTACTATTAATGTTACTCTTACTATGTGCCAGGCACTTTAAAGCACTGTACTAAGCACTTTATAAATATTACCTTATTCGATATTCATAATAACCCTGAGAGGTAGGGGCCATTATTATCCTCTTTTTAACAAATGAGGAAACTGAGGCTAAGAGAGGTTAAGTGTTTTGTCCAGGATCACACAGTAAATTTCTGAGGCTAGATTTGAACTTAGGTGTTCTTTACTACAGGTCCAGCAGTCTGTCCACTGTGCCACCTAAGCAGAGTTCTTCAGATAAAGTCCCCCACCTCTGCAAAGAAGGTTGAAAGGTATATTTTCTTATCTTTTCTTCAGGATAAAGCTTGGTCATTTCAATTATACAATGTTCAATTTTGCTATTTTTTCTTCTTTCAATGTACATGGTGGTAGTCATTGAGTTTTCGCTGCTTCTTCATGTTCTTTATATTAATCATAAATTATACTAATAGGCAAAAGTAAAGTAGCTAATATTTTGTAACTCTCCAATGTTTGTAAAAGTACAATATACATGTTATCTCATTTGTTCCTCACAACAACCCCTGTGAGGTAGGTGCTATTATTTTTATTTTATTTTATTTGGCAATTGGGGTTAAATGACTTGCCCAGTAAATGTGTGCAGCGTAATTTGAACTCAAGTCCTCCTGACTCCAAGGCTGGCACTCAATCCGCTGTACTAGCTAGCTACCCCAGTGGGTGCTATTATTATCTCCATTTTACAAATGAGGAAACTGAGACTGAGAGGTTAAGTGATTTGCCCATGGTCACTTAGCTTTTAAGTATCTGAGGCTGGATTTACTCCAAGTCCAGCACTCTATTCACTATGCCACCTCGTTGTAATCTTTCATTACGTTCATATGCCACAAGTTGTTGACCTGTTCCTCAACTGATGGGCATTTCCTTTGTTTCCAGCTCTTTGCTACTATAGATGATTCCTTGATCTATATAGTCAGCTCTAATATCTCTCCTGAGCTCCAACCCTAGATCACCAAAAATAGCCTTTAGATATCTTGAGTTGGATAATCTCAAACTCAATGTCCAAAATATAACTCATTGTCTTTTCCCCTAGGATCACCCCTCTTCTTACATTTCCTATGACCATTGAGGACACATCCTTCTAGTCACCCAGGCTTACTACCTTGTTGTCTTCTTTGATTCTTCACTCAAATTCAGCCCACACATCCAGTCTGTCATCAGACATTACCATTCCTACCTTACCACATCTCTCTGATATGTCCCTTTCCAGCCACTCAGACAGTGACTACCCTACTTCAGGTCCATATCACCTCTCACCTGTATCACTGCAATAGCCTCTCAACTCATTTCCTCACCTCACATCTTACCCTATACCAAACCATCCTGCACTCAACTGCCAAAGTGATTTTCCTAAAGCACAAATCAAATCACATCACCCCCTATTCAATAAATTCCAGTGGCTCGATAATACCTCCAAAATCAACTATAAATCTCTTATTTGGTATTTAAATCCCTGTACATCTGAACCCTCCCAACCATTCAAGTGGTTTTAAACTTGTCTCTCTGTCAACTATTCTATGATCTAGATACACTGCCATACCTGTTTTTCTTCACACAGCTCATGGCATCTCCCAGCTTTGTGCATCTGTTTCAATTGTTTCCCTTGCCTGAGACTTTTTACCCTTTTGCCTATAATTCCTAGGTCCCTTGGCCTCATTTGAGACCCTCCCATCTTCTATGGAAGACTTTTCCTGGTTCCCTATACCTTCCTCCTCCAACAAGCACTTTCCCTCTAGGATTACTTCTCCCTTCAGAATGTGAGCTATTTGTGTGAAGAGGTTATCATTTTTTTCTCTTTTTGTATCCTCAGCACTCAGCACAGTGCTTGGTATATAATGAGAAGTTTGTTGTTGTTCAGGCATTTCAGTAGGGAGAGAGAGTGAGAGTGAGAGTGAGAGTGAGAGAGAGAGAGAGAGAGAGAGAGAGAGAGAGAGAGAGAGAGAGAGAAAGAGAGAGAGAGAGAGAGAGAGCAGGAGGAAAAGCCTTTGGGAACTTAAGAAGATCTTAATGGGCCAAAGTTAGGGCTGAAAAGACATAGAATAAATAGCAAATCTCCCAATTAACTGTGGGTCCCTGGTTGTTGTAAAGTGCTCTCCATTGGGATTCCATCTTGACCTTTTCAAGTTCACACATCCTGAAATCTCTCATGGTCTAGAAATTACGATTGCTTCCCATTCAAATTCCCATTTCTCAATAGCCATTTTTCTTTAAAAATAAATGACTTTCTGGAGGGATTTAAATCCTTTTATTACTATATTTTACTTTTAACATCACCTTTATGCTCCAGGGTATCCCTTTTTCCTTTCCTACTCAGAAATAGTTAGAATAAAGAATTAAAAAGAAAGAGGAAACAAAACCTAACCAACATGTTGGTCAAGTCCAACAATGTATGTTGTTTTCCACACCAAAAGTCCCCCACCTTTGCAAAGAAGGGTAGGAAGTATATTCTCATTTCTCTTTTTTAGGGCCAAACCAGTCATTTAAAAAATTTCCATGGACATTATTGTAGTTGTGCATTGTTTTCCTGGTTCTGCTTATTTTGCAAGTGTTCATATAGGGATGGGGACACTGATGAGGAACTGTCCCTCACTAGTCAGAAATGCCACCTTCCATCCATACCCTCCTCTGCTTCTCTGTAATCTTCATTTTCACCCTGTCCATTGGCACAGCAATATTCCATTACCTTCCTGTACAGCAGTTTGTTCAGCTATTCCCTAATCTATGGGTATCTGATACTTTCCCCCATCCCTCCAACTCAATGTTTTGCTTCTATGAAAAATATGAATAAAGCTATTTTCTAAGTAGTTTGGGATAGTGAAAAGGCACCACACTTATAGTCAGGAAAGGCCTAGGTTTAAATCTTGTCTCTAACACTCACAAACTATGTGACCCAAGACAAGCCACCTGATTTCTCCGTTTCTTATTGCTTCACTTATAAAGCTGTAGCACTTACTTCCTGGGATTGTTGTGAGGCTTAAATGAGACAAGGTATGTAAAGTGCATTGCAAACTTTAAAATGCTATATAAATGTCAATTACAGTAATTATTAGTAGAAAAACAAGGTATAACCTAGTGAATAGTGGCTTGACCTTATAATCAGGAAGACCTGGTTCAGATTCTGCTTCTGATATATATATATATATGTGTGTGTGTGTGTGTGTGTGTGTGTGTGTGTGTGTGTGTGTGTGTGTGTGTGTGTGTGTATGAAATACTAAATTATATTTTATATGTGTATGACCTTGGCCAAGCCACAACTTTCTGAGGCTACAAATTACTCATGAGTTACATTGTGCATTGATGGAATGAGTTTCCATAATGGGAGTTCCCCATGCTGATGAAATCACAGGTCTGGTCCTAAATTATTACCAAGGTACCTTGCTGATAAAAGTCCAGTGAGGAAATGGAAATGTTGCTGAGTTATGTCCCCCAGTCACCAAATTCATAAATCACTGGGGAAGTGCAGGAGAATTGCATTTTGTCAGAATTACAGAGCTCTATATTTGAATTGTCTCTCATTAGTCAGAAATGCCACTTTCCATTCATCCTGTCCTCTCAGACCTGAATAAGTGTATGAACAGCCTCACACAGATTCAGTTTGATGAAAATAACTGCTTGATTCATAATACCTTTTGTTGTCATTGTTTTTGAGTTGTGTGAAACTCTTTGTGACTCTACGGACAGTAGCATGACAATACTGTCTGTGGGGTTTTCTTGGCAAAGATACCAGAATGGTTTGCCATTTCTTTCTCCAATGGATTAAGGGAAACAGAAGTTAAATGACTTGCCCAGGGTCACATAGCTAATAAAGGACTGAGGTCAAATTTGAACTCAAGTCTTCCTGACTCCGGGCCCAGTGTTTTACCTACTGAGCCCCCTAGCTGCCTCCACCTAGAATACAGCAATTCTGCACTCAAGTGGTAAGGGTACTGATGTCCAATATGATGATATGGAGGGCTTGGCTCTGGTCCCATTTTTTTTTCCTTCTTTGAACAACATGGAGGTTCTGGCAAGAGAGAAGAAAACAGATATGCCCCCAGTGCATTTTCCTCCTGAATCCCCTTCTCAGTCTGATCACAGAATAAATGTGACTTAGTAGATGGAGACACTGAGAATCAGAGTAATTTTGAAGTCCTAGGGTCTGTATGGAGATAACACTTCCTGGAATTCTAAAACCTCATGGTAGGAGGGACCTGAGAAAAAGGAACCTCATGGATACCATAACCCAGCTGATGTCTAGTCAAGAATTCTACCTATATCATACCCTAATGAGTGTGCATCTAGCCTTTACTTGGAAGCCTCCAGTGTAGGGGAACCTAGGATGCCCTGAGGCAACCCATTCCACTTTTTAACAATGCTAATTGTTAGGAGGGCAGGTGGATAAAGTGGATAGAGTGGATGGTCCTGAATCAGGAAGACTCATCTTCCTGAGTTCAAATCCAGCCTCAGACACTTACTAGTGGTGTGATCATGGTCAAGTCACTTAACTCTATTTGCCTCAGTTTCCTGGTCTGTAAAATGAGCCAGAGAAGGAAATGGCAAACCACTCCAGTAACTTTGCCAAGAAAACTTCAAATGGGATTCATGAAGAGTCAGACACAAGCTGAAAACAACTACAACAAGAAATTGTTGGGAAGCTTTTCTTGACATCAAAACTAACTTCACTTCTTGGCAACTTATACCCATTGCCTATAGTACTTCCCTCTGAGGTGGAGTAATTTGAATTGTTTTTCCCCATGACAGTCTTTCAAATACCAGAATAGAGTTCTTCTCTAAGTTTCTAAGTTCTTTAGTCTGAAATCTGGAGTTTGACCATCTGGATAGCCCTCCTTGAACTCTCTACGGCTTATCCGCATCCTTCCTAAAATGGGAAAACTGATTTGATAGTAATGGTCCCATTGTGGTGTGATCAGGGCAGAGTATAACAGGGCTATTACCACTCTCATTCCTCAAACTCTGTCTCTCAATGAAGTCCAAGATCACATTAACTTGTCAGGTTGACATATCATACTTTTGATTTATATTGGGCTCATAATATATGAAAACTCTGAAATCTTTTTCAGAGGAACCACTTTCTAACCATTTTCCCCCTCTCTTGGACTTTTGAAAATTGATTTTAACCTTCCTTAAGGCGAAGACTCGAGAAGGAAGTGTGGTACAATAGGAAATGTTGGATTTAGTTCAAAGTATTTGACTTGCCATCTTGATTCTGTGACAGTTAACTGTGTGACCTTAAGAAAGCCACTCACCCTCCTGAGGACTCAATTTCCTCACCTGTGAAATGAAGGGATTTGGATGAAATGGTCATGAAGGTTCCTTCTCACTCTAAATATAGGATCCTTGGACTATGTTTATCCTCCTGTACCTAGATGGTTCCCAACCATGCTTTATGTATAGTCTAGCCTCAGAAAACTGTAGCTATCTAGGAACATTGCTGTCTGCCTTGTGACTCTCCCCTTTCATTCCATACAGAATAACGATCCTCCTGACTTGACCTCCAGCCCGACCTCCCTGTGGTAGTTGCTTCATTCTGCCATGGAACTGTGCCCTGGGGCTGAGCTGTCCTAATGGGTGAGTGAATGAGCCTGAACTCCCTGAACCCACAATTTCTAGCTGTCCTCAGACCATGCTTCACATTCCAGTTAGCCACAGGGAAGCAGAGCCTACCAGAGCATTTTACCATCTGTCCTTCCGTGTCCTCCCTGACCCCCTGCCACCTCCCCATCCAGTCTTTTCTCTAGGATCAGTAGTCAAATCAATTCCCACTGCTGCTGGAAAGGATGCCCCAGGGCTCCACTCACAATCCCTGTAACTCTGTGGTCTGAACCTCCCTTTCCTGGCCACCATTCCTCTTCCTATATGCATTCCCTTCCCTTGTCAGTCAGTCAATACACAAACATTTATTTATTAAGCACTTAATAAGTGCCAGATACGATGTGAGATACTGGGGATAGAAAGGCAAAAATAAAAGTCCCTGCCTATAAGGAACTTATGGGGGGGGGGACAAGATGTTCATAAATAAGCATATATAAATATATTCAAAGTATGTTCATATATAAGTATGTACAAAACAAACCCAAGATTTCTTTTCTTTTTTTTCCTGTTTTTTTAAGGGGAGCACACTAGTAGCTGGGATAGATCAGGAAAAGCTCCATGGAGAGGATGGTGCTTAAACTGAGTTTTGAAAATCATAAGAGGAGATTCTAAGAGGTATAATTGAAGAGACAGTGTATTCCAGGAACACGGCAACTGCAAGTCAAGGGCAGAGAGGTAGATGGTGGGGCATTGGGTGTAAGGAAGAATAAGAAGGTTAATCTGTCCGGATTGAGTGTAAACTCTTGAAGAACAATGCCCGACACACAGTAGGCACTTAATAAGTGCTTTTTAAAATCACTCATTCATCTGTATTGAAATTTATGTTACTAGATGTGGCCCAATATACTAACTTACTAAGATCATTTTGGATCTTGGCTGCCATCTAAAGTGTTGTATATCCCTCCTAGATGTATGTTAACCTGCACATTTTTTTTTAATTTTATTTTTTTATTATATATATATATATTTTTAAAGCAATTGGGGTTAAGTAACTTGCTCAAGATTACATGGCTAGTCATTATTTATGTGTGGGTGCTCAGTTTCTGAGGCCGGATTTGATCTCGGGTCATCCCAACTCCGAGGCCGGTGCTCTTACTCACTGCGCCACCTAGCCGCCCCAACCTGAACATTTTTTGAGTAGGTCGTATATCTTTAACCAAGTCATTGATAAAAATGCTAAATTGTACAGGGCAAAGTCTAGATCCCTTTGGTACTCTGTTAGAGAATTCCTTCCAAGCTGATATGCAAACATTAGTGAGTACTGTACTCTTTCAACTGGTTCTGACTCCACACAACTATACTATTTTCTAGCTCACATCTTGTCATCTTTTTGAAAAGGATAGCTTGACAGACTGTGTCCAATGCTTTGCTCAAGTACCTACACACTGATGGTGCTTAATCTATCCCAGTACTAAGGTATGCTGAATTATACTAGAGTGTCAGCCTGGCATGTGCGAATGAATGAATGAAGGAACATTTATTAGTCCCTTTTGCCAAGTACTTTGTTCAATGTTGGACTTGCAAACAGAAAATCTGAGACAGTCCCTGTTCTCAAGGAGCTGACGTTAATTATCGGGGATAATGCCTAAAAGAACGCTCAGCTGCAGGCCAGATGGAAAGACCCTAAATTTCTAAATGTGCAGCATCAGGTTGGATAACCAGGACCAGGAGTCATATAACGAGGTTAGATGATAGTGCTGTGAGCTGTAGGGCACAGAGACAGGACAGATGCTAAGGCCTTGAGGACTTTAGGAGTCAGTGACAAGGCAGATGGTAGAGGATAGTGATACTCCATGTTTCTGAAAGGAATGGAGCCATTGTCTCCCATCTCATCCAAGCCATGTGAGCAGACAAGTATCAGGAGCAAGGTTGTCCCTGATAGTGACAGGTCTTCCCTCTGCCCAATCATCCTGGATGTTTTTGTTATTGGAGGGAGGAATGAAGACAACAAGGAAAGGGAACCCCTAGTGTCAGATTTTCCTGCTGCCCCCTAAACTACCCGCCCTGAGATTCTGACAATTATGTGAAGAGTGGAATAGGATGACCTTGGCACTCAAGAAATGTCTAGCTTATGCTAAGCCACTCATCCCCCTTATAGAACTAATGGCTGGATCTGATGCTTGGCAGATGTTACAGAGTATGTTATGGGAAGCATCTCAGAGTTGCTGTAGGAAACTCCTAGGCTCAGTTCTGAGGGGGCACTCATCCCTTAAGGAGGATATGGCCAACAGCCATCTGTCTTATCTGTTGGTGACTTTCTCATGCAGGGAAAGGAACTCATGGGTCCTAGTTCATAGGGAATTAGAGCTGGATATTATATATAATGTACAGCTTGACCTTGGGCCCAGTGAAGTAAAGGGACTTGCAAATGATAGGTTGTTACCTTGTCCAGGTAAAGTAACTTGAACCTGTGGCAGGTTCAGAATTTGATCCCATCCTCTGATGCCTCTTTCAGAGGTAGGTAGGTAGCTCAGTGGATAGAGCACTGCCTCAGACACTTAACTAGTTGTGTGATGGCAAATCGCTTATCCTCTGGTCTCAGTTTCCTTATCTGCAAAGTGGAGATAATAATAGCAACTATCCTCCCAGGATAGTTGTGTTGAGGATATAGTTATATTATTCTACTTATAATATCATTTATCAATATCAGTTTCATTTATAATTTATAATCATATGTATATAGAGAATAAAATTAGATATTTATTAAGTACCCGGTACATAGTGGGCCCTTAATAAATATTTGTTAAATACCTGGCACATAGTAGGGCCCTCCTTCAGAGGAACATAGAATCCTAGATTTAGGACTGGAAGAGACCCTTGAGGCCATTGTCTAACTGTTTGATTTTATAGCTGAAACTGAGGCACAGAAAAAAATAAGTCATTGACCAGAGTCACAAAGCTAGTAGTGTCTGAGACTAGATTTGAATTCAGGTCTTGCAGTCTAAGTCCAAGGCCCTATCTACTTTGCTGTGCTGCAGAGACAGCTTCCTTTGGGTAACAAACCTGGCAGAATCAGCAATTTCAAACAAGAAAACTTCTTGGGGACATGGGAGGTGGGAGAAGGGGGAGGTGGAACATTAGCTGCTAGCTTTCCTCAGGGGTTGGGGATAGAGTCCACCTAGGCTTGTAACTGAATAGTTTATGTGCATGAAGGAGACAATTTGTTTTAAAAAATCAGATCGTGCCTCCCTTTTTTTTTTTAATGTTCTGTTTTGTTTTTATCTGTTGCTGTTCAGCTGTTTCAATCGTGTCTGACTCGTCATGACCCCATTTGGCAAAGAAAAAATATTGGAGTGGTTTGCTGTTTCCTTCTCCAGCTCATTTTACCAATGAGAAAACTAAGGCAAAGTGGGTTAAATGTTTTGCCTGGGGTCACATGTCTAGTAAGTATCTGAGGTCAGATTTGAACTTAGGAAGAAGAGTCTTTCTGACTCTAGGTCCAAGGCCCAGCCCTCTATCCGCTGTGCCACCTACTTGCCTAGTATTATTTATGTGTTTTTATATGCATTTTCAGATGTGATTAGGAGTTGTAAAGTTGGGGAATGTCCTGGGCCCTTCTGGACTTAAGAGAGAGCAGGCCCTTGAAGTGAATTATATTGCTTGGCTCTGTTCTTGTTGCAGTATAGGATTCTTAACCTATATTTCTGATTATCTGGATGGACATTGGAGAGTGTCCATCACTGCTCCCAGTTTGTAGGCCTTGAGAGAGAGAGAGAGCATTTGTTGAGAAAGTAGCAAAACAGTAGCCCAGAGCAGGGCTGAGCACAGTATCTGCTTTATGCTAAGCCTGAGCAGATTCCTTTTTGAATCTTCTCTGCCTAAGACATCAGGGAGGTCTATAGCTGAAAAGCTTCTGTGTGTGTGAAGGTGGAAGGTGTGTGAGAAGCCAGGTTGGTGTAACTATGACTTGAATTAATTGACACAGGGGCCAGACACCAAAAGTAATGTCTGTAGTGGGGGTAATAGCAATAACTAGGATTCAAAACAGAACCCAAAGGAAGCAGGCAAAGAGACATGTTTTGGGCTTAGATTTCATGGATTTGACACAGATTTTTTTTAAATGGACATATTACATAGTGACCTCAATTTACTGCACTCAGCATTTTGTGGTTGTTTTATGACACTCACTGGTCCTTTGTAGCCAGTCCTGCCTTCCTCTGATTTCTCTAAATTTGCTACAGCTGAGTAACCCATGTGTAGCTACTCATATTGTATCCCTTTGGAGAGGCATCATGGAATAGGTGGTAGAGGGCTGGATTTGGAGTCAGGAAGCTCAAATCTCACCTCAGACATTTATCAGCTGTGTGACCTTGGACAAGTCACATAACTGACTAAGTCTCTGGGCCTCGGTTCCTCATCTAAAAAAGGTGGGAATTGGATTAAATGACCTTTGAAGTTCTTTCCAGGTCCATGTCTATGATCCTTTGAAACATCTCGCTCTTATTGTTGGTTATGATATTTCTTTTGTTATATTGTTATGATAATTCTTGTTCCCTTTGGTCACATGACAAAAAACCCATTTTTTGTTTTGTTTTGTTGTTTTTTTTTTTTACAGAAATTACAGAAAGATACCTTTCAGTAATTTCTTTTATGTTTTCTAGTTTTATAAACAATGAGAATGTTAATGTGGGTGTGACACAGTTCCTCTGGGTGCTGTTGGTGTCAAATTTTTGCTTTTGGAATTAAAATCATTAAGGGTTTTAATAGTTAAAGTAGGCTGTAGACAGCCTAAGAACCATGGGATTTGTAGTACCTCTTCTCCATTTTTTGCCACTTTGCAACCATAACTACAGAAATACTATCATTATTAATAAAATATCTTGTGGAAAAAGGTTTTGCAACTTTCTTCAAGAACGTTTTTTTCATCTAAGAAATCTCAGAGATTCTTTCCACCCCCTCACCTCCTTTGTGTGAACAGCACAAAAACTTAAGAAAATAGGGTCTTTTCTCTCAGGCTTTCATCATCTTAATTCTAATTTTTCCTCATCCACTCTTGAGGCATGTAGCAACCCCAAATGGGTCACAGCCCTCTGAACTAGAGGGGCTGCTAGAATTAGGATTTTTTTTTTGTGCTGTTCTTGCACAGTTATAGGAGAAGGAAAAGCTGTTGGAAGGCACAAATGAATTGCCTTTAATGGAGTCACGTACTGAGATGTGCTATGCTATTTATAACCAAGAAAAAGACATAAATTGTCCTTTTTATATTTGGATCTCATGTGAGATATACTGCTGTCTTTCCTATTAAAAGAGTATCAGGATGATGGCATTATTAATACTCAGGTACTAAATGTAGGGCCAAGGAGATGATGTTCCTTGCTCAGGCTAATATACAGAATGGATCTGAGTTGAGGCCAGGGAAGCCATTTAGCTTGAGCTCCAGATTCAGAAGAGGCCTCAAATTTAGTGGGTAAAAGCATCTGAATGGTTTACCAGACTTACTATCCACTGTGACATTGCACAAAAGTCAGATTTCCCCTCAATTATTATCATATCTGCATAGAAAAAAGGTTAGAAGAGCATTTGTTAAATTAAAATATATATAAATTGTGCCTCCCATTTTTAAAGGTTCTATTTTGATTTTGTACTGATTTTTAATTATGATTAGAGACTGCAGAGGCAGCCTCTGGGCAGACAAGAACAGGCTCTGTCTGGGGCATCAATAAGTCAGTCCATCTGGAACACTGATGACTGAATATTCAAAGTGTTCCTGGCTTTTGGTCATGGCTATATAATGTGGGCAGTGAAATTGTGAACTCTTTGAAGTACAGATTGTTGGGTAAGACAACTGAGATTTGGAAGGGATAATGAAGATTACTTATTCCAATTGCCTCATTTTATAGATGAGGAATCCAGGGCTCAGACAAAAGGGATTTGCCTGAGAAAGAAAGGAAGTGATTTGTTTAAGATCATGCGGTTAATTAACAGTAGACCCAAAGCTAGATCTCAGGAGTCCTGACTCTTAGCTAGTTACGTGGTCTTGCTGCTACACCCTGTTGTTTCCCAATTATATCCTTCCTGTGTGGTTTTTCCATAACCTTTTCATTTCATTACTCTATTAGCTAGTCAAACTGACTTTCTTACTTTTCCTTGTACATAAGGGAATAAACATTTGTTGTTGTTTGTTTCAGTTGATTTTCAGTCGTGTCTGACTTTTTGTAACCCCATTTGGGATTTTCTTGGCAAAGATACCAGAGTGCTTCAGCATTTTCTTTTTCAGCTCATTTTACAGATGAGGAAACTGAGGCAAACAGGGCTAAGTAACTTGCCCAGGGTCACACGCATAGGAAATGTCTGAGGTCAGATTTGAACTCAGGAAGATGAGTCTTTCTGACTCCAGGCCTGGCATTCTATCCACTGGTGCCACATAGGTACCCATAAACCTTTATATAATGTCTACTATGTGTCAGATACTGTGCTAAGCACTTAAATTTTTTTTCTAAGTGCATTTTCTAAGTATCTCATTTGAACCTCACAACAACAACTCTGTGAGGTAGATACTATTATTATCCCCATTTTATAATTGAGGAAACCGAGGCAAGCAGGAGCAAAGTGACTTGTGCAGGGTCACACAGCTAGGAAGTGTCTGATGCTGGATTTGAACTCGGGTCTTCTTTACTCCAGGCAGAGATCCACTGTTCAATCAACTGCTTCTTTATCTCTCATATCCATGTCTTTGCACCAGCTGTCCTCCATGCCTAGAATCCTCTTTTTCCTTGATTCTGACTAATAGAATCCTTGGTTTCCATCAAGACTCAGCTCTAATCCTATCTTCTGTAAGAAGCCTTTTTCAATCCTCCCAGCTTCTAAAGCTATCTCTTTAAGTTTCCTTTTCAGCTACTCTGTATGTACCTACTTACATATATACTGTTTCCTCCAGCAGAATTTAAGTTTCTCAAGAGTAAGGATTAATTTTTCCTTATTTACATCCCAGCTCTTAATACAGTGCCTGGCATATAATAAGCATTTAATAAAGCCTTATTGACTCCTTGAAAGAACTAAAGGAAAAATGTACCCAGATTATAAACAGGACAGAATACAGTAGAATTGTAAATTTAGGATGGAAGGGATATCAAGAGGTCATCTAGTCTAGTCTTTAATCAACTCATTACTACTGTATAAAACAACTCCAATTAAGTGATCATTCAGCTTTTGTTTGAATGCCTCTAATGACTGGGAGCTCACTACCCATTGAAGCAACCCATTCTGGTTAGTTCTAAACCAAATTGAGCTTAAATCTATCTTCCTTTAACTTTCACTCATTGCTCCTAATCCTGTTGTCAGGGGGAGAGTAGAACCCGAGTTATCTCTCTTCCACATGTCTACCATTCAAAAATGGGAAGATCTCTTTCATATCCCTTCTAAATTATCTCTTCTTCAGGTTGGTACCCTAGTTCTTTCAACAGATCATTTTATCTGTTAGAATGGTCTTTGGCACGGTCTCTTTAGACCCCTAATCAGGCCTCAGTTCTGCAATGTCACAGTTAAAATGGTGGTAACCAAAACTGTATTTCTGACTCCAAATATGCTCTGATATTGAAAGACAAATTACATTGGACCTATCATCTTCCTTGATCTGGACACAGGACTTCTATTAATGCAGCCTTGGATTGTAATAACTTTTTGAGCTGCCACATGCTGAACTTACTGTCATATGAAATGCCTCCTAGCAATGGCTTCCCAGTTCCATATTCATGCAGATGATTTAAAAAAAAATCTAAATTTAAGACTTTTAATCCCTATTAATTTTTATCTTATAAGATTTGTCCCACTGTCACGACCTGCTGAGAACTTTTTAGATCATTAAATGCATTGATCATTTATTCACAAATTTAGAAAGTATGGCATACATTCTTTCACCAGGCACTGATTAAAAACTTAAAAAGAACTGGGTCAAAAATAGCCCTAGAGTGCTTCATTAATAATAACACTTTAAGGTTTACAAAATACTTTACAAATAATATTTCATTTTTTCCTCAATAGCCCGGAGAGTTAGGTGCTATTAATATCTCCATTTCACAGATGAAGAAATTGAGGGAGACAAAAAGAAATGACTTGTCCAGGGTCACACGGCTAGTCAGTATGTGAGGAGGATTTGAACCCAGAGCTTCCTGACTCCAACTCTAGCAATCTATCCATTGTACTGTCCACCTGCCTACATTAGAACTCTTCCTTTAAATTGACTCCACAATGCTACCCTATCATTCTGTTTATATGAATTAATCTTATCTACAAGAACATAGAATTTGTCAAGCACTTTGCTGATTTGTTCTAGTAGCCTTTCTTTAAAAAAAATGAGGTTAATCTAGCATGATTTGTTCCTAATGATCTCATGCCACCTCTTAGTGATCACTTTCTCTATTTCAAAGTATTCATAAACAATCTTTTCAGTCATTCATTCTACCATTTTATCAGAAATTGACATCAAGCTCCCTGGCCTATAATTTGAAGTAGGCACTTCTTTCTTTTTGAAAAATCAAAATATTTGTGCATTTCCGTTGTGACAGTATATCAGCTCTCCTCAATATTAATGTCAATATTATTGACAATGGTTTGGCAACCATGTCCATAAGGTTGTTTTTACCCCCCTGGTATTTGTAAATGTAGTTAATAAATCATGAAAATCAATGCCTTAAAGGCACTTAGAATATAAGCTCCTTGATAGCAGATATTTTAGTTCAGTCTTTGTATCCCCAGGGTCTACCACTAGTAGGTACCTGATGGATGCTTGTAGATTGTCAGATCATAGGAACTGAGTCAAAAGGAAACTTGAAGGCCACATCTTCCAACATTCTCATTTTAAAGAAAGGAAACTGAGGCTCAGAGACTTAAGTGGACTTAAAACAGTAAGTTACAGAGCTGGGAATCAAATCCATGTCCTTTAACTCCAAATTCAATGTTCTTTTGTGCTGCTTCCTAGTTTATCTGAGCTTGGTGACAGATTTAGTGAGAGCAGCTGGGTTCTTTTCCCATTTTCTTACTTATCTGGCATTTTAATGACATGTTAATAATTTCTGTTCTATGCTTCCCAATCCAAAGACCATTCTCTTTTGTATACCAAATAAAACTAGAACTCAGTAGTTCAGTCAACCATCTTCCTACCACACCAAATAGCAGTCCTATGACTGACAGATTTATCTTCCCCTAACTCCTTTGCAGGATCACCATCAATGATCACATCAAAAATCACAATCAATGCACCCATAGATGGTGCAATGAAGAGTGTGCTGGAGCTGGAGTCAGGAAGACTTGCGTTCAAATGTGACCTCAAGACACTTCATGGCTGTGTGACCTTGAGAAAGTTACTTAATCTTTGTTTACCTCAGTTTCCTCAACTATAAAAGTGAGATAATAATTGCACCTACCTCCCAGGGTTATTGTGAAGATCAAATGATTTAACATATTTAAAGTACTTAGCATATTGCTAAAAGATACCATGTAAATGTTAGCAGTTATCATAATCATTAATTTCCTATATGTAAGTATATTCCCAGAGCTCTTTTCTGAGTTCTTTCTTCTCTATGTTCTTTTTTTGTTAGTATCACCAACTCCCATGGATTCAGCCACCATCTCTCTGTAGAGTAACCATAAGTCAATATATCCATCTATCATTTCTCTCAGCTCTAGTCTCAAATTTCTATCTGCCTCCTGGGCATCTCTATCTTGCATATACTATAGACACCTCAAACTCAAGATATCTAAAAAAGAACTCATTACCATTCCCCCAATTTTTTTCCTAATTTTCATTTTTATTAATGGTCCCTCCATTCTTCTGGTCATCTAATTTCTTAATGTGGGAATGGTTTTCAACTCTTCACTCTTACTTATCCTGCCTTGCCTCTCCTGTCCCCTTCACATTCAACGGTCTTGGTGATTTTACTTCCTTGACATCTGCAGAGCTCTCACCCACTCAATCATTTGGTGAAACTATCTTACTTGCTATTCCCTGTACATGAAATTCCATCTCCCATCTCCATATATAAAAATAAATACATTTATTTCTATCTATCTTGTCTGTGTACATGTTATATTCCCACTCTATTCCCCAACCCCTGTAGAACATAAGTTCATTGAGGGCAAAGATTCTAAAATTTTGTCTATGTATATCTAGGACCTAGTACAATGTTATGCTCATAGTAGGTACTTTATAAATACTTGATCTTTTTTTTTAAACAAATACTTTATTAACTTCTGTTTTACATCATTCATTTCCGCCAGATTTTGAGTTACAATCATTTTCCCCCCATTATTCCCCTACCCAACCTCCCAGAATAGCAGTCCCACAAGATATCGCTTCCTCCAATCTGCTCTCTCCCATACCTTCTCCCATACCCCCATCGACTTTTCCATTAGAGGAAGATGAATCTTTGTGTCCCAATGCCTGCACATCTTATCTCCCAATTATAGGCAAAAGAGTATTAATAATAGTATTTATATATGTATTTGAAACATTTAATGTTACGACCTCGAATTTCAGATCCATTTCCTTCCTCCCTTGTCACCCATTCCTTCTTGGGATATAAGTAATTCAGTATATGTTGTACATGTCTAGCTATGCAAAACATTATAATAGTAGATATATTGTACAAGGCTGCTTATAATTCCCTCCCACTCATCCCACCCCCCACCTGGTCCATTCCCTACATGATCCTGTCCCTCTTCTATAGTGGGTACTTCCAACCTCCCCTCCCCCCAAGGATGCCCTCCCATCCATCATCCCTCCTCTCATCCCCCTTCCCCCTATCCTGCTGCAGGTTGAGATATCCCATTTAGTATGTATGTCATTTTCTCTCTGAACCAAATTCAATGTGAATGTGGTTTTGCCTTTTTAGCCTTCCTTATTCTCCCCCTCCTTTGCACCCTTTTTTAAAAATTAATTTATTAGTTTAGTTTCAGTTAACAAGATTCAATTCCATAGTTCCTTGATTTTCAAATTTCCTTTATTTCCCTTCCCCCTCCCCCCATGACAGCATATAGTCCAGTATAGGATCTGCAAATACATCCATATTAGACATTAGTCCAATTACAAAGGCATATTGTACTAGGTGGCATAAAAGATGGTAAAGAAGAAATAAAACCAAACAATGAAAAGAAAAAGATCAATTCGTTTGCTTCCATCAGGATTCAAGCTCAGTTCTTTCTAGTTATATCTCTGGATGTCGCATTTCTCTCTTTCTTGAGACTTTCAGGATTGACTTATATCACTGCATTGCTGAGAAGAGTCCAGTCTGTCATAGATGGCCATCACCCATATGAAGTGTCTGTGATTGTATACAAATTTCTTTTGATTCTACTCTTCTTGCTCGGCATCAGTCTATATAAGTCTCTCCAGGTAAATATGAAATCCGTCTCCTCCTCGTTTCTTATAGCACAATAATATTCCATTACATTCATATACCATTCCCCAATTGATGGGCACCCCTTTAGTTTCCAATTTTTTGCAACCACAAAAAGGGCTGCTATAGATATTTTTGTACATATGGGTCTTCCTCCCACTTCTATGATGTCTTTGAGATATAACCCTAGAAGTGGTATGGCTGGGTCAAAGGGTATGAAATTATTTATAGTCCTTTGGGCATAATTTCAGATTGCTCTCTAGAATGGTTGGATAAGTTCACAACTCCACCAGCAATGCATTAATGTTCCAATTTCTCCACATCCTCTCCAGCATTTGTCACTTTCTTGTTTTGTCATCTTAGCCAATCTGACTGGAGAGATGTGGTATCTCAGAGTTGTTTTGATTTGCATTTCTCTAATCAATAGTGATTTAGAGCATTTCTTCATATGCTTATAGATATCTTTAATTTCTTTCTCTGAAAACTGCCTGTTCATATCCTTTGACCATTTATCAATTGGGGAATGACTTGTATTCATATAGATTTGACTCAATTCTCTATAAATTTTAGAGATGAGTCCTTTATCAGAGACATAAGTTGTAAAAATTCTTTCCCAATTTCCCACCTCCCTCTTGATCTTGGTTACATTGGCTTTGTTTGTACAGAAGCTTTTCAATTTAATGTAATCAAAGTTATCCATTTTGCATTTTATAATGCTCTCTAATTCTTGTTTGGTCCTAAAGTCTTCCCCTCTCCACAAATCTGTCAGGTAAACTATTCTTGCTTTCCCAGATTGTTTACAGTATCATCCTTTACACCTAGATCATGCATCCATTTAGACTTGATTTTGGTATATAGTGTTAGATAATGATCTACTTGATCTTTTTTTTGCCCTGAATATAGCCAGAAGGAAATCCCTCTATATCAATTTTAGCCTATTTTTATTCCTCCTTCCCTCCTTCCTTTCTTCCCTTACCCTCTTCTTCCCATTTTCCTTTATTCCCTCTCTCTCTCCTTCCCTCCCTCCCTCATTCTGTCATTCTCTCCCTCCCTCCCTCCCTCCCTCCCTCCCTCCCTCCCTTCCTCCCTCCCTTCCTTCTTCCTTCCTTCCTTCCTTCCTTCCTTCCTTCCTTCCTTCCTTCCTTCCTTCCTTCCTTCCTTCCATATGTGCTTTGCAAACCTAAAAACACTGTTAATGGCATTCATTTACAGAGTGCTTTATGCTAGAAATAGAAATTGCAGAAAGTGCTTTACAAATATCTCATCTGATCTTCACAATAACCTTGGAATGTGGGTGCTATTATTTCTATTTTACAGATGAAGGAATTGAGGCAAGACAGAGGTAAAATGACTTGCCCAGTGTCACACAGCTAGCAATTGGCAGAACCTAGATTCGTATTCAGGTCTTTCTGACTCCATGTCCAATGTCACCCACTGATTTTGCAACACCTACTGCAGTTATAGCTATTATGAAATTATCAGCAATGAATCAACTCTCTGGGTAAAAATTATAGTGTTCCTTCCTTTGAAGCAGTGAGTCTGTTTCTTCCTTTGTCAGGTCATGTCAGGACCTAACCTCTTTCCTACTCCCTTGGGATTGGTTCTTGCCTTCCCAGGAACCACACAGAAGCATCCAGGATGAAGCACAGGCTTGCTTCGTTAACAAGATCCTTTCTTGCTGCAGGTTTTCTTTACTCTCTGTGTTTCTGAATTCACACTTCCTGGAGTCCTTGATTGGGCCCTACCCCTTTGCCATTCAGCAGCTTTGCTTGGCTTTTCTGAGCCCTTCTTGGACAGCCACTTACTCTGAGTGTTTCATGTTTACAGCCCTTTCTGTTTCCCATTTATTCCTGTTCTGCTTTCCCCATGCTTGCGTATTTCATACTTAATTTTAGCCTGACTGTGGATTCCATGACTTATCTAACTCCTTGATCCTATGCTTACCTATTCCCAGGCTGTCCCATGTGGGAGAGTCCTATGGTATTATAGAAAGAGCATTGGCTTTGAAATCAGTGATCTCATCTCTAATGTCTCCATGGCTTTCAACCATAGCTTATTTTGACCTCACTGCGGCAGCTCAACAGATAAAATGCTGGGCCTGGAGTAAGGAAAATCAGAGTTCAAGCCTCAGACCCTTCCTAGCTCTGTGACCCCTGGGCAAATCACTTGATTTCACTGTGCTTCAGTTTCCTCATCTATAAAATGAGGATGATAAATAATAGTACTTATCTTACAGGGTTATTGTGAAGATCAAATGAAATAATAATTGCAAAGTGTTTAGCACAGGTGGGGAGGTGGCGAGAGTTGGGGAGGTATAGATAGAGAGGTCTGGTATATAGTAGGTACTATATAAATGCTTATTTCCTCTCCTTGTTTACATGTCACCTGACTCAAACTGCCAAACATATTCTATCCCTCAGTGTTGGCCCTCATTTGATATTTTCCTTTCCCTCCAGACTTGGCAGTGGATTCCTAGGCTACAACCATTTGTCTTACGTTTATAACTTTTCTATCTTTTATGGTTTATCCTAATAGCCAGTTTTTACTTTTTCACCTTTTTGCCTGTGTCTTTCTTTGACATTTCAAAGCTATAGTTACTACAAGGCATGTACATCACACCTCCTGAGAAATTCTCACACAAGAGGGAGTTTCCAATCTTCTTTGAAATGTGCAGTTCTTTCTAGGCATTCATGCAGATATATGTAGGGCATTCATGTTTTCCTGACTTAAATTGTAATTTTCTTTTGACTGAAAGAAATTGTAATTTTCTTTTGACTTGTTTTATTAATAATAAAACTGGGTCCAGGAAGTACCCTTTAGGAAGCAGAAGTGACTAATGAAATAGACCAGCTATGAGGCACTTTTGATGTCTTTTGTATGAGGTGTTACTGATTCAGTATCAGTAAATCATTTACTTTGAGTTCTTTTCCCCATAGCAGAAATGGCTTGTACTAAGCTACTCGAAATTTGTCCACATCCAGTCCTTCTGATCAGTTCCTAAAGTCAAGTCAACATATGTTTATTCAGTGCTTGCTATGTGCCTGGTCCTGTGTTAATCACTGGGATTACAGAGAAAGGCAATGTCTAATCAGTGACAGACATGTATAACAATGTTGGCTATTTTTAGTGGTTCATCCTGGGATCTCACAAGATGAACTCATCAATATAAACTTGAAGGCATGCATCAAGGCTCTGTTCTTGGCCTTGTTCTGTTTGACCTTTATAGCAATGACTTAATTGCCTAATCTCCAGATCTCTTAATTGCCAGACCTCAAGACCTTTTATCACTCTTTATCTTTCTTGATATCATTGGGTACTATTGACTACATTCTCTTCTTGGGATTTCCTCTTTGGAGTTTTGCAGTTCTGCTTGTTCTTTCTTCTCTTCCTACCAGCATGACCATTTCTTCTAAGACTTCTTTGCTGGATTTTCATCCATATAACACCCCTTAATATGGTTAAAATTCAATGCTTAATCATGGTCCCTTTTCTCTTTTTTTCCTCTACATTTTCTCTCAATGACATCATCAACACTCATGGGTTGAATTATGTCTGTCCTGATGACTTTCACACCTATATCCAGCTCTATTATTTCTTCTGATCTCCATCACCAACATCACCAACTACCTATTGGCCATTTCAAACTGGATGTCTAGAGACATCTCAAATTTGTCATGTTCAAAACAGAGCTCCCTATTTCACCCCTCCCCCAAACTTATCTCTCTTTTGAACTTATTTCATACTATTGATAGCACCATGATCTGTCTAGTTGCCCAGGTTATCAGCTTGATTTCATCTACAATTCCTCATTGCCATATACACATACACCTTCCCATATTCACCCTGTTGGTATCTTATTATTTCTACCTTTATAACATCTTCTGTTTCTGACCCCTTCATTCACAAAGACACTGCCTTCTTTCAGGACTTCATCACTTCTTTCCTGGAAAGAACTACTTTGAAACTACCTCCCAATTTGATTTTTTTGCCTTAAAGCTTTCCCTACACTAATCCAATAAAGGGAAGATGTGATTATGTCATTTTTCCACTTAATAAAGTCCAAAGACTACCTATAACCTCTACATAAATTATGAATTACCCTGCTTGGCACATTACCTTTCAGTCTTATGTATTATTCTCCCTCATGCAACCAACTTGTCTTTCTTATTGTTCTTCATAAATGACAACCCACCTACCCCCCCATCTTCATTTATGCTTTTTCAGTGGCTCTCCCTCACATTTGGAATTCCTTCCTTCCTCACCTTTACCTTTCCATCAATGCTTAGCTTATGAAGTCTTCATTGATACCCTAGCTATTAGTGCCTTCCTTTCCCAATCACCTTGTTTCTACTTCCTATGTATACTTGTCACCTTCTCTTGACTAGACTGCAAAGTTGTCAAGGGCAGAAAGTGCTTTATTTTTGTGTTTGTGTCACTATCCATAGGGGATCCCTCTTTGACTTGACTGTTCTGGATCTCCTCCATCATAGTTCATAGTTGCAAATATTTTTGGCAGGCATACATCTGTCCTTGTTTTATGCTTTTTATGATGTTTATAATTAGAGGGTCACTGAACATGTTTTTTTTTCCTTCTTATTCCTGAAGAATCTTGAATGCTTTTAATGTATGAATGGGACATACCTTGTCATAAAAGAGACTATGAGGTAGTATTTTATACTACTGAATCAAATGGTTTTTTTCCTCCAATCAATAAACAATAAGAACAATGAGACCTTAAATTATCTACATCTTTCAGTTAGTTGTGAAGTAATAAAGACATTATTATATATTTCTTGCTCATTCCATACTAATACCCTCATCAAAGATGTCTTTGATTTTCATATGGATGATGCTCAAAGATATTCTTTAGATTGTAGAGTTGGCATGTAGGTTTTTATTACTGGTATCCTTTCAGTCACCTTTTTTGGTATTAAGAAAATACAAGATTTTTTTTTATACCTTTGGTTTCTTCTTTCCCTTGGCAAGGCTAGTTGATTAATTGAACTACTTGGATGGTCATAAATTGTAGGATTGATCCCAAGGTTTCAAACTGGAAGGAACCTTAGAAATCATCTACTTTGACCCCCTTATTTTCTATATGAGGAAGATGAAGCCTGGGTAAGTGAAGTGAATTGGCCAAAGTGACCTGTCTAGTTTGCAACCTCTATTTTTTTTTTGAGAAGGAAAGGCAGGGCAATTGGGGTTAAGTGACTTGCCCAAGGTCACATGGCTAGTTTCTTCTGTGTATATGTTAAGTGTGTGAGGCAGGATTTAAACTCAGGTCCTCCTGACTCCAGGGCTGATGCTCTATTCACTGCACCACCTAGCCGCCCCGACCCCTATCTTTTATATTATATAATGCCACCAACTTCAGCCAATGCTCTTAGTAAAATTGTCAACCTGGTAGCAGCCTTTTCAGGTTTTGCTTCTGTTGCCATGTTCCTCTGGGTTTTTTCTAGCCAAGACTACTTGTCAGTCAGTATGGGGTAAGTAAATGAATACTGAACTTGGAGTCAGGAAGACTTGGGTTCAGTCTTGCCTCAGATATTTACTAGTGGTGTGATCTTGTGTGATCTTTGTCACTCCCCTCTCTGGCCCTCAGTTATCCCATCTGTAAGATGAAGGTGGTGTGTATTCAAGGCTGAATACCTTCTAGGTCTCAATTTAAATTGAAGGACTAAATCTTCAGTAAGATCCCTTCCAGTTATGACTCTATAAATACATGATCCTGGGTCTTCAACAGATCCTTGCTTAGATAACACTGAACAGAAGGGAAAAGTTTAGGGAGTTGTAGCAGGGAAGACCATGGAGGCTGGGAGAGTATCAACAGTAAAGAAAGCTCATGGAAATAGCCTATGTTTTCCACTGATGTTTCCCTCTACTATTTATTTATTCCCCTCTGTAGTATTACCTTATCCACCAAGATCCCACCTCTCCAATTGTTTGGTTTTTCTGAAGTATTTGACAGCAAAGGAGTCAGCACAGAGGTATGGTCATTTCTTATCACGCTATGATTATGTGCCTGCTGGTAAAGTCTCCATGTTAGCTTCTCCAATCCACCTTCTAAGTAAGGGAAGTCTCCTGAAATATCCCTCTAGATCATTTAGATTCTCATAATCTGCTAGTTCCTGATTCCAGATTCAGTCTGGTTTATGTGATTACACTGTGTGTACACACATCTTAAATTGCCATCTGACGGTATGTCTAGCCAGACCATGTCAATTGTCTCTTTCTGTTCAGAACCCTTGGTGAAGCCCAGATCTCTTCTTGACTTTGAGGCTAACTTCTTTGGGCACCAGCAAGTGCCAGGGGATGCAAGAAATACTTGTTTGGCTATTAGTACTGATGCTCATATCCCAAATACAGAATGAAGCAATGAATAGTAATACTTTGCATTTATACAGCAATTTAAATTTGCAAAATACTTTACATGCATTAAAATATTTGGTCGTCACAAATGCCATGTGACACTCATTTTATAGATGAAGGAACTGAGGCTCAGGAAGGCTAAATAGCTTACCTGTGGTCAAACAGCTAATAAGTTCCTGTGGCAAAGTTTGACCCAGTCTTCCTAAATCCCAAATCATATCTCTATCTTATATACCACACTGCCCTTCAAGGTCATTCTCTTGCCTTGTTCCCAAAGACTAGCAAGTACTTTTTGCCATAGAATGCCATGTTTCACCAAGAAAAAAAAATGAAAGCATTAAGCTTGACATCCCTTATAGAGTAGCATGTAAATTATGGAAAAGAAAGAGTTCACTGACAGCCCAAAAAGCTCTAAAAGGAGAACCTGACTCAATTCTTATTTTATTTGGGTACTGGTAGGTGAGACTAATTTTGTGTAAATGCCTTTTAATTTTTATCTGCCTATTACCCATACTGAAGAAAAAAATTCTTGTCTTGATATCAGAGATAACACATAGTGAGGCAATCTCTTTTATGACATACTAATCCAACCATCAGCAGTCATTTAAATCAGATATTTGAGCTGCATCCTCCACCAGGCTGCTCTGGAGTAGCCCCAAAGCCATAGTATTTTCTCATTCACTCAACAAAAAGAAAATTGTTGATTGAATAGGAATTCTTTTGATGTCCTGACCTCATAGAACAACCTAAGGGTTGATAATAGATGGGATTTGAGCTGCTGTTAGAATATCTGCAGCGAAAGAGGGCAAAGAGACAATGACCTAGGAATTAGCCATTGTTACTTTAGCCACTCATGAAAGTCAGAATAGAAACAAGGCCAGACCAAAATGGACAACTGTAAGGATGAAAGTAACATGGTACAATAAAAAATGAATTGGATTTGGAATGAAAAAAAAAAACACCACTTTTAGTTTAAAACTTACCTCTATCATTTCCCCTGTGATTTGGGTAAGACAATTAACTTCTCTGGACCCCATGTTCCTCCTATATAAAATGTAGGTGTTGGACTAGAGGGCCTCTGAAGTCCTTTCCAGCTCTAAATCTGTGATCTTACAAATTCTGCGGTCAGAATCTTTCCATACAGAAGGGAGTCCCAGAAGAAGTCTTTAATCTCTTCCCTGCCCCCATTTTCCTAAATCTTTTTTCCATCCACCTCTGTAGGGAGAAGTTTCTGGCAAAAGGGAAGGCCTACTGGACAGAGTATATTCTGCACAGAGCAAGTGTAATTAGACCAGACAAAAACAAAGCTTCTAAATTGTACACACTAATTAAATGCAAACTCTGCCAGCCGTGGTGCTGTCGTGTTTGTAAATTTGAACAAGGGAGAATTGGAAAACAGCAAAGCCGAGGTTGTCATAGCAGCATTTGCTCATGCAGCCTGTGCTGGGTGTCCTACTAAGGAATAAAACAGGTATGTGATTGGTTTTAGGATTTTTTTGTTCAGCAGCTTGAGAGAGGACACTTTGGCATGGGCTTTTCTTTTCCAAAGAGTTCTGTCAGAAAGGCCTGGCTGCACTGTACCAGTGAGGAGAATGCAAGGGTGTACCTCTTAACTCTACCCCAACAGAGTAGAAGTCACAGCCAGCTTTTTAGATAATGATAGTGCTTTAAGGTTTGCAAAGCATTTTTTGGTACATGATATAATTGGATCTTCACAATAATCTTGGGGTAATTGAGGCCATTGGTATTACTGTTATTATTCAGGTGCCCAGTTGTGTATGACTCTTTGTGACCTCAGGGGCCATAATATGCTGATGCTATCCATGGATTTTTCTTGGCAAAGATATTGGAGTTATTGGCCATTTCCTTCTTTAGTGGACTAAGGCAAAGAATAGAAATTAAGCATCTTGCCCTGGGTCACAAAACTATTAAGTGTCTGAGGCTGGATTTGAACTCAGGTCTTCTTGACTCCATGCCCACCTCTCTATTCACTGAGTCACTTAGCTGCCTCCTGGATATTTTTAGGGTTAATGAAAGGGGGAAGCTTTAACAGATGATGATTCTGGATCAGGTTCTAGAGGGGTGGTAATCTGACCATAGATATACAGCTAATAAATGTCATAGGTAGGATGTCAACCCAGGTCTTTCTGGCTCCAAATCTGACATTCCGTCCAGCATGCCAGATGATATAAGATGATGGCATTGTAGGACAGAAAGATGGAAATTAAAATCCAGGTTTTTCTGACAAGTCTAAAGTTCTTTCCACCAGGCTGTGCTGCCTCTCAGATTGTCAGAAAGAGCTTTCCAAATCTTGTCCCTGAGAAGAGATTATAGAGATTTGCTGTCTCGAGGTATAATATCAGTGTTTTTGGGTAACTTGAATTTTTTTGTGTATTTCTGGGGGTATTGGGAAAGGAAGAAGTTGTGATGGTCTGGCATCCTGGGAATTTTCCCAACATTCTTTGGTTTGCTTGTCAAATGCTGAATGTAGGTCACATGAGTTTGGAAAGGTAATGAACAAGTGAAAAACACAGGTTTATTTTACTAGTGGTAGTACAGACTGAAATATAGTGTTGTGTCTTATATTTGTGTTGCACCTGGGCAACATCATGGTCATAGTCACAATATTTCTCTTTATTTGGAGCATAAATCTTCTCCTGGAGTACATTTTAGAAATAATAGCTGGCATGTGGATAGCACTCTCCCCCCTCCCCCACTTTTAGAAACATATTTTTATTACTATCTTTTTACAATCTCACTTTAGTTTTCCCAAGTACCTTTCCTCCCCTCCCCCCACCCAAGGGTCATCCTATATAACAAATATTGTTTTTTAAAGGCAAAAAGAAAAGAGAAAGAGGAGAAAAATCAGCATAATGAGTAATACATTGAAAAGTCTGGCAGTTTGTGGGATGTGCAATACTTGTGGTCTTCCCATTACTGCTGAAGGGTGGGTTGGGAAGTGTTTTCCCATTACTTTTTTTTTTTTCAAGCCATTCTTGATTTTATAATTTTACAATTTTTGCTTTCATTTTTTGTTGTTGCTCTTATTCTCTCTGTTTATATTATTATAGTATATATACCTTTAATGTTTTTTAATAGCTTTACATACATAGTCTCTTTTGATTCTTGTCCTTGTGGGTTCTACACATATTATTGACCCATTTTAGAGAAATTAAAAGACTTTTTGTAGCTACACAGTGACTTGGTGTCAAAAGTGAGGTTTGAACCCAGGTCTTTCTAATTCCAAATCTGATTCTCCATCTATCCATTACACCAGGGTACCAGCTAGTATAACATACTTTATCACCATTCATTTGTACATGTAAAATGGATACCTAGACAACCTTGTTCAGCTCAATCTCTAGAAGACAAACATTTAACAGGGAATAAAAATAAACACATTTTGATTTTCTGTTAACCATAAATTGTGGCTACTATTGACCTTCCACTGGCTCTGGGATTAGAGAACATGGTTTGTATGGACCATGAACAACAAAGAAATACTAGGGGCTTCTCAGTTACTATGCAGTAATATTAATTATTCACACAAAGTATTTTATTGCAGCAACTTAGTCTCTTTTCAGGAAACAGCTCATCAAATGTTAGATTAGCACAGTCTTGGCTGTGAAAGAATAAGGTGTCAGTTTGAATGAGATTGATATAATACCAGTTTCTGTCTGAATGAACAACTTAGGGGTGGGGGAGGAGCATAGCTTGTGCTTTTTTTTACATCAACACAGAACATAGTACCATTCACCTGGAAGACAACTGGTTAATGTCTACTGCTGCTGCTACCACAATCTCATACACATACATATCAATAAAGGAACAAATATATATGTGTGTATATGTATATGTATATATATATATATATGTATATATATACATATATACTTACCTTTAGAACAAATATATACATGTGCATATATATATATACATATACACACATATATATTTGTTCTTTTACTTATCTGCCATGTCTACTGGGGCAAACAACTTACCTTTAGACTTGTTCTCTTCTTTGGGTATAAAGGCTGAGGAACTCTTTAAAGTCAAGTGGGAAAATTCTCATGAGAATGAGGGCACTACTTAGGATCACTTTCTCTTCTCACTTAAAAATGAAAACTGATTGCTTAACCCTCAGGCTCTTTTTCGTATTAGAGAAATAGCCTTCATGGAGAAGCTTAGTGCTAGGACTGTCTGGTAAGCATTTAGAGCCATTTGGATGAAATGCATATGTTTTTGATTTTCTATATATGACACAAAAACATAAGAATGAAAAAGGAAAAACTAAGTTAACAAAAAGTCTGGCCCAAATCGACTGCCGCTGGGTGCTGTCTGTGGTGCTGCAAGAGTCAAACAAAAGGAATTTCTGGCTGGTGTCTTAAAACCTGTGTTACTTTGATTTTTTTGATGGATTATTTCATCTCTGTGAGTACTAGGTCCACTGAAGCCCATGACAACTTCTTATTACCTGATACCTTCATAATCTATATTAATCTTGTCTTTGTTTTCCTATAAATTCTTCATAGAGGATTAAAATGCTGATCACTTTCTTTTTTAGTGTGTTTAATTTTCTATATTGATTATCTATTTCATAAAGATTTAGAAGTGGAGGGATACATAGAGGTCATTTGTTTGACACCCTCATTTTACAAATAAAGGAAGTGAGGCCTGAAGAATTTAAGTGACTTGCCCAGGGTCACATAGCTAGTAACTGTATGAGGCAAGATTTGAAACCAGGTCTGCCTGAATCAAAATCCAACACTCTTATCTACTACACCATGCTGTTTTCCATTTATTGTCTTTCATTCTTGCTACATGATTCGCCTACGTCCGATTCTGTCCCCACATATCCTTGATAATACCTTTCACATCAGCAACATGCCAAATTGGCTTTTACCTACCATGTATAGTTCTCTGAAGCTTTGGTTTATTTTAATTTTTTTTTGTGCTTCTGAGATTTTTATGTTCCATAATTCTTGGGCATGTAGCATTAATAGGGGCAATAGTGGGTTTAAAGGGATGGATTATTACAGTTGATTTGTGTGTTCAGTTTATATTTGATGGAATAAAATAACCTTTCACACCATGCCTGATCAACATGGTGCTTCTGAACCCACATAAAACTAATGAAATGCTTCCTTTGGGGGCATTCTGTGCATGTCCTTGGGAGAGTACCGAATAATAGAGAAATACTTTATGATATTTTATGCTCATGAAATGTGCAGTTGTATTAATATACTGTCTAGTCTTTGGAACTTTTTTTGTTCCATAAGATGGTAAAAATAGTCTCAACTAAGATGCTATTACATTTTTTGACTCATTACCAGCTTGATTACAAGTTGGAGAATTTTTCATCTACTTAAACATTGGAGACAGTCTGTGAGATCACCAATATATTACCATCTTCAGTGACAGAGGGAATATCCATATCAATGAAGTCCTTGGGTCAGCAAATCAACTCAACAAGTGTTAATTTTAAGCTTACTTCATAATTTATTTTGAAACAATTTAATTTATTATATTATTTTATAATATTTAAATAAAAATATAAATTATTAAGCACCTGCTATGTGCATGAGACTATCTTAATGGGTGGGGGATACAATGAAGGGCAAAAACAATCCCAGCCCTTAAATAGATTACAACCTAATGGGGACAACAACATGCCAACAAATATATACAAATGGTAAATTGTAGATAATCTCAGAAGGAAGACACTAACATTAAGGGGAATTAAGAAATTCTTCTTGCAGAAGGTTAGATTTTAGCTGAGACTTGAAGGAAACTAGAGAAGCCAGGAGACAAGAAATAAGGAGGGAGAGAATTTCAGGCATGAGGAACAGCTTATAAAAATGTACTGAGCTGGAAGACAGAGTGCATGAGGAACAGCATGGAGTATACTTCAGTATACTCACATGCTCAAATGAATTTATTATCTCATCAATAAAGATATCCCTTCTAATGATATTTATTGTAACCCATTAATTCCTCCCCATCCTGTGTAGTTCTTATCCATATCCTCTTGCCACAGGGAGTCTATTCAATATGCTAAGGACCTTCTTCACTTCCCTTTGTCCTGATGAGGAAACCAATTGTGCCCACAGAGTATTCATTGGTTATTCCTCCTTCTTGCGCAGTGACAAGTTCATATTCTTTTTTACTTATACATTATTTTGACAATATCACTTAGACCACCTCATAATTCCTTTAATGTTGCAGCCTACTAATGCTCATCATGCCCCTTGGCTTTGCCCTTTGGGTGATCTTAAATGTCAATTTTTCATTGATATTCAGCCATTGTGCTAAGTGGTGGAGGATACAAAATATGAAAGTGAAACAGCTTCTGGAGGGAATTCTAATGACTGTAGACAAAATACACAGGGAGCCAGTGGCCAGGAAATGGTGTTTTGGTCTGGGAAGTCACTAGGATGGTCTCTGTGACTTTCTGTTTGTCCGTCTTTGGACAGTACTTGTCCAAGCTACATCCTTTAGTTACAGAAGAAACTTTTTCTTCCCACTGCTCTTTCTTCAGAAAGAAGACATTATTTTGCTTTGTTGATCTTTATCTTTTCAACTTCTTGACTTCAAGCTTTATTGTATTGTTTTCCCTACTCACAGTGTTCTCCTCATTTCTTGGTACCTATCCTCATACTGTCTATCCTTCAAGGTCCAGGCTCAGTCCTGACTCCTTATGAAACCTGCCTTATTCCCCCAGGGACAGCCCAAGTGATTTCTCCCTTCCCTTATTTCTTGTATTTTTCAGCACTTGATCACATCACCTTGTATCATTTTTCATTTTCTATTGGCTCCTGTCCTGTCCTTCCAGTACCAATGTATGTTTCTTGATGATAGCCACTATGTCCCATGATTTTCCTATATCCTATAGAGTAATTAACACCAGACTGGGCACATGGCATGTGTCTGATAAATAATTTTAATTAATTTTAATTCTTCCCATAAGTCATCTAATATAAGTGTAAGGGAGAGTGTGGCTTAATTAAATTCACTTTAGTTCAATTTAACTTAATTTATAATAAATATTTATTAAATACCTTTTGGATGCATGCTGGGGCAGAAAGATTAGATAAAAATGCTTATTGTCCTAATGGAGCTTGTGGACTAGTTGGGAGATACCACACATGCATAAATAATTGTAATTCAAAATAATACATAAATGCATGAAGTACAAAATGTCATATAAAGTCCACGTGGGATGATTGGGGAAGGCTTCATGGAAGAAGTGATATTTATTTAGCATGAAAGAAGTGGAATTTAAAGTATGGATAGGAATTCAATAGACAATGAGGCAAGTACAAGGCTTGGTTTTACAAATGGTAAAGTTGAGGCACCTAGAAGTCTTCTGAGTATGCACAAGTGAATATCACTAGAAATCAAATCTGGGATCATGAAGCCGTGCTTAAACTTTAGCTTCTACTTTCAGGGTGATTGAAACTAGAAATTTCATTTTAACTGACTTATAAATTTTGATATGACTTATTACAGTAGAATATTCAGATTTCCCATGATTCAAATCATGACCCACAAACATAACATTTACAAACAACAAAAGCTGGATAAAGCTGCTAGCCATTAACATGCATCTCACTCCTATCTCTTAATACCAATGTTATGCCACTGTAATTTATTTTCCATAGATAGATCATCCACCCTTTTGTTCTGCAACTTGTGTGTTCATTTTATAGTTCTATACTCTTTTTCCTCCATGAAAGAATGAACAAATGAATGAAAAGTCATTTATTAAGTACTTACTTTAATGCCATTTCCACTGATAAAAATTATGCCACTTTCTGATGTTGAACAAGTTGACACTGCCAAGGATTTTGGTGACAAGGATTTTTTTCTGGGTCTTCAATAGCTGTACTTGTGGCACCCACAGAAGCAGTTGCCAGGTCATATTTTTACTGGTCTTGTTTTCCAGGATGATAGCTGTAAGGGCTAGGGTGGAAGCAGGACTGTGAAATAAGGATAAAATGCTTACCATCAGGGAGACTGATATTCTTGATATATTTCAAGAACCTTAGAAAAACTGTGCCAAGGAGGCTGCTAATAATAGGCATGTTGCTTTTATCTGTAGCACTTGAAGGACAATAATTTTATTAAAACAGATCAGTAAAGTAGATCAGCCTTCACAACTTCTCTCTTTTTGTAACAGATAGGTTCGATTAAGTCCATAGGCTGTCAGTGAACAGAAAACATGCAACTCTTAATTCATCCTTTACCTTCCTTGTATAATATGGGAACAATTCTTGATTGCTATCTCATAGCAATGTTCAAATGTACCAGATGTCACTTTCCTAATTGTATTTGTTTTGATTGATTGAACAAAGAACCATGATTCCACCCAGATATCAGGGAGTATTTCTAGATGAAAATAGGCTAGGAAAAACCATATCTGACATTCAAAGTGTAATTGCATTCCTTATGGTCATAGATTTGTGAGGTGCCCAGTTAAGTATTTCTTTTCCCCTCTTCTTTATCTACCTACAGTGTTTCATGTACTCTTAGAATTTTATAGGAAGGAACATTTATGAATATTCAGGTGGCAGGCCTTACTTAAGATCAATCTATTTTTATGTGAATGCCTCCACTGATGAGAGAACTCTATTTCACCATACTATATGTTCCATTATTGAACACTTTTAGTTTGTAGAATTATATCTCTAAAGGGACTTAAGGACAATTTGGTTCAACCTTCTCATTTTATAGATAAGGAAACTGACATGGAGAAATGTAAGCCAACTTCCCTAAGATCACATAGCTAGTAAGAGAAAGGACCAGGGCTAGAATCTGGTTCTCTGATTTCTTGTCTAAATCTTTCCATTAGTTAGAAAATTATTTGTTAAATCCTTGTGTAGTATAGGTGTGATCCCCCCTTCCTCTCCCCCACCCCACTTCCTCCCCTCTGTCTAGGAAAGACCTTTTCTTCTCTGTCTGCTCCACTCAGGCCATTCCTCTTCTAGACTGCTAAAGTAGCAGAAAAATCAGGAATCCTAAGCTAAAGATCTGGAAAGCTTTTCCTTAGATGGGCTTGGATGGGTTTTCAGTCCTCAAGAAGCTAACAACAGAGGTAAAATATATCTATCTCCATCGTAATCCTTCAAATAGTAGATGTCAGACTTTGAAGTTCCATCTCAGATCCAACTGGAGGTGCCTTATGGGTTTAACTCTCTTTCTGAACTCATCTTTTTTGAACTCAAAGCTTTCTGTGAACCTCAAGATATATCACTGGTTCAAAGCAGAATTTTGTGAGTTAAGATGACTTGCCATTATCTCACGGTGATAAACTGAAGTCCACATTTCTGCCAACCAATCCCCAACTAGGCAATAAACATTTGTCCCACAGTCACCAAACAGTTCTGGGGACCAGGATTTCCCAGCTATTAACTAAATTCTCATGTCAGTAATAAGATAATCAAATGCTAGGAAACAGGAAATTTTTATCCCTCTTTCCCCTGGGTAAACGCCTTTTCTTTATGGATTTGATTTTTTCAGTATTTCTCTTATAACTGCTCTTATTTTTCTCCTTTTCCATTATCAAAGGTCTTCAGTGAACCAATCAATAAACATTTAAGTGCTTACTATGTGGCAGACAGTGTGCTAAACACATGAAAGAGGCATCCCGTTACACTTGTATTGAACCCAAATAATTTACTCTGCAGTCTTCTGTTGATTCTTGTTCTGTTGTTTAGAGAAACTTGAAACAAGTCTGTTCCATTTTTATGTAATAAAACTTTGCATGAGATTTTTTTTTTAAACAAATGCTTTATTAACTTCTGTTTTACATCATTCATTTCCGCCAGATTTTGAGTTACAATCATTTTCCCTCCATTATTCCCCTACCCAACCTCCCAGAATAGTAGTCCCACAAGATATCGCTTCCTCCAATCTGCTCTCTCCCATACCTTCTCCCATACCCCCATCGATTTTCCATTAGAGGAAGGTGAATCTTTGTGTCCCAATGCCTGCACATCTTATCTCCCTATTACAAGCAAAAGAGTATTAATAATAGTATTTATATATATTTGAAACATTTAATGTTATGACCTCACATTTCAGATCCATTTCCTTCCTCCCTTGTCACCCATTCCTTCTTGGGAGATAAGTAATTCAGTATATGTTGTACATGTCTAGCTATGCAAAACATTATCATAGTAGATATATTGTACAAGGCTGCTTATAATTCCCTCCCACTCATCCCACCCCCCACCTGGTCCATTCCCTACATGATCCTGTCCCTCTTCTATAGTGGGTACTTCCAACCTCCCCTCACCCCAAGGATGCCCTCCCATCCATCATCCCTCCTCTCATCCCCCTTCCCCCTATCCTGCTGCAGGTTGAGATATCCCATTTAGTATGTATTACATTTTCTCCCTGAACCAAATTCAATGTGAATGTGGTTTTGCCTTTTTAGCTTTCCTTATTCTCCCCCTCCTTTGCAACCACTTCCCCTTGCTTCTTCTACATGGGATAGTTTACCCTACCCTGTCTCTCCCCATCTCCTCTTGCCACTTTCCTCTCTCACCTCATAATTTCATCCCTTGAGTATTCTCCCTTCCCAACAAATTCAACCTATGCCCTCTATCCATATAACTGTAACCATATACACACACATTCACATATGTATCCATATGACCACACCCCCTTCTTCCATTATTTTCATAGTGAGAAAGATATCATCAGTCACTGTTATTGCTTTTCCATATAGGAATGTAAGTAGTTCAACTTTGATAAGTTCCTTTTGATTTCTTTTCCCTGGTTACCTTCTCAGGCATCTCTTGCTTCTTGCGTCTGGATGTCAAATTTTCTATTCAACTCTGGTTTTTTCCTCAAGAATGCTTGAAAGTCCTCTATTCCACTGAATGACCATATTTTCCCCTGAAACAAAATACTCAGTTTTGCTGGGTAGGTGACCCTTGGGTTCATTCCCAGTTCTTTTGCCCTCTGGAATATCATATTCCATGCCCTTCGATCCCTCAGTGTAGAAGCTGCCAGGTCCTGGGCTATTCTGATTGTGTTTCCACAATATTGAAATTGTTTCTTCCTGGCTGCTTGTAGTATTTTCTCCTTGATCTGGGGATTCTGGAACCTGGCTATAATATTCCTGGGAGTTTTCTTTTTGGGATCTTTTTCAGGAGGTGATCTGTGGATTCTTTCAACCTCTATTTTGCCCTCTGGATCTAAAACATCAGGGCAGTTTTCCTTGAGAATTTCTTGAAGGGTGATTTCTAGGTTCTTTCCTTGATCATGGCTTTCAGGTAGTCCAATAATTTTTAAATTGTCTCTCCTGGATCTATTCTCCAGGTCAGTGATTTTTCCCATGAGATATTTCACATTGCCTTCTAATCTTTCGTTTGTTTGGATCTGCTTAACAGCATCTTGATTTCTCATAAAGTCATTAGCTTCCATTTGCTCCAGTCTAACTCTGAAGGAATGAATCTCCTCAGTGAACTTTTGAGATTCTTTTTCCATCTGGCAAATTCGACTTTTTAAGGCATTCTTCTCCTCGTTGCCCTTTTGGGCCTCCTTAGCCATTTGAGTTAGTCTATTTTTTAAGGTGTTGTTTTCCTCAGTCAGGCTGTTGACCCTCATTTCATACTTTTCCTGCATCCTTCTCATTTCTCTTTCTAATTTTTCCTCCACTTCTCTTATTTGATTTTTAAAGTCCTTCTTAAGGTCCTCTATGGCCTGCAACCCGCTCATGTTTTCCCCTGGGGCTTTTGGAGCAGGACTTCTGACCTCACAGTCCTTTTCCTGCTCTATGCCCCCAAAATAGGAGTCTAGGGTTGCATTTTTCTGTTTCCTTTGCCTTGGCATGTTGCCACTTAATTACTTGACTTTTGGGCTTGTTGCCACACTATGGCTTTAAGGCCAGATAGAGGAATTTTCGTCCCGAACGTGTGGGGGGCAACTTCCGTTTCTGGCAAGCTGTAAACCCACCCACAACTTCCACCCTAGATCACAATCCAGATCCAGGGAGGTTAAAGCAAGAGCGATTACCCCCCAAGACTGATCGCTGGATCTCCCCACGATTTGTAGGCTGGGAGCCGGATCTGCCTCTGAAAACTACAAAATGGCGTGTCTCCTCAGCGGCTTCTAGCCCCCAGGGGAGGGAGCTGACGCATTCCCCAAATACAGGTCCCAAAGTCCATAGGACACTAACCTCTTACTTTGTCCTAGGCATGTCTATGTTGATAATTCTGGAGTCGCCAGGGTTCCTGGTGTTCTGGGGTTCCTCCAGCCGGCTGCTGGCCCTGTCGCCCTGGGGCTAAAACCTCGGCTCACGCGGACCTGGGCTCGGCTCCTGCACTCTGCGCTCTGCGCGCTGCCAGGTCCCAGACCACTGCGCTGGTCCTTCCTGCAGGGCTGCTGGGCTGTCCTCAGCGGGAGGTTAGCTTCTCTGTGTCGTTCTGTGGGTGCTGGGGCTCCAGAAGTTGTTCAGAGTCCCCTTTTACATAGTTTGAGGGGAATCTGGGGGCAGAGAGGCTTGGAAGAGCTGTTTCTACTCCGCCATCTTGGCTCCGCCCCTTTGCATGAGATTTTTGTTGTTGTTGTTCAGTGTAGCAGCAAGCACCCCAGCATACCCAGGGTGGCTGCCAACACAGGTTCTTAGATCTGCTTTTCTAAAGGAAAGCAACTCAAAACGGGTTAACAATCTTGCTTTAATCAATCAAACATATCATTTACTTAGTTCAGGCGAAAAACTCAGCACCCCGAACTTCAGAGTATACAGAGGTTACAAGCAGAAATGACAAGAATACAGACAAACAAACAGATCAAGTAGACAGGCCTCCAACTGTCCAACCATTAAATCCATACTTAGATACCAGAGAGGGAAACATCAACATCTGTTTTTTTCAAAACTGGGGGCTCTCAACAGCTTCCCAGAGTCTCATATGGTCAAATCATATAATACTTCTCAAAGTGAGCCCCCAAACAAAACCTCACATCAGGACTTATATAGCCTTCTCCTGGGTCAGAGAATGTAACAAACCTCTTGACCCCCTGCCCAATCATACAAAGTATCTCCTGGAAGACAAGCCTCCCAGCACAGGCTCCAGGTGCACTTAAGCCTATCAAAGGGCCTAGGGGCAGGGAAGATTTTACACAATACAATCTTAGAAAGATGGCAACAACATAAATTGACATTCTCATTACATTCAGATAACAGCATGAAAACAGTTTTCTCTTTAATTAGTTGACCTTATTGTTTTCTCTTTATTAGTTGACCTTATTTTTCTAAGGGTGAGTTCAGTATGTTATTCCTCCTTTTTCAAATAACTGCTAAAATTCCTGGGGCTTAATATGCCACTTCCTTCCACCATCATTTGGTACCTCCTGGAAGGGAATACCAGGCAGTTTTAAAAATTATGAGTACGGAAATCAGGTTTTCGCACTGTACATTTGGGGTGTGTGTGTGTGTGTGTGTGTGTGTGTGTGTGTGTGTGTGTGTACTAGTGATTTCTCTGCAATAGGGAACTCTTGGAGTGAAAAGTCTCTCCAACTATATAAATTAGCTAGATCAGCTACTCAGTCAACTCTTCATTAATTTATAGGCTTAATATACTGAGAGATTGTGACTTGCCCATTATCACAGAGCAGGTGTATGTCAGATGCAGACCTTCAAACCTATTTGATATCAAGGCCAGTCCTCTATTAAGCAGCCAGACTCCCTCTCCTTACTTATCTAGTATAGAATCTTCTTCCTAACATTTATAAATAACTTCTAAACAGAAGCTACTAAGATAGAAGAGAAAAGCTCATCATTGACTAAGAGGGTTGGAGGGGTCCTGACCCAAAGTTTAAGAAGCACTGAAGGTGTCACAAATGGAAAAAGTTTAAGAAACCCTGGACTAGATGATGGTTAAGGCAATTTCCAACTCTAAAAGTCTTGTTTTTAAGAAATATTGTTGGATTGCTATCCTTAGAAGATCCCCTTTAAGCTGTCTTAATACTAGGGGCAAAGGGTAGCACATTCTAAATTTATTTCTTTTATGATGAAATAGCACGCACATGTGGGATAGATGGCCAGGCCTATGCCTTTAATCTGTGGCTGTGGAATACAGGTTTTCTCCTTGTAGAACTAAGTGCTGTTGAAGAACCCATAACAAATACCAAATTTTGAATTTATTAATATTAATATTTATTAGTATCTAATCAACTCAGCTAAATCAGTCCAGATAAAATTGTGGGAGGAGCTGATACAACTAATAAGCCTCATCAATTAGTCTAACAGCAAACCAACTGACTGAACTAGTTTCACATTGCATGTAACTCTCCTGGAAAATTCCATTCCAGATATTTTTGGTTCTTTATCCTTAAAGAAATCATTTCATCCCTGATTGAAATGTCCCTGTTTTTTGTAGATAACATGGCTCACAACATAGCCAGTTGACACTGCTAAGAACACTTACTTTTTAATAAAATAGAACAAAATGGTAAAACTTTTTCTTCCAATAAAGAACAGAAATTGAAAAATGGTGGCTTTGGTGGTATCTGTAGGCAATCACAAACACAGAAAAGGAAAAAAAGGCATTTTAATCTATGTAATTTGATTTTATTACCCTCAATTACTTGGTCTTTCCTCATCTTTAATGAAGCTCAGATGGGGTTTAAAGAAATCTCATGAAAATTCAGTATATTAATTTTTTCATTCTTGACAACTGTATCAAAATGTAACCAGAGAGGGGCTGAAATATTATTTATACAATATATCATAGTTTAAGAGATACATGAAATTTTTTTTAAAAGAAAGACAGGTTTACAGCAAGATTATTCCCAGTGGGAAATAGAAGAATAAACTTTTGGGTACTGATTTTCCTTCCCCCAAAATACACAGCAGACTTTCAGACTTCAGAGCAAAGGCATACCTTGAGTGATTTGACAGAATAAAATTCACATAACTATTAATGAGTGAGCTGAGCAACTTTTCCCACTCATCCACCTCCCTGCAAGCCAAGCCACCATAGCACCAATCAGTCAACATAGTTTATTGAGAGCTCTCAGTACAGAACACTAATGTCTGGCTTTTGGCAATTATGTATACTTACCTAGCTGCAACTACAGGCTCTTTTGGAGGGGTATGAACAAGAGCAAATGCCAGTCAGCAGGACAACAGGATGTTGAGTGAACAAACTCTTCCCGTTACCTTTGGAAACTCCACTGAGACCCCAATCCTCATTATTGACTGCCTTCGATATCTAGCTTGATGAATTCAATTCAACATTTATTAAGAATCTATGTGGGGGTGACTAAGTGGCACAGTGAATAGAGCACTGGCCCTGGAGTTAGGAGGACCGGAGTTCAAATCCGAACTTAGATACTTAATACTTACTTGCCATGAGACCTTGGGCAAGTCACTTAACCTCAATTGCCCTGCCTTCCCCCTCCAAAAAACAAACTAACAAGAATCTATGTGCAAGACATATACTAGATACTGGGCATATAAAAGACCAAAAAATTGCTTAGTCCCTGGCCTCAAGGAAATAACATTCTATTAAGGGGATACCTCTACCCGAGAAAATATGATACAAGTAAGAAACTGATAAGGGCAAAGGGGAAATAAAAGCAGCTTGCTTTGACAAAATTTTAGTGGAGTGTTATCACATTAAGTTGATGGGGGTAGTCAGGGAGGGTTCCATGGTAGAGTAGGACATTGAAAGGAAGAAGATTACAAAAGGTGGACATAAGAAGGGAGTGTGTTCTAGAAATGATGGGCAGCCTGTGTGACTGCTTGGAGGCAGGAGAGTGAACAATTTATGTAATCCTTTGGAGTTATTACTACTCTGTGCCTGAACTTCTTCCTGTGTTTCCCTGAATTGACCTCCTTTTCAATTAGACTGGTCCCTTATTGACACCACCCATCACTTTAAGACTTTAGCACAGCTCATGATACAGTCTTGGAGTCATAAACTGGTGTTGGACTGCTCTGTAGGTCTCTTAGGAGAATTATTACAATTCAGTTGATGTTGAGCAATATTAAACCCTCTTTGCAGTCCCCTTACCTGTCCTGACAAAGTTGTGGGTGAAAAGGATGCAATCTATAGGCCAATGACAAGAAGACCCACAAGTCATCATTGGTCCTTTTTCAGAATTAGAATGGTTCTGTAGCTATTGGCGGAGTGGTGAAGTAGTCCAACCATTCTGGAGAACAATTTTTAGTGGAACTATGCCCAAAGTGCTATAAAACCATTGATACATGTTGACAAAACAATACCACTACTAGGGCTGTATCCCAAAGAGATAAAAGAAAAAGGACTTATACATCAAAAAATATTTATAGCAGCTCTTTCTGTGGTGGTAAAGAGGTGGAAATCAAGGGGATGCCCATCACTTGAGGAATGACTGAACAAGTTGTGGTATATGATTATGAAAAATAATATTGTGCTAAAGGAATGACAAGCAGGATGGTTTCAGAAAAACCTGGAAGAGTTACATGAACTGAGGCAAAATGAAATGAGCAGAAAACAAGAACATTGTATACAGTAGCAGCTATTGTAATAATGATCAACTGTGAAAGACTAAGCTATTTTGATCAATACAATAATCCAAGACAATTCTGAAGGACTCATGATGAAAAATGCTATCTACCTCCAAAGAGAGAACTGATAAAGTCTGAATGTAGATTGAAACATTTTTTTTCAGTTTCCTTATTTTTCTTTTTTTTGCAACATGACTAATTGTACGATTTTACATGTATAATTGATATCATGTGTCCTGTCTTCTCAATGGATAGGGTAGAAGCATGAGGGAAGGAAAAAAATTAAAACTCAAAAATTAAAGAAAAGAATGTTTAAAATAATGAATTTGTGTATTTATATTACAAAAGAATAGATCTGTAAACTAAATACAATTGATCTGCATGTTACCTGGATGAATCAGTGGTCTGTCTGATGTGTATGCTATCTTTGGTGATAAAGATAGTAACCCATCCACGTCTTATACTCTGACTTTTGTTTCTCTCTTCTTGTATATGCCCTACAGTATTTTTGCTCAATATGCTAGAGCTCTTCCTCCATATCTCTTGACATTATATACCAGCAAACCACAAATGTGATACATTTCTTCATTATCTCTGCTCTCTCCAGATGGTTGACCCACCTCCTTTGCTGGTCAAACATTTCCCTGGTGATATCCTTTTTGTGGTATCTGTATCATTCTTAGTTTGTAATATACTATAGCTCATGCATATCCATCATGTGCCTCTTCATTATTTCCTTTTGTGACAGTCAACTCAAACTTTTCATAGACTAGTATTTTGTGTTCATAGTAATAAAATATTACTAGAAGAGTATTGTTGTTCACAAGATGATATCTTTGTTTCAGGGAGAAATAATGCTTATCAAAAACTCTGCACAATTTCTCAAAGGAAATTCAGCCCAGTCTTTTCCTCTCATTCAAATCTGGGCCTAGAATTGGTCCTTGACCATTTTGTAGTATCTGCCCAATACCCTGTATGTCTATCTTTTTAAAAATCTAATCTCTATATCTGTATGTTGACATTGATACATAATCTCTATGTCAAGAAATCTATATGCAGATATAGATATGTATTTGTCTAGGTATTGCTATATAGTGACTACTTCTATATTTAGGTATCTATATGTAGAAATCAATACATATCCATATGTATCTATATATAGATACCTGTAGGTAGATAGCATAAAATAGCCACATGCAAAAGGAATTACTTAGACAATCATATAATCGCTTAGTGCCTGCAAAATAGCCTTAAACTATCCAGATGGTAAAATGATCTTTCAACCTTTCACCTGTATGTTTTTGTATCATGAAGACACAGTACAATCTAAAATAAATTTGAGGTTATATATCAAACTCCCAAAGAAGTTCTTTAAAACCACACTAATTTGATGCCACATAAGTTAAAAAAGATGGAGTGGAAAATACATATTAAACAGCTAGTGTAACTTTCAGAAGATCAATAGGGACTGACATCAAGTGACATGGTTCATCTTCTACATGGTTATTAATCACTATGCTATACTTTTGCCTCGCTTCTTGTACAATCCCACAGCTTTCTATAATGAGTCATATTTAACATTAGTCACCAAAATTGGCTGAGGCAGTCACAGATGATGAAACCCTAGAATGGAGTCAATCTACCCACAATGAAGTAATGAGGCTGTTTACATGTGGCAAATGGATGTAGCAGAAGACTAAACTGCTACCATGTGCTGAATTGGAGTGGCAAGTTAATAAACAAAAGATACTAAGATACTATAACAGAATATCAAACAATGTGAAATCACTATGGATAGGTGGGACATGAGAGCAGGGGATGCATTATTTTGGCAAGGGCAATTGTGTCATGGAATCTGTAGAGCAAAGGGAGAGAACCATCAACAGGGATGGCTTTTTATAGAATTATAGACTCAGTCACAAGCCAAAGGACAGTTTTCCTACAAGTGAACAGAGAGAGAATTATTGCTCATGAATCAATCATTTTAGGGCCATTCATCCTACAATTATTCCATGTTTAGCCAAAAAGTACAGGTACATGCAGATAAAGCAACAGAAAAAGTACTGATTCTGTTAGAGCTGGATTTAAAAGAGATTTCAAGTCCTCACTCTGATGCTTGATAACCATTTGAACTTGGGTAGATTACTGAACCTCTGACATTCAATTTCCTCATCTTTAAAGGTGAATGATGATGCTCACATGACTTCTTTCAGAAAATCTGTCATTGTGTAACTATGCTACAAAATGTCCCCAAAATCTTAGTGCAATCTAAACCTTTATTAACTTCAGAAATATGAATGGTACAAACTTATAAAAACATAGTTTGAAAGTTTAACTCTGTACATTTGTCATACATGTATTTAGTTTTGTGAATTTTAATGATATATTTAAAATTTAAATTTTAACAAGACAGAGCACCCTTTTATACATTACAAGTGCGAAAGTTTCTGTATAACACTTTCTCACACCAGTGAATTTTGAGAGGACATGCTCTTGCTTAGACTCCTTGGTCACTTGATCTATTTCCGTTAGATTTTTCTTATGGAGCCACATAAAAACTGTCATGTTTATTCATCAGATGATCTTAAGGTTAGGAGTACAAATGAAATCCTTTGAGTCACTGAACAGTGTCTGGTGAAAGTTTTTACAATGTTTGAAAATCAGCTAGAGTTATATATAGCTCAAAATGACAATTATCTTAAAATTTAATATTTTGTATTAATATCAAAGAGCAGGTAGGTGGCACAGTGGATAGAGTGCCAGGCCTGGAATTAGGAAGACTCAAGTTCCTGAGTTGAAATCTGATCTAAGGTACTTCTTAACTATGTTACCCTGGGTAAGTCACCTAACCTTGTTTGCCTCAGTTTCCCCATCTGTAAAATGAGCTGGAGAAAGAACTAGAAAACTATTTCATCTTTTTCTCTTTGCCAAGAAAACCCCAAATGGGGTCACAAAGAGTCAGACATGACTGAAATTACTGAACAATAACAAATATTCAATATTTTGTAAGTTAATTAAGCTTTCAAATTTTTTTGGTAAGTTTGTGGTATTTATACTTCTGAAGTTATTAAAGCTCAAAATAATTAAAAAACTTTTGGGTCACCCAGTATTATGCAGTGGTAGACTTGGGCCCCAGAAGATTTTTATCCTGATAAAAATAGCAGTGATTATTCTTCATGGTATGGTGGGTGGTGTTTCTCAAACATTTAAAAGTTTAGAGATAGATGGTTTTCCTAAGGCTGTAATCAGTTTCCCATTAGATTTAATTCTGTTTATAAAAGCAAGATCCCTACATCATGCATACTATTTCCAAGTAATCTGTAAAACATTTGCATTGTCCATGTTTTCTCTGGTCCTTGGGATTGTAGCTGTTGCACTCTACTGGGACTGGGATGAGACTTGGATTTATTTAACTACGATTTCACTGATATAGGGAATTGCCAGATCAAGAAACTTCCCTTACCAATGCATTGTCTCTGCAATTTATATTTTATAGAGATACCTAAAACATTTTGAGGCATGGAGTCAGAAGACTTGAGTTCAAATTCAGCCTGAAACAGTTGTTGTATGATAGTAAGTTCCTTAACCTCTGTTTGTCTCTGTTTCCTCAAACATAAAGTAGGGATGAAAACAGCACCTACCTCTCAGGGTTGTTGTGAGAATCAAGTGAGATAATATTTGTAAAAAGCATTTAGCTTAGTGCCAGGTACATAGTAAGTACCATATAAATCTTCTCCCCTTCCTTTTCCACTGCCTTCTCTAAGTGACTTGACCAGGGTCATACTGTTTTAGAGAGGTGATTAGAGGACTGAGAAGTGAAGTGATTTGCCCAAGCAACAGCCTGTATCTATGAGACTCCTAAACTCTGTAATTAAATAATAGAAAAAGTTAACACTACTTAAGGATTTGTAAAGCATTTTATATCTTTCAATTGAATTTCCTAAATTATTTCTTTCTTTCTTCTTCTTCTTCTTCTTGAAGGGGGGAGGCAGGGCAATCGGGGTTAGGTGACTTGCCAAAGGTTACACAGCTAGTAAGTGTTAATATCTGAGGCTGGATTTGAACTCAGATCTTGCTGACTCCAGGGCTGGTGTTCTACTCACTGTGCCACCTAGCTGCCCACTGCCAACCCCCCCAGTTATTTATTAAGTGCTTACTAAGTGCCAGGTATTGTGTTAAACACTGTGAATACAAAAGAGGAAAAATACAGTCCCTGTCCTCAAGGACCTTATAATCTTAACGAGGGAGACAATAGATACATTAGTTCATTAAATTATATCCATAACTAACAATTAACTAATTATTAATTATAATTAAATTATATGCATATATAGCTCATTCAATTGTCAGAACAACCCCACTAAGTAGGTAGTATTAAAGGTGAGGACATATTAAAGGTGAGGACATTGGTTTTTAAGGAGTAAGTGGTAACCTAGCTAGAAAGTATCAGAGGTAGGATGTAAGCCCAGTTCTGGCTTCAAATAGAGGAGCCTATACTCTAAGCTGTTTTCCCTTTCTTGCACAGTGTCTTCATTGCAGGCAGGGGTGGGAAAAGGCCAGCAGGACTGAGATAAGCCATAGTTACATTTTCTACTTGGGCTTAGCCATTTAGCACCAGATACTCCCCAGCTCCTCTCCGCCCTTCTGCTATGTGGGCACTTTAATCATCCTCATGAGAGAAACCCATCTATTCCTGTACTACCATCCTTAAAACCCCACAACTAAATTAAGGCATCACCTAAGGGGAGAAGAGAAGATAGACTGGGATATATGCATGACATCCAACACTTAAGGTCAAAATGCTTCTTTTCCCCACATGGAGGCTGAGAACCAGCTTTGTTCTGCATCCTTGTGCTGTTCTGATTGGAAATATGACTTGTAGCAATACATTTGATATGACAAAAAATTCACCACAACAAAGCCAGCAGGAGATCCTGTATTTCACTGTCATTCCCTCTGCTTCTTTCTTTTATTCCTTACCTCCTTCCATTTATTTAACACATTTATTGAGTGCCTACCATATGCAAGTCATCGAGATTTTACCTGTAGTTTTTTGCAACCATAATTTATTTAGGCTTTGCTTTGTTTCTGTGAGATAGGTCATTATTTTCTTCCCTGTCAGATAGATTGGGAAAATGAGACATACCAATGTTAAAGATTTATATCAGTCCTGCTGGGAAGGTAGTGGTTCAGAATTGAGATCTCCATCTCCTTATTGTAAAATTCTAGCAACTAGAATGGTGATTCTGAAAGACTTTTAGGGATGGAAAGCCTCAAATCAATTACATAAAAATTTATTAAGCATCTATTATGTTCCTAATGTTGTGCTAGGTACTGGGAATACAAAGATAAATAACCAGAAAGTCCCTGACCATAGATTACTGTGATCTCCTCTTCCCTTCTCCCTTCTCTTTTTCCCCTTCCCCTTCCCTCTTTCTTCATTCTCTCTATCCCTGTCTCCCTTTCCCTTCTCTCTCCCTCTTCCTCACCCCTCCCTCCCTCTTTCTACTCCTTCCTCTTGGCTTAACTTCCTTTCTTCTTCCTCTCTCTGCCTCCCCATCTTCTGTTCCCTCTAGTTTCATTACTCAAATGATTTCAACCACTTCTGTGTAGATAGCTCTCTAATCTTTACCTCCAGTTCTGATCTCTTTTCTGAGCTCTGGATCTATATTCTTAACTGCCACATCTTAACCTGGATGTTCCAAAATAAGAGACTTGGACTAGATTACCTCTGAGGTTCCCTCCAACTCTATAGCTATGCTCTTTCCACCATTTCTTCACCTGCCGAACTCTTTCTATTAATCTCCAATTTCTTATCTCCATCGCCTATTAGACATCTTCAACTGGATGTCCTGTAGTCTCCTTAAATTCAACGTAATCAAAGCTGATTTCATTATCTTTTCCCCTAAACTCCCCCCCACACTTCTACCTTCCCTATTATTGTAGAGGGCAACATCACCCTTCCAGTTCCAAAAGCTCCCAACTTCAGAGTCATTCTTGATTTCTTCCTATCTCCCACACCCTCCCCTCTTCCCCTTGCCCCACCTCCAATCCAATATGTTGACAAGGACTATAACTTTCCCCTTTAAATCAGCTCTCAAATATGTCTCCTTCTCTCCTGAATCTGTCACAACCTTGCTGTAGGACCTCATCTCCTCATGCCTGGACTATTGTAGTAGTTCACCGATTGGTCTGTGTGCCACACACCCTTCTCCTCATTCCAGTCTATCCTGTATTCAGCTGCCAAAGTGATTTTTGTGAAATGCAGGTCCAACTGCATTTCTTATTGAATGAACCCAGTGACTCCCTATCCCTTCCAGGATCAAATATAAAATTCTCTGTTTAGTATTCAAAGCCCTTCATAACTAAGCGACATCTACCTTTACATTCTTCTTATATCTTACACCCTACCACGCAGCACTTTGATCCAATGGCACTGACTTTTTAGCTGTCCCTCAAATGAGGAACTTCATCTCTTTATTCTGGGCATTTTCACTAGATGTCTTTCTCTTGCCTGGAAATCTCACCCTCCTCATCTACTCCTAGCTTTCCTAGCTTCCTTAAAATCCCAGATAACACCTCAACTTTGACAGAAAGCCTTTTTCAATCTATCTTAGTTCTGTTGCTTTCCATTTCTTAATCACTTCTTCGTTATGGAGTATATAGCTTGTTTTTTACATAGCTATTTGTATGATATGGTAGACTGTGAGCTCCTGCATCTAGAGAGTAGGAACTAGTTTGTTTTATTTTGTCAATCAGGTTAAGACTAAATGATCTCTGAATGATGCCTGTGAAATGGGGCCAGTGCTGTGTACTAGATGGTGCTGAAGGTACCTTGACATTCTAACTTTCTATGATTTTATGGAAGAGAAAACCAAGGCGCAGAGAAAATATGACTTACCTTTTATCATAAAGTCAACAGCAGAACCAAGAGTAGAACCAAGGCCTCTGAACTCCTTGTCTGGTGTCTCCTTCACTGCACAAAATTATCTCTTTTCTCCAATGATGTAGTTAGAACTGAGCTGAATAAGAAATAGGTTTTTTTTTTTTTTGAGTTTTCTATTATAATTAGTTAGGAGGTACTTGTTATCTACAAATTGCTTCCCAATCATTCCATTGAGTAATCATTGTTAAAATGTTATTAATCATAATTTTGCTAATCATTAATGTTTCTGCTTTAGTTTTCCCTTTGTACTCAGGGAGCTCCCAGTAGAATCCTTTGCTCATGCTGTTCTTTGTGCCGGGAGCAACACTTCCTTCCCTCATCCCCCATCAACTTTTCTACTAATTTAATTCTACTCTGCTTTCAAAGCAGTTTATTTCTTCAGGAAGTCCGATTTAATTATATTAAGCAAATATTTATTAAGTACCTGTTATGTACAAAGCACTTGAGGATACAATGGGGGAAGAAATAGATAGACAGAGACAGAGAGACAGAGACAGAGAGACAGAACTAATAACTTGATATGGTAACCTGAATCCCTCAACTGAATCTTAAGGGATGCTAAAGATTCTAAAAGGAGGAGGTAAGGAAAGAATGCATTCCAGGCATGAGGCTTGCGTATAAAGACAAGGAAGTAGGAAATGTCGGGCTTTATTCAGAGAGCAACTAGTAGTCCAGTTTGGCCTGAAGGTAGATTGTGCAAAAAAAAAGCAACATGAAATAAGTCTGCAATAGCAGGTGAGAGCTGGATTGTAGAGGACTTTATATCTTATGCCAGAGGCAATAGAAAGCCATTGAAGGTTTTTGAGTAGAGGAGTGATATGGTTGGAACAGTGTCTTAGGAAGATTAATTTGGGAGCTATGTGGAAGATGCTTTGGAAAGACCAGGAGCCTAGAGGCCCTATTAGGAGGTCTGCCTTCGGGCCAAACAATGGTTTGGGCAAGAGTAGGGTAGTGGGTTATTGTTTCTTCTTCATTTTCAGAGGACCAATAACATCACAATTGATGGGTAATGACTTATGAGTGAATTGGATTTAAGTGTGACAGAGTTGCACAAAGATAACCTCATTCTCTCTTCCTGAGTTATCAAAGTTATCAAAGTCCAGTGCCAGGACAAAAATCAAGATGACTGGCAACGGCCTGGGATACAGTGAATGACCTGGGCATTTTTGATGTCTGACCAAACTCTATGCACTCCATAGCACTTGTATCTGCTGCCTTCATGGCTGTTGGAACAAATTGTTCTCATATACTCATTCTACCAGGAGACGGCTTCACAATGGTAGACATTACCCTAACTCACCGATGCATTTGGAGGTCTGTTATTCTCAGTGTGCTTTAGCTGTCTGCTAAGATGGTTTTGCCAGCTGCATAGGCTATAGCTTCTTGGAGCCACAGGTAAAAACTGGGTGAAGGTGGACATGAAAGGTACGTGAGCAACCCTGAAAAGGCTCAGCAAGCTGAGAATAGCTAAGTCATTCACTGATGATCATTGTATGATACTGTGGTAGTGGGTAGTGGTCATGTGAATAATATGACCCTCATTCATCACTCTCCATGTTGGATTTTTGTAGTATTCATTATCTGTACCACTCATTTGGCACTTATAATGACTTGTATTGTTATTTAACTTTATCTCATATGTGTCTTATTTCTCCAACTAGACCATAAGCCCCTGGAAATCAAAGACTATATAATATGCCTCTTTGCACCTTCTATACCTAGCATGCTTAACGGGTGCCTAATAATTGTTTGTTGATGGTGAAGATCTCATGGCAGGTGTGTGTGGAAATTAAGCATGAAGTCATAGAAAATCTCTAACAGACAAGCAATTCTAGAAATGTCACTAGAGTGGAAATAGACATTCTTCTCTCTTAGAGTCTCAGCTTGGAAACTGAGTGGGAGGTAATTACAGTCGTGTTCCCTATTGCCTGCCAGCAAAAACAAACTTCTTCGCAACTTGGCCCACAGTGAAGTTAATGCAAAAGAAAATAGACGTGAACACCAACCAGTGCTTCTAATTAACATTGTTCATGCTGATAGCTCCCTCTGCCCAAGCTGTAACACAAGTAATGTAAAAAACGAATGCAAAACACGCCCACATAGAACTGTGAAGCTTTATTATTATCTCAAAGATCAAGGCCACAAGGTAGACCTCTTCATCTGTGGTTGCCAGATTCATTCCTGCTCTTTTTATGGGGGAATTTCAATAGGGTATGCCATTTCCTAGTGTCAGGAGTTCATCCAATTCCCTGTGAGAGAATTTTATATTACTGGAGCTAAGGCCACTTGAAAGACTAGAAAGAGCACACTGCCTGGCACACATATAGTTGGCATTTAATCATTATCACTTATAGCATATTGATTGATTGATTTGATTTGGAGTCAGAAGACTTGAATTTGGATACTAACCCTTGTGTTCAGCAGATATATGAGTGGTTAGGTAGATCTCTTGTAGTCTTACTTTCCTCATCTATAAAATGAGGAGCTTGGATGATATGACCTTTAAGGTCCTCCCTAGATCTAAAACCCTATACTACTAGACAAGTTGGATGGAAGGCACCCAATCAAGATTGCCTCTTTATGGCTATAAACTTGGCTGGATTACTCATGCAAATTTAAAATTATCGTTCAGGGTCATTCCTCTCCTCTTCCCCAAATGTTAAAAGACTAAGTGGTGAGTCATTGCTGGCAAACATTTATTCTACATATTTTTGTCTTTTGAGTTGTAATGTGGAGGGAAGTCAAGAGTCATTCCCAGCCAAAATGGATTACTCCCTGTCTTCTTTATCTGCTCCTCCTTCCCCTGGACAACCTTTCAACCTAGAACGTCCCTTTGTGCCTCTGGTCATACTATTACTCTCTGTTTGGAGTCTTCTTTCTCCAACTGCTTCTCCAGTTAAATTTATTGTTGACTGCCTAATTCAAATGTCACCTTCTCCATGAAGCCTCCCCTGTCTCCCCTTCCACAGTGATCTTCCATCTTAGACATCGTATAGTACTTGGTTTGGCAATTATCTCATATACTTACAATTCAATGTTTTGTATCATGGTTATCTCTGCAGATGTCTTAATTATTGGCTAGACAATAAAATCCATGAGGTCAAACTTGTATATCTCCCTCAGTGCCTAATGTGAAATCTGCATATCATTCATGGTTATTAAACATTTGGTGGGTTTTTAATTTGCTGACTTATAGAATTGAGTAAGAACCTTTGAGACCACCAAATCTAATCTTTTCATTTTTATGTCAGTAAAGAAAAGATATTTCACTCCCTGAATAATATTCTATAAAAGTTCTGATTCCTCATGACTCTTCATGAAATAGGAAGAGTCTTGGAAGCCAATGGAGGCGTGTAGCTGGCAAACAAAAACCAACTGTTTAAAAGAGGCCCAAAACATACATTCTGGATCTTTGTTAGGAAGTCTGTGTTCCATTTTTGACAGATTTTATAGCCTCTTGTTTTAGTGAGCATTGCAGTCAACACTAATACTAATTCTCAATTACTTAAATAGAAGCTGTATGAAATCAAGAACATTAATGGAGAGTAATATGTTAGATTATAAACTCAATGAGGGCAGACACCGTCTCTTATCTAACCTTTGTATACCCTGCTACTCTCTAGCACATACTCTGCATGTAGTAGGTAGTATATACATATATGCATGCATATATATGTGTAGATGTATATAGATAAACACACAGGTACATATGCATGCATACAGAGAGTAATTGAATAGAAACTTGCTTTACCTACTAGATGCATTCCTGAAGATGTTTCTGGGAAGTGAATATTGGCAAACCAAATAATATAATTGATTTTCATTATAAATTCAGAACTGTGCTGTCACAGGAAAAATCAATCATTTTCTAGGCCCCAAGTCAAGAAGACTTCACTTTATTGACTTGAGTAGGGATTGTGCCTCTTTCACTGTTTAGTGCATTTACAAAGCTAACAAATCAATGAGAATTTATTAGTATCTACTATGTATATGCCAGGCACTGTGCTAAGCACTGGGGATACAAATAAAGGCAAAAAATAAAAATAAAAAAAATTCTCTGCTCTCAAGGAACTCACTTCTGTGTGGGAGACAACATGAAAACAAGTATATATAAGCATGATGTATATAGGATAAATTGGAGATACTCAATTTAGGGTGGGAACTAGCATTATGGAGGATGGGGAAAGGTTTCTTTCAGAAAGTGGGGTTTTAGGTGGGGCTTGAAGGAAGTCAGAAGATAGAAATGAGGACGCAGAAAATTCCAGGCATCAGGGACAAGGAAAATGCTGGGAGTCAGGAGATGGGATATCTTGGGTAAGGAACAGCAAGAAGACCAAAGTCACTGGATCAAAGAATATGTGGAGGGGAATAAGGTCTAAGAAGACTGGAGAGATGATGGGGGAGTCAGGTCATAAAAGGTTTTGAAAACCTAAAAGAGGATTTAATATTTGTTTCTGGAGGTAACAGGGAACCTCTTTATTTACTGAGTAGGGGTTCACATGCTCTTTAGGAAGATACATTTGACAGCTGAGTGTAGGATGGACTAGAGTGGGGAGAAACTTCAGGCTTATTTACAAGTCTGATAGCATTTATAAAACATGTTCTGAGGTATGTAGTACCATTTTATAGATGAGGAAACTGAAGCTCAGACAGAGAGGTGATTTGCTTATTCACACAACCAATAGTTGTTAGAGCCAGGATTTGAGGGCAATAACATTCAGTGCGTATTTGGGGGAGGGAGGAAGGGACTCAGACAATCAAAAAAGAGATAGCACCTTAATTAGGCTTTGAAGGAGCAAGGGACTTCAACAGATAGAAATAAGGATAGTCCATTCTGAGGGGGGCGCAAGATAAATAAAGGGATGGAGATAGATGGGGGAGCAATGGAAATGGGAAATAGTCAATGAGACTACTTCTAATACTTTACATATCTTTTTGTACTTAACTGTTTGCATGATATATCCCATATTAAACTATGAGTTCCTTGAGAGCAGCTATTGGTATTTTTTGAGGGGTTGAAGGGGCTAGTGGAGAAAGGTTCTTTATATTCCTAGCTCTTAGCACAGTGTCTGGCACATAGTGGGCATTTCATAAATGCTAGTTGACTGATTGAAATGTGAGTATGCTTCAAGTCAGATTTATTTATAGAGTCATTTGATAGATATGATGGACCTGATTATTTGCCAGGCTTTTGTTTTTCTTTGTTAACTAGAATCAGCAAGAATTTTGGAAAACCAGCAAGGGATAGAGCTCTGATATAATAGATATAATGAATAGTGGCTGCATTTGGGAGATTGTGTCAATGGGAAGGGAAGCCTTCTGGAGAGACTTAGTCCAGTGTGTTTTCTTTGAGTTAAAAAAAATAAAAGCAAATGAAAACAAGGTTATATTCGAAGAACTCTGTTGATGCATGAAATAATATCCAATACTTCAATTAAACACGAAAACACCAAAATTCAGTTTCCATGATGGTTCTGATCATCCTCTCTAGGCTCCAGGGTGTATTTTTTTTAAAGTTCTTCAATCTTGTTAATGGCTAGTCATTGTTCTGATTATCAAACTTCCCAGAATTTATTAAACTGCCTTATTTTCTTGTCAAATCTTATACACTGGCCATAGTGTCAGGAGGGCCTGAGTTCAAATCCAGCCTCAGACACTTACCAGCTATGTGACTCTGGGCAAAGTCACTTAACCTCAATTGCCTCCAAAACAAAAAGAAACAAACAAAATATCTTATAGAGAACAACAGCCACAGAAAATAGATGCTTGTTGAGTAGAAAATGGATACACAGATTGTGGTACCTTAAAGTAATGGAATATTTCTGCACCATAAGAAAAGATAAATAGGAATAATTCAGAGAGGTGTAGGAAGACAAAACAGGGTGAAGTAAGGAGAACCAGAAAAACAATATTCACAATGACTACACCAGCGGTAAATGCTTAATAACTGAATCTCCCAAATTTATATGTATGTATGTATATGCATATTCATGTATATATATACACACACAACATACTTCTAAGTTTAATCTTCATTATTAACATTTTCACCATCACTGTCTTAAGTCTAAAAATCAATAAAATGATGAACCAAGCCCTGATTTGTAATGTTTGCTGATTTCTGAAGTATAAATGCTCACACTGAAAATTAATAACAAGCTCTCAGGTAGTGGTTTGAGCAGGCTCTAACATACCCCTGAGCCTACAACAACATAGACAGAAAACCCAAAAAGTTTAAATTAAGTGCTTTGAAGTTCTATTACTGAGCCTGGGCCCAGAGCAGAGTTGTGGAATGTATCTTCCTCTCCTTTTTGGCAGAGGTAGGGTACTGCGGGTGTGGATATTGTCAGGCATGGTTGATGTGTTGGTAGATTTAGCTGAACTGCTTCTTTTCCCTTTCTTCATAAATCTTTGTTTCAAGGGATGACTTATTGAGTAGGAGGTAAGGAGAAATATATTTAGAAATGATGGTGATATAAAAATAAGATTTTGAAAAATACGATTTAAAAAAAGTTTTATGTAATCTCAGCTACAAATAATGAATGGTCTTGAACTCTTGACTTCTGATACTAGTTCACCAGGCACTATGATGATGAAAAGAACGCATTAATCAAGAAATTAGTTTAACTAGTGATTATGTGCCACAATTGTTATTAAGCTCCCACTTCATCTGTAAGGAAGATAACTCTTTCTTTCTAGAACTTTGTAAGAAGAATAAAATGATATACAAGTTTTGTCAGCTCAGGGTGTTTGGATGAGTATAGTTCTACAAGAAGAGGAAAGCAATGGTGTGCATCACATCAGAGGAGGAATGCATAGTGATGGAATTGCAGATCAGAAAGGAGAGTTTCATGCTTGAACCTAAAGATTAATTTCAAAACAGTAGAACCTGGAGCTGTTGGCAGTACAATAATTCCTATTTTTCCCGAGGACACAAGATTGGAGTGGTTTGAACATCCACAGAACACCACAAAGGGTATGGCAATGAATAACAACCCATTTGCTCCAGGAGACAGAGAGTATGTTATAGTGGAAAGAACACTGAACTTGGAGTCAGGGAGACTTGGGTTCAAATTCTTTTTCTGATACTTAGAAAATGTAAAGCAGCTAGGTATTAGAGTGGGTAGTTCTGAGCCTGAAGTCATGAAGACCCAAGTTCAAACTCAGCCACAGATACTTACTAGCTGTGTGACCCTGAGCACAGGGTCTTTCTGTCTTAGTTTCCTCATACGTAAAGAGGGGATAATAATGGCACCTACATCACAAGGTTCTTGTGAGGATCAAATGAGGTAATATCTATAAAAGTGTTTAGCACAGTGCACGGCACAAATATTCAACAAATGCTTACTCCTTTCCTCTCATTTCTCTAAGAACCTGCATGACAATGGAATCTTCTGATGTTTTCTTGTAGCTCAATGATAACTTTGAATTACAGGAGATTATTATTATTATTATTATTATTATTATTGCTTTTTGGAGGGCACTTGGGGTTAAGTGACCTGCCCAAGGTCACACGACTAGTTTTTGTGTTAAGTGTCTGAAGCCAGATTTGAACTCAGGTCCTCCTGACTCCAGGGCCAGTGCTCTATTCACTGCACCACCTAGCCGCCCCAGATTATTATTAATAGTGTCAAAGTTTTTGCCAAGCTGGGAAGGCTTTGATTTTTGACTGAGAGATGGACAGTTTGTCCAGTATAATTCCCTCTTCTCAAGACCCATGCTTCCCCAAGAAAGGAACATAGAACAGAAGATAGTAATGACTTCTATGTTTCTCTTTGAAACTTCTTCCATTGTTCTTGCATCTGCCCCCATGTTAGGAAGAACACGCAGCTATTATGACCTTTGAATCTTCTCTTTTCCAAGCTAAACATGTCCGGTTTCTTCAAATGAGCTTTTATTTTTTTATTTTTATTGCAAATTTATTTTATTTTCAATTCATACGACAAAACCAGTATTTGCATAACACAGTACAATAAAAAGATGATTGCACATGAAACTGCAATCTAACATGTAAACTTGATATTCCCTCCAAATACATAACTAATCTTCATAGGATATAAACTTCAGGTCCTTCCATCATTCCTTTGACCTTGCTCTGTGTTTATCTGTGTCTCCAAATCATGGCCCTCAGAAGTAAATACAATCTTCAGATTAGGTTTCATGAAACTATTACCTCCCTATTCCTGGAAATAATGCCAACTCAACACAGCCCCAAATAGTATTGGTTTTTTCTGCTTGGCATCCCATGACTGACTCAAATTGAACTTATAGTCCACTAAAACCCCCAGATCTTTTAAAAAATAACTGCTGTCTAATAACAACTTCCCATCTTATAGTTGCAAAGTTGATTTTTTTTGCACTAAAGGGCAAGATTAAACATTTGTCCCTACTGAGTTTCATCTTATTAAATTCAGTCTAATGTTATAGATCAATGTTATAGGTCAGCAAACTTTTTCTGTAAAGAGCCAGACAGTGCTAGGTACTGTGCTCAGTGTTTACTATAATTATTTCATTTGATCCTCACAATGACCTTGGGATGGAAGTGCTATTATTATCCCCACTTTATAGATGAGGAGACAGAGGTTAAATGACTTGCCTGGGGTCACACATCTACTAAGTATCTGAGGCTGGATTTGAACTTAGGTTTCCCGACTCCAGGTCCAGTGCTCAATCCATTGTACCACCTAACTGCTTCTATATAATGAAAGAGAAAACACATTTTCAAATTTTTATTAACGAAATCCAAAGTATAATGGTAGTAATAATAATTGGGTACCTTGAAAACATAGGTCTACTAATGAGAAGAATGGACTTTTTTGGGGGGGGGAGGAGATAAAGTTTTGCTTAATTGGGGTTTAAAGTTAGCATTCCTATCATCAAAATTTTTGCAAATGTTCACCTGATATTGCTGATCTGCAACAAGATTTTATGTATTTAATTTCTTAAAATGTATTTTCACTCAGATAGGTACTGCCAAATTCTAATATCAGTCCATGAACATTTTTTTAATTGAGCATATTAATCACTTGGAAGGCATTTATAGAATTTTATTAGATTCCTCTCTTGATAATTGCCCTTTAGCATGTCATTGCATAGTGGATTAATTACTTCCAGTTGAAAGTTGCATGGAAGGGGTGTCTAGGTAGTGCAATGAATACAGCACCAGCCCTAGAGTCAGGAGGACCTGAGTTCAAATCTGGCCTCAGACAATTGACACTCTTACTGGCTGTGTGACTTTGGGCAAGTCACTTAACCCCAATTACCCTCCAAAAAGCAAAAAAAAAAAAGTTGCATGTAAGTTCCTGAACTGCACAGTTGAATAGATTTTGAAACATGGACATTTATTTTGCATTTTCACTGAAGTCCAAAAAATGCTGCTGGAACTTTAGTTCAAGCTTGGAAAATATAGCAAATATAAATTTGTGTGGGAATGCAGATCTCATTTCTTAATTTTTAAAAGCATGAGAAGTAAATAAAACATCTTGACTACTTGTGATTAACATAAAGTGAATTTGTTGTCAAGTCGACTTTATTGTAGTATAAATTTTGCATTTAAGCACTGTTTTGCTTTATAATTTTAGGCTAAATTCATTAAGAAGCTTGATCAAATCTGTAGTGTATGCTGATTTCAAACCCATTCAATGGTTGAGGTAGTTCTGAGTCAGAAAATTTTCAGTCTTGGCCCTCAGTTCTAAAATTGCAATAAAACTTTTTCTCTTCTTGTTTTTTATTTTGATATTATGAATATGAACTTGTAAATTTAAAAAAATGTCACTGTATTGTGATACACATGGTACCCAAAATACTATGGAGTTATAACCATGGCAATGAGCTCTATTACGCACTGAGTAGCAATGTTAATGCTACACATTGACTCTGTTGCAACTACTCAACTCTCAACTCTACAATTTTGGCATGAAAAGTCATAGACAATACATAAATAAATTTAGCAATGTTACAATAAAATTTTATTTAAATATCTAAAAACATTCTTAGCTCATGAGATGTACAAAAATACAGGCTGGATTTAGCCTGTGTGTCAGTTTGCTGAACCTTCCTGTAGCCTGTTGAGATCTTTTTGGATCCTGATTTGAACATCCAGTGTGCTAATCACTCTTCTTAGCTTTGTGTTACCTGCAAATTTGATGAATATTCCATTTATGTCTTTATTCAAGTTGCTGGGGAAATATTAAATAGAATAAGGCCAAGCACAAATCTGTGGGGTACTCCACTAGAGACTTCCCATCATGTTGATACTGAATGATTAACTATTATTCTTTGACCATCCAACCAATTCTGAAAACAACTAATCCAAGTATTATTGTCTAATCCTTATCGTTCCATCTTGTACAGAGGGATAGTATGAGATACTTTATTAAAAGCTTTGCTAAAATATAGGCAAACTATATCCATTTCATCACCCTTGTTAAATATAACATTTTAGTAATTCTGTCAATAAAGGAAGTAAGATTAGTCTGGCCTGACCTGTTCTTGAAGCCTTGCTATCTCTTTGTAATCACAATTTCCTTTTTCAGACTTTCATGAAAGTCTCCATAGTGATCCATTCCAGAATTTTCATAGGAATTGATATCAAGTCACCACTGCTTTATAGATTCTAGTCTCTTCCCATTTTTGAAAATTGGAACATTTGTCCTTCTCCAGTAATGTGGAACCTCATCCATTTCCCAGGATCTTACAACAGTGCACACAGAAGATCAGAAATCGCATCTGCCAGTACACAAGGATGATGTTCACCAGGGCCAAGCAACTTGATTCATCAGGACCAGCAGATGCTTTCTCACTATCTCTTTATATATCTTGGCTTTCAATTGCCTCATACTTTAGTCATTTTTGTTCTGTCACATCTCCACACATTTTCAGTGTGGAGATCATTCTTCTTGGCAGAGAAAACATACCATCACTATGATGATTACTACAACTAGGACTATGACTACCAATAACCTTTATATAACCCTTACTATTTGCTAGACACCATGCTAAGTGCTTTACAATTACTTCATTTGATCACAGTTACTCTAGGGGCCAGGTGCTATTATGAATGCCCTTTTACAGATGAGGAAATTGAGACAAACAGTGGTCAAGTGACTTGCCCACCATTACTTAGCTCGTGTCTGAGGTCACATTTGAACTTTCTGACTCCTGAACTGGTACTCTAGCCAATGTATTACTTCACTTGCCTCGAAATGAGGATTGAGCAGCTTTGTCCTCTCTCTCTTTTCAGTTATCATCATTCTATCCATTTTCCCCAATCAGAGATCCCATGCATTCCATAATCTACCATTTTATTCCAATATAGCTAAAAAACATTTTTTTGGTTATATTTAGCTTCTCTTGCCAGCCCTCAACTGGTAAGTGACGTTTTCCCACAACACGGTATTATATTCTTATTCTCTGTTATCTAGCCTTTCTTCCATCTTTTATATATTTCTTTTTGGAATCTAAGTTTGTTGGAGAGTTCCATGTCCATCCACATTGTTCTCTTCAGACAAATCCCATTTTTTCCTCTTCACTGTATTTCTCTTTGTATCTTTGGACTTTCATTCTTGATCAGTTGCCATATTTACCAACCTGACTTCTTCTAATAGCCCCTTAAATTTTAGTCTTGAGATCATAGCCATCTTTTTTTCTGGACATTTTGAAATCTCCTTACCCAAAATCTAGGATGCATGTCAGACTCTGCCTGGATTATCTTTTTCTGTATCAGTGCTTTGCAAACATTAAAACATGACATAAATGTTTGTTATTGTAATAATAGCAAACTCTACAAAGCAGTGGTCCCTTCCCTCTCCCCTAACCAAGTTCCATCATTTCTACCACTAGAACTTGTCCCTTCCTATTAGATACCTCTCTCCTCTTGGAAGAGGTACAATAAACAAGAGGGAAGAATGTTGCTTTCACTGTCATATTGGATCATTGTACTGATTGTTTTTGTTTTTTGTTACAAAGAAGTGTTCAGTTCTGGGGATTGTAGAGTAGAGGGATCATAGAGAGGTGTCATATACAACAAAGCCTACTATGTAAAAATAAGAAAATAAATCATATTTCAACTTAAAATAAATAATAAAAAAGAAAACATAATAATATATGAAGAAAGTGGCAAGTGACATTCTCTTTTTGCTTTAAAATGCTAGCAAGCATCCAATACATTGTTTGGACCCAGGCAATATCAATTGTTGAAGGGAAGGGTTGGATGTTGATTCCAGCCTCATATATGATAAAGAAAAGGAAATGATTCCTGTTTTGGGGTAGTGAAAAATAATTATCTATATCTGGAGGCTGCAAGTTACAGTGGCTCTGTAAGTGGACCTGGGTTCAGATTCAACCTTTTTTGTTTACTACCTGCATGACCTTGTGGAAGTCACTTAACTTCACTCATCTCTTTCCTCATCTGTAAAATGAGGAGGTTAAACTAGATGGCCTCTGAGGTCCCTTCCAGCTCTATACCTATGATTAACTTTGTCCTTGTCATGGCAGTTTAAGGGAGATCATTGACCAAATGTCTGGAAGTTTTCTCTTCTGCCCTCAGTTGTTGATTCATTGAAGTCTGGAAGAACAAAGAAACAACAAAGGCAGAGGAATTTGTGATCCTCATTGACAAGTCTGGCATTCTTCTTTGAGCCTAATTTGACTGGTGGATTTTTGTGATTTGCTTCAGGGGGTGTCAATAAGAAGATAAAGTTTGGTTCTTTAGGCAAGCTAGAAAATCCACCACCTAACCTCCAGTGTCCAGAAAGCTACAATGAAATAAAGTTCCAGATTGGAGAGGATTATAGAAAGGGCGTTTACCACCAAGAAAGCAGCAATATTTGTTAGCTCCTTCAGTCAGGAAGGTGTTGTGAATCAATATATTCTCAAGCAAGTCTGAAGGGTTAGTCAAACTGAGGATTCTGTATCTGATCCTGGAGGTGTTAGGAGTTGAGTGGGAGAGGGGTGCCATGATTAGATTTCGGTAACGTTCCACTCCATTTATGTACTACTGTCTGTACAACCATTCTGTAATCAGCTGGTGCCCACTTCCAGATTTTTGAAAGACATTACTATCTATTTAATTTTTTATCCATCTAAACCTCAACTCTCTTACTTGTAAAATGGAAGAAGGGTTTATTGTAGGTAATCTCTAAGGTCATTTCAACTGTCACAGCTTACGATTCTAAAATTAGATTGTAGATGTCAAAATTAGTTTTGAACTTCTTTACTCTTTGCTAGTTTGTCTATCACTATTTTCCTATGGATAAAGGAACAAGGCCAAGCCCTTGGCAAAGAATTTTCAAGTGGACTTTTTTTAGCGTACTCTCTCTGCCATCTCATTTTCACTTTTGTCAACAATTTTCTGAATGATCTCATGCTACTCCATGATTGTATTGGGCTCTACCCTCTCCCTCCCTTCCTTTCCTTATCTCCAACTGCTGATCATGGCACCTTACCAAATTTGCTTCATTCTCAAGGGCAGTGAGTCAGGAAGATTCATCTTTCTGAGTTCAAATCTGGCCTCAGACACTTACTAGCTGTATGACCGTAGGCAAATTACTTAACCCTGGTTGCCTGAGTTTCTTCATCTGAAAAATGAGCTGGAGAAGGAAATGGCAAACCACTCCATTATCTCTGCCAAGAAAACCCCAATTGAGGTCATGAAGAGTTGGACATGACTGAAAAACCTCATGATCCAACCCTGCCTCTTTCTCCATCAAAATCTTCCTTGTGTTCCATTCCCACAAAGGAATGCTTTGTTAATAAGGAGTCTTTTTAAACATTTCTAGTGACAGGAAACTTGCTATGTCATGAGCTAGTTCATTCCTTTTGGTGTAGAAAGGACTGTTTATTTTCTCTTCCCTCTATTCTCATGGTGCACAGTGATACTATGGGAGTGTCTGTCTTCCCCTATCCATATTTCCTACCGTTGCTATGGAAAGATTAGCCCCAGGGAATTTAGATTAATTCTGTCCAGTTGTCTCCAGAGGGAACTATAGGGACTTAAGAGGCAATTGGGAGGAAAATATTGTTGCTTTTATTAAAGATTTTGGACATATTAGAACAGAATACACTGCCCAAGTGCCAGGGAGAGCAGTAATGGGATAATCATCAGTGAGGGAGACCCCTTAGAGATGAGAGGAGTCACATGTGTATATAATTCCTGGGCAAAATTTCTATCAAATCAGAGGTTGTGGAAACCATAGTATATAGGGGAGACTTCAGAGCAAAGATGCTCTTGTGTGACTGTATTTGAGATATACTCAAGAACTGTGTCTCCTGACAAGCTCTAGAGCATCCACACTGGCTGACTGGGAAATGGTTCTTTACAGAGAAGTGGTTTCTCTGGCAAAGAATTAGTGATGTTTAAGAAACCATCTTCCAGAAATTGCAGTGAACTGCTAGAAGAAGGAGCCATGTGTTGAGGAACTGAGAGACATTGCCTGCTGTGAGCCTTACCTAGTACGTGACTGTTAAGTGCTTGTGGCTATATAATTTTCTGGGGGAAAGTGACTTCTTGGCAGGTGTTATTTTCATAAACTCTGTCATGAATTTTGCTTTCTTTTACCTGTAAACAAACTGCTTATTTGAGCTTTGTGAACTGTGTGCTTGCAAGGGAAATTGTTGATGAGTGGAACCATATAATGAGTTCCATGTTTTTCCAAAGAAGTGAGAAATGCTCTGAAGGATATTGAATCCTTTGTGTCATGTGGGAGTTACTGGCATAGGAGGTTACCTCAGGGGCAATTTTCTTTGTTAGGAAAAAATTATCTTGAGCCAAAACCCACCTTCTCTTCAACTTCTAATTCTGGATTACAGAATCTCAGTGTTGGAGGTTACCTCAAAGACTGAGTAGTTCAACTCATACCTGATTATAATCTCCTTGAAGACAGGGTTGTTTTTTGCCTTTCTTTATATTCCCAGAATTTAGCACCATGCCTGGAATATAATAAATTCTTGTTAGCTTGCCTTGATTTACCCAGGATCACATAACTGCTGATTGTTTAAGGCAGATTTTGGACCCAGATCTTCCTGCCTCCAATTCTACTTCAATCTATTGTTTCTCTATAAGTTGATTACTATCCCATTGCTTTTTTATTTTATTTTTTCTCTTTTAAAATTTTTTTTAGTTTACATCACTCATTTCCACAAGATTTTGAGTTACAAATTTTCTCCCCATTTTCCCCTATCCACCACCCCAAAATAGCAATCCCACTGAATAACCCCTCCCCCAATCTGCTCTCTCCCAAATCTTCCCCCATTCCCCCTCCAACTTTCCAGTGGGGCATGAGGGATCTCTATTCTTCAGTGCCTGTATATCTTATTTCCCAGTTGCATGTAAAATAATAGTAATAATAATATTTATATTAAACATTTGATTTTAAAACTTTGAATTCCAGATTCTTTCCCTTCCTCCCTTGTCACCCACCTTTATTGGGAAGATAAGCAATTCAATATAGGTTGTATATGTGTAGCTAAGCAAAATATTTCCATAGTGGATATATCGTGAAAGGCTGACTATATTTCCCTCCATCCTATCCCACCCCCCATTTGTTCTATTCTCTACTTTGATCCTGTCCCTTTACAAAAGCGGGTGCTTCCAACAACCTCCCTCTTAGACTGCCCTCCCTTCCATCATCCCCCCTCTCATCCCCTTCCCCTCTACTCTCCTGTAGGGTGAGATACCCTATTTAGTGTGTATGTCATTCCCTCCCTAAGCCGAATTCAATGAGAATAAGGTTGACCCATTCCCTTTTGCCTTCCTGTTCTTCCCCTCCATTGTAACAGTTTTTCCTTGCCTCTTCTATGTGGGATAATTTACCCCATTCTGTCTCTCCCCATCTCCTCTCATTATATTCCTCTCTCATCTCTTAATTTCACCTTTTAACTATCATCCCTTCCTATTCAATGGGTCCTGTGCCCTTGGTCTATGTATACCTGTACACATATATACACATATTCACATATGTATTCATATGCCCATATACCCTCCTATATAGACATATATGTGTATGTATACATACATACATACATACATACACATATACATATACATATATATGCATTTCTATTCCCTTCAACTATTCTCATACTAAGAAAAGTTTCATAAGTTACAATTATCGTTTTTTCCACGTAGGAATATAAATAGTTCAACTTTGATAAGTTCCTTATGATTTCTTTTCCTTGTTTACCTTCTCTTGCTTCTTGTATCTGAATGTCAAATTTTCTATTCAACTCTGGTTTTTTCATCAAGAATGCTTGAAAGTCCTCTATTCTATTGAATGACCATATTTTCCCCAGAAACATGATACTCAGTTTTTCTGGGTAGATGATTCTTGGTTTTACTCCCAGCTCCTTTGACCTTCAGAATATCATATTCCAAGCCCTTTGATCCCTCAGTGTAGAAGCTGCCAGATCCTGTGTTATCCTGATTGTGTTTCCATAATATTGAAATTATTTCTTCTTGTAATATTTTCTCTTTGATCTGGGAATTCTGGAACCTGGCTATAATATTCCTATGAGTTTTCTTTTTGGGATGTTTTCTAGGAGGCGAACGGTGGATTCTTTCAACCTCTATTTTGCCCTCTATTTCTAAAACATCAGGGCAATATTGAAATTGCATAACTAGCATTTTTTGCAACTGGGATAATGGGAGGGAGGCAGTGAGTGGGGTAGAATCACCTAGTTGCTATTTGTGGGCAGAGAAAGTATGCCGAGGACATTAAAAAATTTCTTAGTTGCATAAAGGGCAACTTTTTGGGACAAGGCCACTACCATGGCTGCCAGAGGCAGAGCAGGCAGAGAAGCAAGTACACCCTCTAAATACTTCACCTGGAACAAAATCCAGGTTAACCTCACCCTAGTTATAACTTTGATATTGTAAAGTATGGTTTTAGAGAGATGTAAGTCTGATTCTATAAGGCACACATGAAAACTGGCTTTATCACTTTTTACATGTGCCTTGTATATTGATTTATGGTGGTCCAATCTCCTCTGGTCAGTGGTTAGTATTGTTTGGTCTAGGAGTAGGGAACCTTTGACCTTGAAACCACATATGGCCTTCTAGGTCCTTGGGTGCAGCCTTTTGACTGAGTCCAAGTTTTATAGAATGAATTATTTTAGTAAGGGGATTTGTTTTGTGAAGTTTGAATCAGTTAAAGGGTCATACTTGAGGACCTAGAGGGCCACATGTGGTCTCGAGGCTCCCTACCCCTGGTTAGTCTTTTTCAGTCATGTCCAACTCTTCATGACACCATTTGCAGTTTTCTTGGCAAAGATCCTGGAGTGGTTTGTGATTTCCTTCTCCAGATCATTTTAGATGAGGCAACTGAGGCAGAGTTAAGTGACTTGCCCAGGATCACACAGCTAGTACGTGTCTGAGGTCAGACTTCAACTTAGGAAGATGAAACTTTCTGAATCCAGACCTGGCACTCTATACCCTGGCCACCTAGTTATCTTATAGTTATGCCTTTGATATTGCAAGGTATGGTTTTAGAGAACTATAAGTCTGGTTTTACAAACCACATACAAAAATTAGCCTTACTACTTTTTAGACATGCCTCATATATTATCTCTCCCAGTCAATGGTAAGGACTTCTAGGGCAAGGACACCATGCCTTCTGCCTCTACTTCCTTCCTAACTCCCGTAGTACCTATCATAGCATTACTCTGCAGCATTTGGATTCTTAAGAAATACTGTTGACTCATTGACATTTTTAGACTTCAGGCCAGAGATAAACCATGCTAACTATATTGTTTGGTCTAGGGAGTTTCAGTTCAAAAGACTTTTTGTTTTGTTATAATAGATATTGAAAAACCTGTTCTACAAGGCCCTGAAAAAGGTAGCTATTTAACCTTGCTTTTGGTTACAAAGGAAATGGACAAATCCAATAGGAATTCAAGTCTCCTTCAGGTAAAGGGAAGGTTGGAGACCTTGAGTGATTCAGGTTCCTTGTTAATTAGTGAGCTGAGCCTCAGCTGGATTTGGTTTCCCATAGAATAGTAATTGCTTTGCTTTATCATTTTCCTTTGATCCTTTAGAAATCCATCCTTTTTAATGTAATAGCTCTCTATTAGTGGACTCATTTGGTTTACTGAATCAACGACAGCCCATTCTGGGGTGTAGAGGACTTGGGAATTTCCAGATTTATGATTTTTAATTTGGTTACATTGCATTACAAATTTTAATTGTTTCTCATAACTTCAGACCAATCAGTGTATCCCTCCTTATCTAGGTACTTTGTCCTCGGTGGCACAAAAAGTATGCATGGGGAAACTTAATCCTGTAGCATGGAACAGCCTTTCGTAATTGCGATCTCTAGTGCTCCCCTCAGTGAACTCTGTATGTGATTTTCCTTCCAGCTGATCCTGTTTTGTGTCCCATTACAGGTACCCATTAAATAGGGGTGATGGTACTACCAGCAGAAACTTTAAGTCTTGTCCATTTAAAATCAGGCCATTAGTTGGGCTACAACTCAGATTACCAAAGGAAATTATGCAACTGCCCCCAGTCAAGGCAAATCTCCTTTCTTTTTTGGAATTTGGAATAATTGGCATATAACATTATAGATTTGAAGGTAGAATCAAGCCTCAGAGCCATCTAGTCTAACAACCTCCTTTTGTAGGTGAGGATATAGGATCCTGGAAAAGGGCACAGCAAAAGTAGTGAATGGCAAAATTGGAATTTGAAGCTAGCTTTGAGCTTTGACTCAAAATTCACCATTGTTTCCACTATAGCACACTTTTCAGTTGTGATGGAGTAGGGTCCTTTGTTAACGGTCCTTTCTTCTTTAATGACCTCAGGCATCCTTATCCACTGTGGAATTGGTGGTATAGAACTAACTGATTTATTTCTAATACCAATATTATAAGACATCTGAGTTTACCACCTCAACATTATTCTTAACTCTAATTCTCCTTCCTCCCACCTATCCAATCATCTAACGGTCCTTGTTTCTACCTCCTCAACATTTCTAACATCTGATTCCTTCTCTCTACTAACAGCTCCCTGCAATTTCAGGCCCTACTTATCTTTCTCCTAGCTGACTTCCAGACCGCCCAACTGATCTCCCTGACTTAAATTTTGCTTCATTCTAATCCATCTGCCCCATAGCTGTAAAAGTGCTGGACCATTTCACTCTCCTATTTAATGAACACTAATGTCTTCCTATTGCTTTAGAATAAAATATGAATTTATATGTTTGGCTTTTAAAGCCTTTTACTGACTGGCCCCCTTCTACTTTTCCCTCCTTATTGTATTCCCTTCCTGCACTCTGTGGTCCAGCCAGACTGATCTTCCTGTGGTGTGTTTCCTAAATGTCTCATCTCCACTACTCCTTTTTGTCCAGGTGGTATGTAGTATATTCTGATGAGAAGACAGCTTCTTCTTCCACTGTCCTTCACCCAAATGCTCTCCATTCTGGTTCCTGGATTGTATCACATGAATATATCTTTTTAATAGAGACTGCTACCCCTCCTAACCTTACTCTTTATTTTTTTTTACCTATCCTGTTTTTTTTGAAGACAATACACTCATCCATACATGCAGTCATGGGTCTCACCTCTACAAGACTCAGTGATACATAGGTGGTCAAATATGGCTCTGTGCAATAGGATTCCTCATTCTTCTTGTTTGTTATAATGTACACTCACAGTCAAGTCCCTCCCCCCACCTCTATTTCTACTGTTCTAGCAACTCCATGTTTATCACCAATAGTAAGGCATAATGTGACTCTGACCACTTTTCCCACAGATGCCCAATACAGTTCCAGTCATGACCTTTCATCCAAGTCTATCTCCATTGTCTACTTAGATCTTCTGTCACCTCAAACCCAATAAAGTCGAAACTGACTATGAAAATTCTTCCCCTTTGTTAGTAAGACAAGTTGGGCAAATAGGGCATTGTATTTGAACTCTTGGTGTTACAGGAATGGTTCCTAATGGAAACTTCTTCCAACTCTTAAGTGCAGAATGATCCGTACCTTGAATTTTAATTCGTCTAAATGCATACTGATATATTCTGTGCCTACTGGAATATGAGCAATTTGTTGTCTGAGCAGGACTGCATCATGGGACAATGTAATTATCTGATGGCCTCACAGGCGACGATTAGCTTTTCTAATTAGTTTGGGAAGGATGGGAAAATGACTGTGGGTCTCAAGGAGGTGGGCCTGTTTACTGTGCCGCAAGGGCAGTCGCTATATGTGTGACAGTTGAGAGGAAGGCAGTGAAAGAATATCCTAGAGTTTTAATACAATCAGTACTACCACAGAGAATCATTTGCATTACCACCATTGGTTATTTTGAGCTCTGTGGTAATTCTTCTACATTCACAGTCTGGAACTTAGTATTCCGAAGGAGAGCTCAGCATTCAGTTCTGTGCCTGGCCTATTGCTGCTGCCCGCTGCAGCTGTGGCTGATCAATAGCGACTTCTTATCACTAATAATGAATAAGCCTCTTGGCCACAGACCTCATTGAGCTGGTGTTCTCCAGTGAATGACCCTGCTTCCAGATTGCTTGGGGAGTTGGTTCTCTTTGCTTAAGTGTAGCATAATCATAATTACTTACCTCTTAGCTTTACAGAACCATAGAATTGGAAGGAAACTCACATGCCATCTATTACCCCTCCTACCCAAGGCATAAATCACCTTTGTAACATCCCTGACAGCATCCCAACCTTTTCCTGAATGTGATGGAAAAGATGGAGACAGCCTGTGGTAATTCTTTCTATTTTGGGACAACTCTAATTTTTAAGAAGTCTTTCCTTAAATTGAACTGAAATTTTAGAGCTCTGGGCCCTGGAGCAAGGGAGATTCATTTTCCTGAGTTCAAATCTGACACTTACCTCAGACACTTACCAGCTGTGTAATACTGGGCAAGCAGCTTAAACTTATTTATCTTAGTTTCCTCATCTGTAAAATGAACTGGAGAAGGAAATGGCAAACCACTCCAGTAGCTTTGCCCAGAAAACCCCAAAAGGGATCTTGAAGAGTGGGACACAACTTTGAAATGGACGAACCACAATAACAAGTTCTGCCCTCTAGGGTCAAAGAGGACAAATCTAGTGTTTTGATGATGATTAGTGGTATAGCAGACTTGGAATTACAGGACCTGACTTCAGATCCCAGCTCTGCCATTTACTACATGTATGATCTTGGAAAATCAGTTCATTTCTTTGGGTGTTAGTTACCTTATCTCTAGTACAAAGGAGTGAGACTAGTTGACCTCTAACCTATTTTATAGCTCTAGCTTTGATCTGATACTGTGAACCCATTAAATATTTGAAAACTGCTCTTATGATGGTCCCTTTCCCTTCTCTCCTTCACAATCATCTTTTCTCCAGCTAGGGCATCTCCAATTGTTCTGATCTACATCTAGCCACTGGACCCAGATGGCTCAGGAGAAGAAAGTGAGACTGGTGACTTTGCACAGCCTACCTCACTTCAATCCAAGTTACTTGCAAGTCATGGCATCATCTTCCTGATGGTGCAGTCCTCTTTGAGAAAGAAGGACAAATCACACACAATCTTTTTTCCTGGTTAATTATCCCAATTTCTTTAAGCCATTATTCTTTTTTTTTAAACAAATACTTTATTAACTTCTGTTTTACATCATTCATTTCCGCCAGATTTTGAGTTACAATCATTTTCCCCCCATTATTCCCCTACCCAACCTCCCAAAATAGCAGTCCCACAAGATATCGCTTCCTCCAATCTGCTCTCTCCCATACCTTCTCCCATACCCCCATAGACTTTTCCATTAGAGGAAGATGAATCTTTGTGTCCCAATGCCTGCACATCTTATCTCCCAATTATAGGCAAAAGAGTATTAATAATAGTATTTATATATATTTGAAACATTTAATGTTAAGACCTCGAATCTCAGATCCATTTCCTTTCTCCCTTGTCACCCATTCCCTCTTGGGAGATAAGTAATTCAGTACAACATATGTTGTACATGTCTAGCTATGCAAAACATTATCATAGTAGATATATTGTACAAGGCTGCTTATAATTCTCTCCCACTCATCCCACCCCCCACCTGGTCCATTCCCTACTTGATCCTGTCCCTCTTCTATAGTGGGTACTTCCAACCTCCCCTCCCCCCAAGGATGCCCTCCCATCCATCATCCCTCCTCTCATCCCCTTCCCCCTATCCTGCTGCAGGTTGAGATATCCCATTTAGTATGTATGTCATTTTCTCCCTGAACCAAATTCAATGTGAATGCGGTTTTGCCTTTTTAGCCTTCCTTATTCTCCCCCTCCTTTGCACCCACTTCCCCTACATGAGATAGTTTACCCTACCATGTCTCTCCCCATCTCCTCTTGCCACTTTCCTCTCTCACCTCATAATTTCATCCCTTGAGTACTCTCCTTTCCCAACAAAATCAACCTATGCCCTCTATCCATATATAACTGTAACCATACACACACACATTCACATATGTATTCGTATGACCACACCCCCTTCTTCCATTATTTTCATAGTGGGAAAGATATCATCAGTCACAGATATTGCTTTTCCATATAGGAATGTAAATAGTTCAACTTTGATAAGTTCCTTTTTGATTTCTTTTCCCTGATTACCTTCTCAGGCATCTCTTACTTCTTGCGTCTGGATGTCAAATTTTCTATTCAACTCTGGTTTTTTCCTCAAGAATGCTTGAAAGTCCTCTATTCCACTGAATGACCATATTTTCCCTGAAACAAAATACTCAGTTTTGCTGGGTAGGTGACCCTTGGCTTCAATCCCAGCTCTTTTGCCCTCTGGAATATCATATTCCATGCCCTTCAATCCCTCAGTGTAGAAGCTGCCAGGTCCTAGGCTATTCTGATTGTGTTTCCACAATATTGAAATTGTTTCTTCCTGGCTGCTTGTAGTATTTCTCCTTGATCTGGGGATTCTGGAACCTGGCTATAATATTCCTGGGAGTTTTCTTTTTGGGATCTTTTTTCAGGAGGTGATCTGTGGATTCTTTCAACCTCTATTTCCCCCACTGGGTCTAAAACATCAGGGCAATTTTCCTTGAGAATTTCTTTAAGAATGATTTCTAGGTTCTTTCTTTGATCATGGCTTTCAGGTAGTCCAATAATTTTAAAATTGTCTCTCCTGGATCTATTTTCCAGGTCAGTGGTTTTTCCCATGAGATATTTCACATTGCCTTCTAATCTTTCATTTGTTTGGATCTGCTTAACAGCATCTTGATTTCTCATAAAGTCACAAGCTTCCATTTGCTCCAGTCTAACTCTGAAGGAATGAATCTCCTCAGTGAACTTTTGAGACTCTTTTTCCATCTGGCAAATTCGACTTTTTAAGGCATTCTTCTCCTCAATGCCCTTTTGGGCCTCCTTTGCCATTTGAGCTAGTCTATTTTTAAAGGTGTTGTTTTCCTCAGTCAGGCTGTTGACCCTCATTTCATACTTTCCCTGCATCCTTCTCATTTCTCTTTCTAATTTTTCCTCCACTTCTCTTATTTGATTTTAAAAGTCCTTCTTAAGGTCCTCTATGGCCTGCAACCCGCTCATGTTTTCCCCTGGGGCTTTTGGAGCAGGACTTCTGACCTCACAGTCCTTTTCCCGCTCTATGCCCCAAAATAGGAGTCTAGGGTTGCATTTTTCTGTTTCCTTTGCCTTGGCATGTTGCCACTTAATTACTTGATTTTTGGGCTTGTTGCTACACTATGGCTTTAAGGCCAGATAGAGGAATTTTCGTCCCGAACGTGTGGGGGGCAACTTCCGTTTCTGGCAAGCTGTAAACCCACCCACAGCTTCCACCCTAGATCACAATCCAGATCCAGGGAGGTTAAAGCAAGAGCGATTACCCCCCAAGACTGATCGCTGGATCTCCCCACGATTTATAGGCTGGGAGCCAGAGCTGCCTCTGAAAACTACAAAATGGCATGTCTCCTCAGCAGCTTCTAGCCCCCAGGGGAGGGAGCTGACGCATTCCCCAAATACAGGTCCCAAAGTCCATAGGACACTAACCTCTTACTTTGTCCTAGGCAAGTCTATGTTGATAATTCTGGAGTCTCCACAGCTCCTGGTGTTCTGGGATTCCTCCAGCCGGCTGCTGGCCCTGCCGCCCTGGGGCTAAAACCTCGGCTCACGTGGACCTAGGCTCGGCTCGGCTCGGCTCCTGCACTCTGCGCTCTGCACGCTGCCGGCTCCCAGACCACTGCGCTGGTCCTTCCTGCAGGGCTGCTGGGCTGTCCTCAGCGGGAGGTTAGCTTCTCTGTGTCATTCTGTGGGTGCTGGGGCTCCAGAAGTTGTTCAGAGTCCTTTTTTACATAGTTTGTGGAGAATCTGGGGGCAGAGAGGCTTGGAGGAGCTGTTTCTACTCCGCCATCTTGGCTCCGCCCCTTTAAGCCATTATTCTAACAATAAAGTTTTTAATTTTATTTTCCTGAACATCCAATGCATTAGTATATATTTTCAGTTGTTGTTCATCAGTCATGTCTGGTTCTTCATGAACCTATTTGTGGTTTTCTTGGATAAGGTCCTGGAGTGTTTTGTCATTTCCTTCTGCAACTCACTTGAGAGATGAGGAAATTGAGGCAAATAGGGTTAAGTGACTTGCCCATGGTTACACAGCTAGTAAGTATCTGAGGCCAGATTTGAACTCAGGGAGATAATAATTCCTGACTCCAGGCTTGACACTATTCACTGTACTAACTAGCTGTTCACAAGTACATATATGTCCCTTCAAAAAACATCACCCAGAACTGAACATGCTTATCTACTATGTAACAATAATTCCTTCTCTATTATGATCTGACTGTGACAGAACTGTCACTGTCCTTGTTCTGTACGCTATACAGAGTATCCTAAAAGTCTAATAGGGTACTTTTGGGACACCCTGCATTTTTTTTAAATTAACGATTCCTAAGATTACATTAGATCTTCTGGTGATGATTTCACACCACTTATTCACTTTAAGTTGGCAAAAACAAAAACAAAAACAAAAACACTTAAAAAAACCAGCCTTTGGGTTTTTCTCACACGAACTATTTTCTACTAATGCTTCCTCTACCCTGTGCTGGGCCAATGAATTTTTTTTTTACCCCAAGTGACTCTATGCTACAAGTGTAAGTACACTAGATTTGGAACCAGAAGACCAGCACTTAATAAAAAGGCATTTATCAAGTACTTCTGTGCCAGGCACTGTGCCAAGGACTACAAAGAAAAAAAAGAGTCCCTCTCCTCTAAGAGTTCACATTTGAACGAATGTAATCAACATGTAAATAAGTAGGGCACACAGAAGATGTATATAGACTAGATAAAGGTAATCTGAAAGGTAGCTCTAAAAACTGGGGGAAAGAAAGGGGGGAGGGGAAACCAGGAGAGGCCTCCTGTAGTCTTGAAGGAAGCCAGGAAAATAAAGAGGTAGAAGGTTAATTGACTGGAGTTCCCATAGTAATGAGATAACATTCAAGTGTTAAAGCAATAATAGCAGATATTTATGTAATGCTTCCTGATTTAGTTCATGCTTAATGTTAAGCAAGTTACTTAACCTTTCTGACCCCCAGTGTCCTCTAATGTAAAATGCAAATAATACCTGCCTTGGTACACCTCACAGGGTTTTTGTGAAGACCACATGTTATCCACTTAGTGGTTCTTGAAACTCTTAAGAGTTTGGGATTATGGTCCAAGGGGTTCAAGCTAAAAATTCTTTAATAGCATCTTAAACAGAAAATAATTATAGAATATTATAAGAAGTATATTAAACTACCCTAGGGGTTCACAATACTTTTCTTTTTGTTGTTGTTGAAAAGGATTTTCAAAATAAACAAAGAGTCAGGAATTACACTGATGTAAAGCATTGAGAGGATTTGTGATCTCATGAGTACAGATACTACAGATCAAACTCATCCATGACTTTTTATCCTATCTTGCTCCTGTCGATGTCTTTCTATAGGTTATCTACAGAGGACATATCTAATGTGCTGGAAATGTGTTCTGGGTCACTTAATTTTTCAAGGGAACAAGTGAAATATTTAGGCTGACCTTCTGGTATCCCTCCTTCTTACTATTTGATGAACCCATCTCCTTTCCTGTAATACATCTCCTTGATGACATCTTTGATGCTACTGCTTGCATCCAAGTTATTGTTGGTAATATGTTGCAACCTACCTATATCCATCATTATTAAATTTCATCTTGTTAGCTGCAGCCCATAGTTCTAGGCTGTCATGATCATTTTGGATCCTGATTCTATAATCCAATATATTAGCTGTCTAGCATTATATCATCTGAAAATTTAATAAGCATGACATCTATGCCTTCATCAAGGTCACTGGTAAAATTGTTGACCAGAACAGGGCCAAGGACAGCCATCCTACCAGAGGCATTTTTTCAAGGTTGTCATTAAATTCTTAATTCATATTTAATGAGTCTATATAGTCAGACAATTCTAAATCTACTTAAGTATGCTATTATTTAGTTCACATCTTACTGTCTTATCCACAGCGATAGAATAGACTCTTACAATGACTTTTTTTTTCCATCAGCGGATTGGAATGCTTTATTAAACGTAATCAAACTGGGACACCTCATTTATCAGGGCTGAATAATCAACAGCTGGGGTTGATTCTCCTAGTCCTCCAATGAAAATTAAACTCTGAGTCTCAGAGGGAATATGTGAAGCCCCAAAATTTCAAACTATGTGTTAACTGAATTATGAGAGCAATGAATGAATGAAAATTAATTTATTAAGTACTTACTACATACCCAAGTACTATTAGGTGCCGGTGATACAGTTTAAAAGCAGAGAAAATCCTGCCCTTGAGGAACTTACATTCTAGTAAGGGAGGACAATGCATATCGGAGAGTGGAGGCCATAAGAGAGGTAATTTTGTTTGGAAAATTACAGGGATTGTGAGTGGAATAGATTGAGGGGAATCTATTCCTACAGAAATACAGTGGAATACTCTTTCCATTAGAAGTGGCAATATTGATTTAATTATGACTCCAGAAATAGAAGTTGAAGGATGGGGCCTGCAAAGTGACTGGTAAGGAGATGGTAGAGAATAAAATTAAATCATAGCTAAAACAGTGGGTCTGATACAGTAGACCACATATAAGTCACTGACCCATCAGAACCAATCAAAATGATTGCATAGTAAAGTGGCAACATATTTTACAAACATTCATCTTCAGCTTAGCTTTGAAAATAGGTGAACAATGGCTAGAAATTCATGTCTTTACAGGTTGTTCTCGAAGATAAAAGCTATGTGCAACTACTGTTGGCATTGGGACTCTGGAAGGAATTGTCTAATTACAAATCAGTCATACCACAGATGAGTAGCTCCAGATAATTAGAGAAAAGATGAGAAAGCTAGAGAAAAGATAGAAAAATTGACCATTAAAAAATTCTTCTTTAAAAGTCCTCATAAAATAGCACCCAAGGTAGCTAGTAGCCATGGCAAACAGGCAGTTAGGAATGGAGCTAGTAGCTAGAATTGTAGAAAACTGAGGAGCTCTGGTTCATCAGAGAGGGAACTAACATTTTAGTAACATGCAGAGATTGTCATGCCTATTTTTTTTTAACACGGCAATGAACAGTTTACTACTTGTATATTAAACATAGTTGGTTTCCAAGAGGGTGATTCTGGAACCTCTGAAGAAGTAATGCCTTTCTTTACTTCTAGAAATGATGAGGTTTCTCAAATACCTCCAAGGACAACTATTTCTGGCCACAGAGAAAAGAAATGTATCCTACTAGTTGGTGACATCCTTGCTTTTAAAGTCATGTGTGAATCTAACACTATTGGGAGGCATTATCTTTGTTCAATCATTGATTCACTTGTGGACAAATTTTATTAAGCACCTACTGTTGGTCATCCTCTGTACTAAATGCTAGTGATATAAGATAAAAAGGTGAAACAGTTCTTGTCTTCAAAGAGATTGAGTTCTATTCAGGAAAAACAACATGTACATTGAAAATTCAGTACAAAATAATTTCTGGAGGGAGGGGACAAGCAATTGCAGAATCAGGATAGGTTCCCTGTAGGGGGCTATACATGAGCTGAGCCTTGAAGAAAGCCAGGGATTCCATAAGGTGGAGGTGAAGGTGAAGAGGGAATGCATTTTAGGTGTGGGGGACAGCCTAATGGAGATGAAATATGTTGTACCATGTACAGATAACAACAACTAGGCCATTTGGTCTGGAATATAGACTGCATACCAGGGGTGCTGTGTGCAATTAATTTGGAAATATAGATTGTGAAGAGTTTTGAAAGTCAGAATAATTTGTATTTTATCCTGGTGTGTAAATCATAGATGTGACAGTCAGCCTTCATTTATCAGACCCGAGGACTGCAACCTAATTTTGGTAATACTTTTGAATACAAAAGACACCACCAAAAGGAACCATGAAACTTGATGTCCCAGAGGAAGCAATTATATTTTCTTCACAAATGGAAGAATATACTGTTAGAAAATAGACAAATTACAAAAAGGACAATGGAATATTCAATGTACATCAAAGATATCTATATTAACCTATGCAATATGGAATAGTGGAAGACCTTTGATTTAGGGCCAAAGGTTCAAATTCTGATTCTGCTACTTAAATAAGAGTTATAATTTTAGTATATGTGGATTAAATGAAGAGCTTAAATAGATCTGTGATCTTAATGACTTGGATATTCTTTCCAATGAGGCAGATTAAAACCTAGCCATCTCATGTGACTTTCATCTAAGGCCTTCCATAAGTTCATCACAGCAAGGTCTACCCAATATGCTGGAGTTTTCATAATTTCCTCCTGACCTATCAAGAACACCAGTGCAGTACTTGGGCTGTCTGATATCTGCCATCTCTTACCCTGTGACCAGACCATCTTCTCTTACCATTTTGTGATTTCTTGATGACAGCACCTCTGTTCTTTGATGTTCCTCCTTACTTAAATGTTGCTGCCTGCTCATACCTATGGTAAACCTCTCCACTGATTCCTGTATTATATTAATTATAAATTTGTCAGAGATTATGTTGTAGGAAAGAGAATAAACACATAGTGCCTACTATGTGCCAGGCACCATGATAAGTGCTTTCTATGATATTTCATTTGATCCCCACAACAACCCTGGGAGGTAGGTGACTGAGGAAACTGAAGCAATCAGAACTTAAATATCTTGCTCAAGGTCACACAGCTAATAACTGTCTGAGGCCAGATTTGACCTTAGGTTTTCCTGACTCCAGGCCCAGTCCTCTGTCCACTGCACCAGTAGCTACCTCTATCTCATCTCACAGTCATACATAAACACTGGTAGAATATCCGTATTAAAAAGGAGGGCCTTTGTTTTTGGGAGAAGCTTAGAGTCATTAGATTATTAAATGAGATAATTTTTGTAAGATGCTTTTAAATCACTATATAAAGATTAGTTTTGTTATTATTATTATTATTTCACCTGTTACCTTGAATGAAACACTTAACCTCTTTAAGTCTTAACTCTCTCATCTGAAAAATGAGGGAGTTGAATTGACTGGTCTCTATGATCCTTGATGACTCTAAATCTCATAATCCAAGTGGAGAGAGGGAATCAGTCAACAACCTCAAAGTATTTATTAAGTATGTAATAGTAATGACTGAACAAAGTATGATATTCGAATGCAATGGAATATTATGACCCTTTAAAAATAAAGAGAGATAATTTTAGAGAAATATGGGAAGATTTATATGGATTGATGTAGAGTGAAGTGAACTGAAAGAGGATGATAATTTAAACTCTACCATTAACATTGTAAAAAAGGAACAGCTTTGAAAGACTTTAGAACTCTGATCAATTCAATTCAGTGGTTAGTCATAATAACAGAAGACCAATTATGAAGGATGCTACCCACCTAACAGGTGATAGACTAATATGCATAATGGGACACCTGTTTTTGGATATGACCATTGTGGGAATATTTATTTTGCTTGACTATTGCTTTTTAATTACAACCTTTTCTTTTTCTTTTCTCAGGAGGGATTGGAGGAAGAAAAGGAAAGCTTTTAATTTGAAAAAGATAAAATTTAATTAAAAACAAAAAATTCCTACTATGTACTAGTATACTGTACTAGACATTGGGAATACAAGGACAAAAAAAGAGTCCCTACTCTCAGAAACTTGCATCACAATTGGGGGAGGCAACAAATAGGTATGTGTAGCTATGCAGCATGAAAACAAAGCAAATGGATAATATATGCAGGGTGGATTAGAAGAGAGGGCTCTAGCAATTGAGGGATCAAGAAAAGCTCCATGTGAAAGATGGTACTAGAGATGCATTTTAAAAGAAGAATGGGACTTTATAAAGAGGGCAACATAGTAGGGAGATTTTAAAGCATGATAAAGAGCATTTGGGTAAGGATCAAAGAAGTGACAAAGAATCAATTTTGTAAAGAAAGAGTACTATGGATTACTAGGCTAGCTAGATGTATTGGACCAGTTTCTGATAGAGATCACACAGCTGGGATACAGAAAGGGTATAATTGTAATGGGGGCCTTGAAACATCAGGGCATCTGTTGGAAGCAAAGCAGCTGAAAAATTCTTGACAAACCTTGATGAAAACTTTCATTCGAAAAATATAGGACCAAGAGAATGGGTCTCTTCCAGACATAGTAATGCTCAGGAAAGAAGCACTTTTTGCCAAAGTAGGAATGATGAGAAATGTGAGGATCAAATGCACTGTATTAAATTTTCCTTTATAAGAAGGGGAACATCAGGAAAAAGCATACCTTATATACTTTAGATATGATTATTTTAAAGATTTCAGAGAAAGTATAGGGAGAATATCATGGCTTACAATTTTATAGGGGAATCACACTAAGCAGTTATTGTGTTGACATAAACACAAGTGATCAAGATGAATAGGAAAAAAGGGGAAATGTCTATAGAAATCAAAGTGACTGCCCAAAAGAATTTATCAGCTAACTGAGATTTCTAAAATTGATGGAAAAAAAGGACAAAGCAGCAGGATGAATTTGAGTATATCTATTGTCCAGTAAGAACATCAGGAATGCTAAATTGATGCTTGCATGTGTATGTATAGCATAGCAGATAACATTTTGGGGAACTTATTTAGGGCAAGAAGAAAACCAAAGAAGGGCTAGGATTTGAGATTGTTAGGATGATGGTAATTGGCAATTGAGAAAATAACAACCATTCAGTTCCTAATTTGCTTTGTTTTTTCTCAACCAAGGAGAATGATCTTCAGTTCTGGAAATGTAGGAGAAAAAATTATTAGCAGGATATTAAACCCTAATGTAAGGTAAGGAGAAAGAATGCCAAGTAGAGTCAGAAGGTAAAAGGTTAGAAGCATTTTGTTTTTCTTTTTCATATTTCCTTTCCTCCTCTCACCCCAGGAGATTCACCTGAAAATGTGTATGGGAGACAATGTAGTACAGTTGAAAGAGGGTTGGATGATCTTCCTTCACAGGTTGACTTTGTTACTTCCTGTTCAACCTTGGACAATTCATGTACCATTTCTGGGTCTCTATTTCTTTAACCAGGGAGCTGGAATAAATGACTTCAAAAATTCCTTTCCTCTTTAAAGGGAATATTTAAACACCCTCAAGTCACAAGCCCAGAAGAATTCCAGGGGATTAAAGGAACATGAGAAATGGTTGTTGAGCCACTGATAGGTATACTTGAAAAAAATCGTGGAGAATGTTAGGGGTTCCCCAAACTGGAGATGAATAAAGGCTGTCCCAACTTTCAAAAAGAAGAAAGATGGTTGATTCTTTAGTTAAGACTATAAGCTTGCCTTAAATTACAGGTAAAATTCTAGGATATATTATTAAAGGAGTGATTTTTATGCTTGGAAAGCAAAGCAGTGTCTGCTAAGAACTAACATGGGTACAACAATAAAAAGTCATACTAAATTAAACTTATTTATTTTTAGTCTTTACAAGACTACTAACTAGATTGATGGGGTCAGGAGAATGCCATGTATTTTAAGGAAGGGGGTTATCCTTTGAGAACTTTGTGGGTTACCACTATGTTTGGTTAAATTAGTTTGATTTTTGAGATAGGAATGCTGTCTCTGATGTTTAGATTTATTACTCTCCTTTAATTGGTAGGGGATGTGAGGGAGGAAAGTAGAGAGACATCTAGCTAGGTAAGTCATTATGGAGTATACTAGGAGGCAATTACTAGCATGGTGTAAAAGTACTTCCTATAGAATTAAAGGAGATGGAGATATTTAACATGGAGAATGAAAGACTTAGGAGGGATGTAATGGTAGCCTTCAACTATCTGAAGAACTGTCAAGTGGAAGGGAGATTGAATTAATTCTTCTTGGATGAATACTGAGTAAAATTTTAAAAGAAAGATCTTTTTAGTCAATAGAAGGAAAAAACCTTCCCTATTATCTGAGTTGCAAAAAGGTAGAACAGACTATCACAGGGTTAGTGGGTTCCTCATTACTATATGACTTCAAGCAAAGCCTGCATGACTATTTGTCAAGGATATAGTAGAGAGGATTCCTATTCAGATAGGGATTGAACTCAATAAACTCTCAAGTTGCTATAGGCTCTGAGACTGTGAAAGTAATGGAAGGGAAACACCAAAAAGTTTTCTGCTTAGGTGCAAATGAAATAGGTATTATGGAATAGATGAATGAGCTTGATTTGGCATTTCAGGGTAGTCAGATGCCAGAGAGCACTATACAGAAGATGACATTCTCATTCAGGAACTGCAAAGAACTGAATGCTCTGTACTAGGAATATAGACTTTGGGAGATGGCTTAATATAGTAGGGAAGACTGCTGAACTTTGAATCAGGAGAACTGGATTTTAATCCAGTCTTAAACATATTTGCCTTGTAGCTTTTAAGCATCATTTGCTCATCTACAAAATGGAGATAATAGTACAGACACTACTTCCTTTACAGGACTGCCATGAGGAATAGGCTCTATAAAACTTTAATAGATCAAGAAATTTGACTTTTTGTTTTTAAAAGGGGATCATGGTAGCCAGGTTAAGCCTGGAAACTGTAACTTGATAGAATAATTTAGGAAGCTTAAGGACTACCTATTCTAGGATTATGAAGATTTCTGCAACCTAATTATTATATCCTTCTGTATTATTTCTTCATTTGTATACTTTGCTACCTTGTAAAGAAACCCTAGAAAACAATCTGCCTTGAAATGTGAAGCATCTAGATTGAGAAGGTAATGAAGGAAGTAACACCAACATAAGATGATGATGATGATGATGATGATGATGGTGATGGTGATGGTGATGGTGATGTTGAGGCAGCTATGTGGAATAGTAGAGTTGCTGGCCTAGAGTAGGAAAGATGTAAGTTTAAATTGTGCTTCAAACATTTCTTAGCTGTATAACTCTGGGCAAGTCAATAAACTTTGTTTGCCTTAGTTTCCTCAACTGTAAAATGCAAATAATACCCCAGAGTTGTTGTGAGGGTCAAATGAGATAGTAATTATAAATTGCTTAACCTTGTACCTGACACATAGTCCTATAGAAATGTTAGTTATTATTGTTACTAAAAGAAACTGAAGTTATATAATACCTACTGTGTGAAAAGCATTGTGGTAAATGCTTTGCAAATATTATCTCACTTGATCCTTTATAATAACCCTGAGAAGTAGATACTATTATTACCTCCATTTTGCAGTTGAGGAAGATAGGCACATAGAGGTTAAATCACTTATGCATCTGGGAAATGTTTGAGGCTGAATTGGAACTTGGGTCTTTCTTGACTCCAGGTCCAGTGGCTGATGGAAGTTGTATGCATAGGTATATAGTATAACGGATATCTGAACACAGGAAGCCAAGGACCAGAGGGGTCCACAAAAGGTTCAAAAGTCTCAGTGCTTCAAATTTAAGGAAGAAGTGAAAAAATGAAATCCCTTACGTAAAAGATAGATGTCTCATGGGCTAGTCTCAGAAATTAGAACCACCAGGAAGATGACTATGGCCAGTGAGGTCTAATGTTGAAGGATGAATACTTAAATAAAAATAGTGTACCCTAGACTTCAGTGGAGCATTTGACAAAGTCTCTCTTGACATCATCATCGACCAGACAGAGAGGCATGGGCTTGTTTTTAGTACAATGAGGTTGATTCAGAACTAGTTGAAGGGAACCCCCAAATTGGAAATTGATATTAGTACAATTAGATAGATTCAAAACTAGTTGAAAAACTAGATGAGAAGATTAATAACAAACTAGAGGACAGTCTTTAGCATATTATAGGATTCTTTTTACCTCTATTTTCTTTTAGCATATTTGTAAATGACCTTGAGGAAGACACAGGTGGTACCCTTATCAAAATCTAAGGATGACAAGAAGCTGAGAGGGAGAGTTAACATGTTGGATAACAGAATTGAAATCCAAAAAGATCTCACCTGAATGTCATGATTGGGGTAAATCTAAGAAAATTAAATATACTTTGCTTCCTTTCAATATTTCAAAGATCTTTAATTAGCATGGGCACTCCCTTCACTGATGCTAATCCTAAACCTTCTATGTTTTAGGAGAGAGTCTTTGAGAGTTGCCAAGTTAAAAAAAAAAACCATCTTTTGTTTAATCTTCTGTTTAAGTCCTACAAATTCATCTGGACTGGTTCTCAGAAAATAGGAGTTCATCCTGTTACCACACTCTATTTGAAGGCTTTCCAGTTGGATAATACCTTTTGGAACTTGCAGCTGTGCTTCCAAAGCTTTTAAGAAGCTGGGGTCATTTCTGTACTATGAGGAGGGATTTGAGTAGAGTTTTGATAGAGAAGAATAACATTTAATAGGAAAAAAATGTGAAGTCCTACCTTTGATTTTAAAAAGTTAGCTGTACAAGCAGAGGATGGAATTGGGAGAGACATGGCAGGATAGCAGTTCATATAAAAATTAAGTAGGGATTTAGTGGACTGCAAGTTCAATATGAGTCAACAGTATGATTTAATAGTACAAAAAAACCAAATGTGATCTTAGGCTGCATCAGTAGATACAGCAATAAGAATGAAGGTCATTATGGATCCATTTTTTTATACTCTGCTTATATCATACTTGGAGTATTATGTTCAATTTGAGATGGCTAGATCTTAGGAAGGACATTAAAAGAAACTGGACAGTTGATGTATAGAATGAAAATCATTTCAAGGAACAATGGTTGTTTGTCCTTTGGAAAAGAAGGTCATGATAATGATTTCCAGTCATTTGAACAGTTGTCAAGAGTAAAACTTAGTTTACTTTGTCCTGGAGAGCAACACTATGAATCGTGGGTGAAAATTATGGAGAGGAAGATTTTTAATTGACATGGATATAATGGGGGGTTATGTAGATATCAGTAGACCAATGTTCAGTGTTGGTTCCATCCCTAATTCTTTCCTTGTTATGAAAAGAGTTGAAGGGATATAGTGGAAACAAAAAGGCATCTAGAAGTGAATTTTGGGAGGCAATGGGAAGGCAGAGGGCTATCAGAATGGAGAGAATCTGCTTTGGTCCTATATTCTCTTTTCCATGATAAACCTGTAGTGGGATACAGGTATAATTCTCCATCAGGAAAAGCTTCTGAAATAGTAAAGTCTATCCCAAAGTAGGTTGATATATTTCTCAATATCCCCTCTTATCCTTATATCACTGGGGGGTGGGGTAGAGGTGGGAGGAGTTAGAGCAGAGGGTGAATGACCATTTATCAAGGATTAACAATCTTATTACCCTAGAAATGCTTCCACCCAGTAGCCTTCCTCTTTGATGGGTGTGTCCCTGACCTGGTTCCCCATTTCAGGAGGTGTCCAGGACATTCACACTCCCTTAAATCCTGCCTGCATTCCTATCTACTTAGATTGTTCCCCATCCCAAAAAGCCACCCAGATTTCTAGCCCCTTTTTATGTGTTGTCTTGCCCCAATACAATGTGAGTCACTTTAGGTAGACAGTGCCTTTTTTAGCTTATATTTTTATTCCCAGTGCTTAGCATGGTACCTGGCACATAGGACTCAATATATTCTCTTTTTCTTTCTCTGTCTCTTTCAAAAGGTTTTAATAGTTTTGGAATAAATGCTATTTAATTTATTCTAAAGGTAGGAATTGGATTAAATGGCTTCTAAGGTGCCTCCAAAGCCAAGTTTTGTGAGTTTTTGATTTTATAAATTACATATTGATCCCAATATGCATGCAAGAAGCACTGCTTTCTAAGTCTTTGAGATTCCATGTCTAGAAAAATGGTGGTGCGTTAGCCACCATCATACCAATGATGGATTACATACAAACCATTCCAAATTGTCCTATCTTTGCAGTTAGTGATTTTTTTCTCCTTTTGGCATAGAACTATTGCTGAATCATGATGCCTTTAGCACTGTTCACATTGCTATGGCAATTAGAATGCAACAGATATTCTATGAAATAAAGCATGTTATTTATTTCATTTTGACAGCCCTGAGTACTCATTTCAGGGAAAGGCCTTCATAACAGTACATTTTCCATTCTTCAAAAGAATTATCTGTAGTAACACCAGCATTAGACAATGATCATCAGTGGAATGGCAGTGGTCTTGGGAGTACCACAAATGACTCAATTATGATTAAACACAGATTGCAGGTTGCTTGCTCCCTCTTCCTATTCTAACACTAATAAAATTCCTTTCAATCCTCTTGTCAGTTTCATATAAGAATAAGGTTCTTCTGATCCTTGTTCCTCCCTTTCTTCCCCCCCCCCAACTTTTCCTTCATGTTTGTGTACTCTTCACACATCACCATTATGAAAAATAGCACTTGCTACCCATTTCTTCCTTTCTATAGAGGTGTATTCCTTTTACTCTCCCCTTTCTTTCCTCTCTTTAATCCTTAGAAGAAAACCAATCTGTCCCAAGATCTTCTGTTTCTCTTGTTTAACTTCCTCAGTGTCTGTTGAAAACATGAATGTTGTGAAGGGACATTTGTTTCTTTTCTCTCTACTAGAATGTTAATACTGCAGTGTCATACTGCCTTTTCCAGTTACTCAAGGGAAGAGAAGGGAAAGGTAATTTATTAAGTGCCTACTATGTGCCAGGAACTGTGCTAAGCACTTTATAAATTTGATACCCATTTGATCTCATCTGATTCTCACAACAACCCTGAGAGATAGTGTAGCAGCAAGCACCCCAGCATCCACAGGGTGGCTGCCAACACAGGTTCTTAGATCTGCTTTTCTAAAGGAAAGCAACTCAAAATGGGTTAACAATCTTGCTTAAATCAAATATATGTCATTTACCTACTTCAGGGGAAAAAGTCAATACCCTAAACTTCAGAGAATACAAACAAGTTACAAGCAGAAGTTACAAGTAGACAGAGAAACAGATCAGCAAACAGGCTTCCAACTGTCTGACCATTACATCCATACCCAGTCACAGTTACCAGAGAGGGAAGCACCAACACTTGGGTTTTCAAAGCCGGGGGGCTCAACGGCTGCCCAGAGTCTTGTCTGGTCAAGTCACAACTCTCCCCAAAGTGAGCCCCAAAACAAAACTTCACATCAGGGTATATATAGCCTTTTCCTGAATCAGAGAATGTCACTGCCCTCTTGACACAATCACAAAACAACAAGGTGTAGGCATTCCTGAAAAACAAGCCTCTTGCCACAGGCTCCACATGACCACATTCAGCCTATTAGGGGGCAGAGCATATTTTCAAATCAAGGAAGGTTCTCAGAGTCACTTAAGCCTAGCCAAGGGCCTGGGGTGAGGAAGATCTTAGATTCCCATTCCCATAACAAACAGATGCTATTGTTATCCCCATTTTACAGTAGAGGAAAATGAGGCAAATGGAGATTAGGTGACTTGCCCAGGGTCACACAGCTAGTAAGTTTTTAGAGTCAAGACTTGAAATCAGGTTTTCCTGACTCCAGGCCTAGGTATCTATCCACTACGCCATGGTTGTCTTAAATAAATTGACTTTTCTAGGTTGCTCTTGTCTCTTGTATTTCAATTTCAAAGTTCCTACTTTGCTTAAATCTTCTCAACAGAAATACTTGAAAGTCCTTTATTCTGTGAATGGTCCATTTCTCCCTCCTCCCCCATAAGAGTCCTATGTTATTATGGATCATATATGTTATATGTGTGTTATTATGGATTAGAAGCCTTTTGGAATATAATGTTACAGGATCTCTTATTTATAGTAGGTGCTTTCATGTCTTATATAATCTTTACTTTTTTACCTTGGTATTTGAACAACTTCTTTCTGAATTCTCGCAGTATTTTTTCTTTGATGTGGGAGCTCTAGATTTTAGCTGGGATATTCCTGGGTCTTTCTACTTTGAGGTTTCTTTCAGGATATGATCAGTTGATTGTCTCCATCTTTACTTTGCCTTCTGCTTCTAGATCTGAGCAGTTTTCATCTATTATTTCCTGAAATAGAGTGTCTAGGCTTTTAAAAAGTCATGTTTTTAGGAAAAGTCCAATGATCCTTGTCCTTGAAGTACCCATCCTTGTCACTTCTATGCCATCTCTGGTCTCTGGTCCTCAGAGATTTGAAGACCGCCCCCCCCCCCCAGTGGATTTACAACTATTTCAATGCTTTTTGGGAGGTCTTTGGTCCTGTTGTCTCCTGATACCTGAACTTGTAAGCTGTACCTGGATATTTTCTATTTGGGCTGAGATGCTATAGACTTATTTGCCCTCCTTGGTTTTGGAGGCTTTTTTTCCTAGTTCCTATGGGATGGTGACTGACTTTTTGTATAGTTCCAAGGTATAAGAAGTCACATGGTGTAGTTTTTCATTGAATTTCGTGATCATTACCTAATCTTGTTCACATTTCAGGTTTTCACTGGAGTGAGAGGGAATTGGTTAATATGCTTCTATTGAGTTAGCTTTCTTAGCTAGATGACTTCTAAATGCAACATTATTATGGTGGAATAAAAGTCTTTGAGAGAGTTGTACATTTGAAATGGCTGATCCTATTGTGCTGATTCCAAAGGGTATCATCCCAGCATAGATTGGATCCACAGCTTTTTACATTCTGTTAGTAAATTCACAATGGCAGACCCTTGCTGATGTAACCTCTTCAAAAAGGAATCTATTTTTGAATGATGTAACTAATTTGGTTTAGTTATTTTCAGCATTTTAGCAGCAGCAAGAAAACTCACCATAAGGATTGCCAGTAAGGTTCAGTTGGGTGCCTACTGCTCACACGCAAGAAAAAACATTTCTATGAAAACACTGCTCACATTTATATAGCAATAGGAAGGAGGAGGCATGGAGTCTTAGAATCTTGAGAAGAAAATGTATTAACCTTTTACTTAGCCATTTAGTATTCCTGATTTATAAAATCCTATACAATCTGAGAATCAGTGTGGTAAACAGAGAATTGGATTAGGAGACAAGAAGGCATAGATTTGAATCTTGTCTTTAGACATTTAGTTGTGTGATCCTGGATAGGTTACTATGATTTCTTCTCATTAATTCTATTAAAGAAGCAGCATGGTATGCTGGATTTGAGTTTAGGGGATATGCGTTCATATGTGAGCTTTGCCACTCACTACCTATATGATTGTGGCCAAGTCCCTTAACCTTTCTAGGCCTCAGTTTCCTCATCTGTAAGGTGAGGGGATTGAACTGGCTGATTTCCAAGTTCCCTTCCAGTTTTAAATCTTTGATTCTAATCTCTAACTTTATTTTCCCAACTTCTCTCCATTCTTTCCTCCTTATTTCTAGCTTCCTCCTACATTTCTAGGCAAGTTGGTCCTGACAGTGGATAGAACACTGGTCTTAGAGTCAGGAAGACCTCAGTTCAGATCACATCTCTGTTGCTGGTTATGTAACCATGGGCTAATCTTGACCTCTCCAAGCCTCCATTTCCTCATCTGTAAAATGAAGGAATTGGCCTCAGTGACTGGAGTTCTTTCCAGCTCTATATCTATGATTCCCCCTGAATTTACATGTTTCCTTTGCCTGGAGACTCTTTTCCATGCCTCCGTCCCTATCCAAATTCTGTCTACTTTTTTTTTTTTCTAAAGCAATTGGGGTTAAGTAACTTGCTCAAGGTTACACGGCTAGTCGTTATTTATGTGTGGGTGCTCATTTTCTGAGGCCAGTTTCGATCTCGGGTCATCCCAACTCCGAGGCCAGCTCTCTTACTGCACCACCTAGCCACCCCAAATTCTGTCTACTTTTAAACATTTGACTCTAAGTCTCATCTTTTCCATCAAGTCTTCCTGATTACTTTCATTCATTTTCCTTTCTTCTAAATTCTTGCAGCATTTTTTTTTTTTGCACCCTATAGGCTAGAACAACCTTTGTCTCTGCTATATCTCTTTCTAGGCATGTGACTTTGGGCAGATCCCTTAACCACTCAAGGTCTCATTTTGTTCATCTATGTGATAAAGTTAAGGCTGTAAGATCTCTCAATTACTGCCTATTTCATATGGCCACTGATAATCATTAAATATCATATTTTGGCCAAAGTCTGAATTAATCAAACAGACTACCTTCACTCATTTTTAAAAAGGCTCTTTTTCTGTCTCAGCCACTCCAGAGACTAGATAAGGCTGAGAGTAGCATTTAACACAGGCATCCAGAGATCATAAATTCCAAACAGACCCAGCTTAGTCTTGCTGTCAGAGAACACCTCTCCTTACGTTAACGTAACCTACTTTATGGCCTTTAAGGATGAGATCCTCTACTTGAGGCAATGGGTTGAGTAATGGGACTTTTTCTTATCTTAATATTTTCTGGACATATACCATGTTGTGGAATGTTAATGGTAAAGAAAACAAAGATATTCTGAATCATAATTTCAATTGATGCTTTGTCAACTCTCTTGTTTTATTGTATTTACTGTTTACTCAATTAAGAAAATTCCTTTCTCATACAATGATTAAACCATTATGGGGATCATAAATTTGTGTGACTCAGCCACCCTGAATGGTGATGGTCCTAAAATGTACTTAAGCTCTCTCATCCTTTTGTTCATCAGTCAGGACTCTAGTCCTGCACTCCATGTACAAGTAGTAAATCTAGCCTTAAGGGGATAACAAATAAATATAGTAATTTTGTATTGCTATTTGTCTGTCTTCTTTAACCAAGCCTTTTCTAGAGGTCGACACCATCATGACAACTGAAGGAGAGAAGAACGTGAAAGGTTTCAGCAAACTACAAAGTGCTATATGAATGTGAGGAATTATAATTAATAGGAGTTAGGTAGGCTCTAAACCTTAGTATTTTGGGTTCTTCCTACTCCCTTATTCTCCCTATCCAATCATTTACCAAGTTCAATCAATTCTATCTCTACAGTTCTCTCCCATATCCATTCCTTTCCCGTCCATTTCTTCGGTTGAACTATTTGGGACCCTCATGATCTGGATTCGTGCAATAACCTCTTACCTAGTCTCCCTGCCTCCATTCTCTAACCCCTCTTTTTTTATACTGGTACCAGATGAACATTTCTAATAACAGTTTTGTTCATTTCATTTCCTCATTTAAAAATAAAAACAATCTTTCAGCGACTATTACCTACCTGTATTAGAGTCCTAACTCCATTGCCCACTGATTGAAGATCTAACTGGCGTTCTGTGTTGTTTATTATCTGACTCCCATCTACCTTTCCAAATTTATCTGTCTACTGCCTTTCAGGCATTCTACTTCCAGCCCCACTGAACTCTGGTAAATTCTAATAAATAGGTCATGTGCCTTAGTGAAGCTGTCTCTAATCCTCTTAGAAGTGATTTTCCCTTTTTTGGAATCTCTTACGAAGTTTTGCTTGGCCTTCTCCTTGTATTTGTAGCATTTGAATTTGTATTATAATTATTTATGTGTATATTTTATTTCTCCTTATACATTGTATATGGTCAGTTGTTGAAGGTGGGAACCTTATTCTATTTTGCTATCCTTAGAGCTTAACACCGTACTGTAAACATTCTCAGCACTTAATAAAATATTTGAGAGATTAAAATTTAATTGGATTAAGACATCCTTGAGGAGAGGGATCTTGTCCTATTCACCTTTTTACCTCTCCTAGCTTTACTAGTTTTGTGAGCTGAGGCAGGACTCAATTTCTTCATCTAAAAAATGAGGGGGTTGGTCTGAATGAACCTTTTAGGTTCTTTTCCATCTTTAATTCTTATGATCTCTTCCCACTCTAGGAGACAACAAGGTAGTGGGAATTCTACAAATGTTTGCTGAATGGATGAAGGCAATCTGTCTTGTATTATTTGCTTTTGTTGTGTGTTAGGCTTGTCTTCATCTAGAATAGACTTTTTGATTCTTAAAGAGATGGGGCTACTTATTACATTTCTGTAGCCCCCCAAATCACTAGTATAGTGCTGAGCACATAGTAATAAATATTTTGATTCATAGAATGATAGGCTCCTAGATTAAGAACTGGAAGGGATATTAGAAGGCTATTAAATGCATCTTATAGAGGAAGACACTGGGGCACAGGGAGGTTAAGTAACTTGCTCTGGGTCTCACAGCTAGTAAGTGTCTAAGGCAGGATTTGAAACAAGGTCTTCCTGATTCCAAATCCAAGTTCTTAGTGGTCAGATTGTGTTAATATCCCCAGCTCCTGGAACAATACCTACTTGGAATGCACATTTGACAATTTTGGATTGGAGTAGATAGGATTGAATGGATTGTTCATTAAATAAATATTATAAAGAATATGTGAATATTATGAAGAAAGTTACCCTCTAAAGAGAATGGAATTTTTACTACTGGCTTTGGATGATTTTTAAAGCCCTGAGGAAGTTGGAAGCATATTACTGCAATATTTCAATCCTCCTGTTCAAGCATAGACCAAACAGAGTATAACTAGGAAGGGGATAACATATTCCATAATGTCTCCAAGTGCATGGAGGGAGATGAGAAGGCATTTCTCTGCATCAAGACTGTATCTGAATGATACCAAAAGATTTGGATGAAAAGTTAAATCATAGACATCCAGATATCTTGACCACACAGTGTTTTGTTAACCATTTTCTAGCTCTTCTGAATTTTTTTTTAATGTAACCACATGGAAACATCCAGATATTTGTGCTTAAGATCAGATAATCTAACTGAATTCTTTACTCTTCACTGGGACATTTCAGGGTTTGGAAGACAACTATGTAAAGGGCAGCTACGTGGCACCATGGATATAGAGCACTGGGCTTGGAATCAGGAAGACTCATCTTCAGGAGTTCGAATCTGATCTCAGACATTTACTAGCTGTGTGACCCTGGGCAAATCACTTAACCCTATTTGCTTCAATTTCCTCATCTGTAAAATGAGCTGGAGAAGGAAATGGCAAACTACTCTAATATCTTTGCCAAGAAAACCCCAAATGGGGCCATGAAAAGTTGAACATGACTGAAACAACTGAACAACAACAAATGGTTGTAAGACAAATATTTCATGTCAAGGTCTTTTTTTTTCTTTTTCTTTTAAACCTTTGCATCTCCACTGGTTAGCTGAGTGCTTGGCTCATAATAAACATGAAATGCTTGTTAATTGTCTAACTATATTTGTTTCTCTAGCCTACAATTATCATAGAATAGGTATATAATTTGAACAATAACATAGGTAGAATTTACTTCATAGAATTGTTCTTACTCTGTCTATTTGGAGGGCAATTGGGATTAAGTGACTTGCTCAAAGTTACACGGCTAGTTTTTTTGTGTTAGTATCTGGGGTCAGATTTGAACTCACGTCCTCCTGACTCTAGGGCCGGTGCTCTATTCACTGTACCACCTAGCCACCCCCTTTACTCTGTCTTTTGTGGAATGATTTATAAAAAAAAAAATTATTGAGGCATTTTGCTTTTGTCAGTGTTGTTGCTAAGTCATTTCAGTAGCGTTTAACTCTTTGTGACCTTGTTTAAGGTTTTCTTGGCAAAAAATACTGGATTGATTTGTCATTTCCTTCTCTAGATCATTTTCTTTTTTCTTTTCTTTCTTTTTTTTTCTTTTTGGAGGGGGAAAGGCAGGGCAATTGGGGTTAAGTGACTTGTTCAAAGTCACATATCTAGTAAGTGTTAAGTGTCTGAGACTGGATTTGAACTCAGGTCCTCCTGGCTTCAGGGCTGGTGCTCTATTCACTGCCCACCTAGCTACCCCTCAAGATCATTTTACAGGTGAGAAAACTGAGGCAAACATGGTTAAATGACTTGCTCAGGGTTGCACAGCTTGTAAGTGTCTAAGACCAGATTGGAACTAAGGAAGAAGAGTCTCACTCCAGAACTGGCACTCTATCCATTGTCACATCTAGTTGTCCATCTTGCTTTTAATTAAGAGTCTTTCTCAATATAGCCCTCCATCAACCAATTGAATTCTCCACTAATACATACAAAGAAAAGGTAAACTAGTAATCCTTTGTGTAGATGCAAGCATCATTAAACATCTGTAATCACCCATCTCTTAGCCAAAGGGAACAAAGTATTTTTCATCAGAGTTCAATCACCTTTCAGAATTGCTTTCATTTACATTATCTTAGTCATTTTGTATATTGTTTTGCTCTGCATCAATTCATTTAATACACATCTCATGCTTTGCTGCGTTCTTCATATTTATTATTTCATATGTAACAATAACATTGTATTGCATTTATATACCATAGTTCAGCATTCTCCTAGCAATGGACACATAATTTATTTCTAGGGTGTGTGTGTGTGGTCACAAAATGATATGCATATTTTGGCAGATATGGAGTATTTTCTACATTGAAGCCTTTAGGTATGGTGCTAGATACCCAGTAGTGGTATCACTGGATTGAAATGCTATGAACTCTTGTGAATGACTTTTCTCAAAGAATTCTAAACTGTTTTCCAAAATAGTTGTATCTATTCATAGCTCCAACAATAGTGTGTACATCTAGGATAATGTTTTAAGAGGCTTAAGAGCATAGATGCTTCTATTTACTTTAGCAGGAAGGAACTCCCTGAGTTTTAGGGCATATCTTAAGGTTCTTAGGTGTTGGCACATGGTGATTCTCAGGGCACTGTGGAGTGGGATTATTTGAGTGAATATTCTTGAATATTCTAGGTTTTACTTACAAAATTATCTACTCTATGTTCATTTGGGAGGTGTCATTTCCCCAAAGGCTAAATAGTTCCCAGTTTCATGGAGCAAGAAGGCCCATGTGCCCTGTTTGTTGGGTCTGTAATCTCTGGGAAATTATGGTGGCTCCTCAGAGCAGTGAGCCCCAGGAGGCTGCTATCTAGGGGTTGCTGCAAAGGGTTAGGGTGAAGGCAGGAGAAAGGGAAAATGTAGTTAATTTTAAAAGTTACTTCTCTCTACAATGTCGGGGAGAAAAGTGTGTGTGTGTGTGTGTGTGTGTGTGTGTGTGTGTGTGTTCAAATTAGCAGAGTAAATATAATAAGTTCCAACAAGTATGCCAGGTGTCCTAACCTCTGCTTGAGTGAGTTGGTTCTTTCCTTCCAGTTTCTTCTGTGTGGATTTAAATTAGTTAAATTAATCATTAATTTATACAGAAACTTTCTTATGATTTATTCATAAAATGCCCTCTTCTTATCTTTGAAAAAGAAAGTTTCCTGAGTCTTTTTGACTTTATAGAGTATTACATTAAGGTATGAGGGAAGATAGGTTTGGCTTTTTTTTTTTTTCATTTCAAGTAATTTTTTCAGGATTGCTAAATTAGGTTACCTTCGGTTTTTGCTCAATAAAGCACTAGACATTTCCAAATACAGGGTATTTAAAGCTTTGGATGTTTGGTCTCTATAAATCCATTCAGATAAATGACTACATTTTTCACTTTTCAACTGCTGCTTTTTGTAATTATGTATACAGTGTGTGTGTGTGTGTGAAGATTAGTTATTCATAGATTTAGAGCAAGGGAATACTGATGTTTAGCCCATGTGTTATACTGGTATCCATTCATTGTTAAGAGAATGTAAAGAAGACTCCCAGCACTTTGGGAAGAATCTGCTCTGACAGATTTAAGGGAAGACGTAAATTACACAGGCTGAGTAGCTATAGATGGGTTGAGAACAGCATCACTGGAGGAAGTACTAATATTAATAAGATTATAGATCTATTAGAGTATATCTAGCTATGGAATGCAAAACTGGTTCCCATCTCATGGATCCTAGATTCTTTTTTTTCTCTCTTTTATTTTTTAGATTTTGAGTTACAAATTTTCTCCCCAATTTTCCCTACTCACCACCCCAAAACAGCAATCTCACTGAATATCACCTCCCCCAATCTGCTCTCTCCCATATCTTCCCCCATCCCCGCTTCAACTTTCCATGGATCCTAGATTCTTGCTCTAATGCTGCAATGTAACATTCAAGAATATAGGGACCATTCCTTCATTACCTTGATTGAATTCCCAGCACCTAACCCAGGGCCTTGCCTATGATAGTCACTTGATAAACTGGTTGTCATAATAATGAATGAATGAATGTTTTCCTGAGATTCATGCATTGGGGGCTATGTTGTAGACAAAATAATGTGGTGATGAAGTATTTTCTGTAATCCTCCAGGATGGGGTTCAGCTGAGATTCCTTTGTACCAAATTCTATTTCCACTCTGGTGCTCTAGCACAGACACTGTTACTAACCATTTGAACATGTGTTTGTAGCACATAGATACTTGAGAAAATTACTGGTTTCTCAGATACTCCTGTCTTCATGTAAGTGAGGAGGGAGAAGTTCTTTGAAAATGATTCAGGGTACCTGAAGTTCACTTTTTCCATTTTAAATTAGGTTATACAGGCCATTAATCCATGTAATGATAAATCTTTAGCTTTTGGGGCAGTGCCTACAGTACCCAGAACTTATTGTTATGCAGAGGAGAACAAGATAGCCAAGGTTAAACTCCTTGTGTACAACCTGAAACTAACCTTATCTCCAATGTGAGTCACACACAAGAATTACAAAGAGAACCTTTTTATAGTGGCTTTTCTAGACAATATAATTTGTGTCTCCATGTCTGTCTACCTGTAATGAAAACACCCATTTGGTTTAAAAACATTTTTTTAAAATAAAAGGTCATTTTCTAGGAAAGGAAAGAAGGTTGTCCTGGCTTTGCATTTAGTGCTAATGATGGGATTTAAAATAAGTCATTCCATGCACCTTCTTTCTTTAAATTACATAAATAAAACTCTTCTAAACAGAGGATTTTAATGTTGTATATATGCAAACAAGGCAAACCCTGTCTATCCATAGAGAAAAAAAATATGGAAAGTATCTGAGTATTAATAATTGTTAGTGAAACACTGAAAAGTCATTGCATGAATATTTTCATATAAATGCCTCTTCAGTAGCTCAAAATATGTAATTATGCCATTATGGATATTTTCTCCACCAATGTGGATGATGAGCCCTCCAGAACTGAGGAGAAATTGCTAGAACTAAGGAAATTCATCATATGGTGACCAACTGTGTGGTCACAGTCTTTTTTGTTTGTTTCCTTAGTTTTTCTTATTTCTTTGCAAAACCAATGAGAGAGGGAGAGAGAGAGAGAGAGAGAGAGAGAGAGAGAGAGAGAGAGAGAGAGAGAGAGATTAAGTACAATAGCACTGATAAGAAAGAGGCAATGATATTTGCATTGGGGAGGGAACAATGGAGATGGGGAGGAAGAGAATCATTCAAGAGATAGTGTCAAGTAGGAAGTCTTGGTGATTGAAAGTGAGGGTAAGGGAGGAGTCAAAAGCTACTCTTAGTTTGGTAGCCTGGCAGAGGGGTTGGGGAGGCATTGGAGGTTGGTAGAGACATTAACAACAATGAGGAAACCAAGAGGAAGAGTTGGTTTGGGTAATGGGAAGTAAAGATAACATTGGATTTGGACTTTGTTGAGTATAAGGAGCTGATGGGACATTCAAGACATCCTGTGCACTCAATAGAGTGCTGGATGCGGAGTCAGGAAGACTTGAATTCAAATGCCACCTCAAACACTTCCTAATTCTGTGACCTGGACAAGTTATTTGACTTCTGCCTGCCTCAGTTTCCTTAACTATAAAATGGGAATAATAACAGTACATACCTTACAGGGTTTCCGTGAGGTCTAGTCAGATAATGTTTGTAAAACTCAGCACAGCATCTGGCACATAGGAAGTGCTATTTAAATGTTAGCTATTAGCTATTATAATTATTCATGTGGCCAACTTTTTCCCCTGAGACAGAGGATTGGTGTGCCCATGAACCTTATTCTTTTATTTTCTGCTCCATCTGTAGACTGAGGTGGAGAGGAATCTATCATTTGACCTGCTTATTAGTCACCATAATCAGATCAGATTTAGAATCTTCTGTCTCCACAGATATTTTTTCCATTTGTCCCAGATCTTAGCCTGCAGTAGCCCCACAGGGACCAAGACTAGTCTAGCCAAACTCAGTTCAACTGGGCCATTCAACTGGATTAGATAGTCTGCCATGAATACTGTGAAGGGAAAGTCTTGTGAGAACAGAAAGACCGTTTGTGGACAGAGGAGTGCAAGCTGAACTGAGCTTTGGTCCCTCTTTTTGGGGAGCTTATTTCCTTCACTACTTGATCAGACTCCCTCTCTAGACTTCTCCCTTCATCCTGAGCTTGATGTTCTTGGTAAATCAAAGGCATGGAAGCCAAATGGTTAGTTCTTCCTCTCTTATAAAGAGCCATAACTCTCAGTTGGGTGCCAGACACCACCCCATGGGAAAAGATAGAGACTCTGGAATACCATGAGGTCACTGCTTACACCTACACTGTAACTTCTAAGTCCTCAGGAAATGGCTCATTTTTTAATGTCTTGTTTTAACCAACTTTTTTGATAACTAGGTGCTGTTCTCAGTTTTTTTTTTTTTTTTTCAAAAATGGCATCCAAGATACACCATTGCTGAGTGATGGTGGGACACTGGGGGACTGAATCAATCCTCCTAATTGGTTTATTTTATTTCCCCCCAATATATCTTATTTTTAGTTCCAAATTCTTTCTCTTGTTCTTCCCTTTCCCCTCCTTTTTTTCCTCCCCCATCCATTGAAAAGGCAAAAATAAACCAAAAAACCCCATTACAAATATGTATAGTCATACACAAAAATATTCCCACATTAGCTAGCTATTTATTCTAGCTCTATAAAGTCATCCTATGGTAGTTTGATTGGTTTGGCACCAAATAAGTAAATTAATATGAGTAATATTATCACTAAAATATAAGCTTGTCCTACCCATGAGCAATTAATATTTCTCCAGTTATTTAGCCCCCCTTTTATTTGTGTGAAGATTGTTTTGTAATTGTGTTATTAAAGTTTCTGTGTGTGTCTTCGCAGGTAGACTCCCAAGGATTTTATACTGCCTGCAGTTATTTTAAATGGAATTTTTCTTTCTATCTTTTGCTTCTGGATTTTGTTGGTAGTAAATAGAAATTCTGATGTTTTGTGTGGGTTTATTTTACATTCTGCAACTTTGCAAGTTGTTTTTTAATTAATTTTTAGGTTGACTTTATAGGGTTCTCTAAGCCATCATGTTTTCTGTGGAAGTTACAGTTTTGTTTTCTCTTTGCCTGTATTTATTCTTTTAATTTTATTTTCTTTTTTATTGAAATAGCTAACACTTAAAGAACAATACTGAATAGTAATGGTGATAATTTATTTGCTTCATTCTTGATCTTATTAGAAAGGCATCTATAGTCATGCTCCAAAAGCCCTAGGGGAAAACATGAGCGGGTTGCAGGCCATAGAGGACCTTAAGAAGGACTTTAAAAATCAAATAAGAGAAGTGGAGGAAAAATTGGAAAGAGAAATGAGCAGGATGCAGGAAAAGTATGAAATGAGGGTCAACAGCCTGACTGAGGAAAACAACACCTTAAAAAATAGACTAACTCAAATGGCAAAGGAGGCCCAAAAGGGCAATGAGGAGAAGAATGCCTTAAAAAGTCAAATTTGCCAGATGGAAAAAGAATCTCAAAAGCTCACTGAGGAGATTCATTCCTTCAGAGTTAGACTGGAGCAAATGGAAGCTAATGACTTTATGAGAAATCAAGATGCTGTTAAGCAGATCCAAACAAACAAAAGAATAGAAGGCAATGTGAAATATATCATGGGAAAAACCACTGACCTGGAAAATAGATCCAGGAGAGACAATTTAAAAATTATTGGACTACCTGAAAGCCATGATCAAAGAAAGAACCTAGAAATCACCCTTCAAGAAATTCTCAAGGAAAATTACCCTGATAGAACCAGAGGGCAAAATAGAAATTGAAAGAATCCACCAATCACCTCCTGAAAAAGATCACAAAAAGAAAACCCCCAGGAATATTATAGCCAGGTTCCAGAATCCCCAGATCAAGGAGAAAATACTACAAGCAGCCAGGAAGAAACAATTTCAATATTGTGGAAACACAATCAGAATAGCCCAGGACCTGGCAGCTTCTACACTGAGGGATCGAAGGGCATGGAATATGATATTCCAGAGGACAAAAGAACTAGGAATGAACCCAAGGGTCACCTACCCAGCAAAACTGAGTATTTTGTTTCAGGGGAAAATATGGTCATTCAGTGGAATAGAGGACTTTCAAGCATTCTTGAGGAAAAAACCAGAATTGAATAGAAAATTTGACATCCAGACGCAAGAAGCAAGAGAAGCCTGAGAAGGTAATCAGGGAAAAGAAATCAAAAGGAACTTATCAAAGTTGAACTATTTACATTCCTATATGGAAAAACAATAACAATGACTGATGAAATCTTTCTCAGTATGAAAATAATGGAAGAAGGGGGTTATATATGGATATATATATGGATATATATGTTATATATGGATAGAGGGCATAGGTTGAATTTGTTGGGAAGGTAGGATACTCAAGGAGTGAAGTTGTGAGTTGAGAGAGGAAGGGGGATGAGAGGAGGGATGATGGATGGGAGGGCATCCTTGGGGTGAGGGGAGGTTGGAGGTACCCACTATGGAAAAGGGACAGGATCAAGTGGGGAATGGACCAGGTGGGGGGGGTGGGATGAGTGGGAGGGAATTATAAGCAGCCTTGTACAATATATCTACTATGATAACGTTTTGCATAGCTAGACATGTACAACATATGCTGAATTACTTATCTCCCCAGAGGGAATGGGTGACAAGGGAGGAAGGAAATGGATCTGAAATTCAAGGTCTTAAGATTAAATGTTTCAAATATATATAAATACTATTATTAATACTCTTTTGCTTGTAATTGGGAGATAAGATGTGCAGGCATTGGGGCACAGATTCACCTTCCTCTAATGGAGAGGTCGAAGGGGGTGTGGGAGAGGATATGGGAGAGAGAAGATTGGAGGAAGCAATGTCTTGCGGGACTACTGTTCTGGGAGGGTGGGTAGGGGAAAAACAGGGGAGGGGGGATGATTGTAACTCAAAATCTGGCAGAAATGAATGATGTAAAACAGAAGTTAATAAAGCATTTATTTAAATTAAAAAAAAAAGAATCAGACGTGACAGAAAACAGCTGAACAACCAAAATGCCAGTTTCCTTATTTTATTAATGGGTGTGATGATGAAGAGGAGGAGGAGGAGGAGGACAAGGTTTAATAATAATGAGTGCTTTAAAGTGTGCAAAGTGCTTTAGTCATTTTAACATTTTAGCCTCATAAAAGCCCATGAGGTAAAAAAAAAAAGTATCTATCTTCTCATTATCATTTTAAGGAAAACTCCGTTTATTCCTGTTTCTTTTTTCTACTGTCTTGTTTTTAACAGGAATGAGTATTGTATTTTGTCAAAAGCTTTTTCTACATCTATTGAAATGATATTATTTTTGGGTTTTTTTTGTATTAAATATGTCCAGTTATGCTTATAGGTTTCCTAATATTGAACCAGTCCTGCATTCCTGGTGTAAATCCAGCCTTGTTATAGTGTATGATATATTGCTATAATTTCCTTGATAGTATTTTGTATAAATGTTTTTGCATCAACATTCATTAGGGAAATTGGATTGTACTTTTCTTTCCCCCTTTTAACTATCCACTTAGGTATCAAGACTACATTTGTGTAAAAGAAGGAATTTGGTAGGATTCTTTTTTTACTTACGTTTTCCAAACAGTTTATTTAGAATTGAAATTAGTTCTAAATATTTGGTAGGATGCACTTGTAAATCCATCTATACCTTTAGTCACTCATTTATGGATTGTTCAATTTTTCTTGTCTAACATAGGGTCATTTAAATATTGAATTTCCTGTTATGTTAATCTGGGCATATTCTGTTATTGTTAATATTTATCTGTTTCATTTAGATGATCAATTTTATTGGCATATCATTGGTGGAAATAGTTCCTAATAATTGCTTTTATTTCTCCTTCATTTACTATAATGTAACTTTTTAATTTTTGATAAAAATAATTTGATTTTCTTTCTTTAAAAATAAAATTAGTTAATGGCTTATCTTTTTTTAAATTAAGCCAGCTCATATTTTTATTAATTAGTTCTTTGGTAATTTTCAATTTTGCTAATCTCTTCTTTGATTTTCAGATTTCTATTTGGGTGTTTAATTGGATTTTTAAGTTTTACAATTTTCTAGAGCTTTTACTTTTTTTTAGTTGCATACCCAATTTATTGATCTGGTCTTTCTTTCTTTTATTGCAAGAAGCATTTAGAAGTATAAAATTTCCCCTAAGTACAGCTATAAATTTTGGTATGTTTTCTCATTGTTCTCATCTTTAATAAAATTGATTGTTTATGAGATTTGTTCATTGTTCTTCTCATTCTTAGATTAAGTTATTTAATTTCCAATTAATTTTTAATCTATGCTTCAAAGCCCCTTTACTGAATATAACTTTTATTGAATTATGATTTGTTTGTGAGGTTTCATATCCTAAACTATGTTTCTGTTGTTAATGAAGGTACCATATACAGTTGAGGAATAAGTATCCTTCTTTCTGTTCCCATTTAATATTCTCCAGAGGCCTATCATGTCTAGCTTTTCTAAAATTCTATTCATCTCCTTAACTTCTTACTTTATGATTATATTTATCTCTGTCTGAGATAAATTATGTCCCCCATTATAGTTTTATCATCTGTTTTCACCTTTAACTCTTAACTTTTAGGAATTTAGATTCTATAACACATGCTACCCATATGTTCTGTATTGACATTAATTCTTTGTATGTGGTGCCTTTAAGAAAAATATATTTTCCCTGTTTATCCCTTTTGATTAGGTCTGTTTTTGCTTTTGCCTTGTCTGGGCTTATGATTGCTCACCCTGAATTTTTTGTTTTACTTCATCTGAAACATAATAGATTTTGCTCCAGCAAAATTTTAACTCTATGTGTATCTTTCTAATTAAGTATGTTTCTTCTTCTTCTTCTTCTTCTTCTTCTTCTTCTTCTTCTTCTTCTTCTTCTTCTTCTTCTTCTTCTTCTTCTTCTTCTTCTTCTGAAAGGCAATTGGGGTTAAGTGACTTGCCAAAGGTCATGTGGCTAGTTTTATTTTTGTTAAATGACTGAGGCCGGATTTGAATTCAGATCTTCCTGACTCCAGGGCCAGTACTCTACTCACTGCACTGTCTAGCCGCCCCAGGTATATTTCTGATAAACAATATATTGTTGGATTCTGGTTTTTTTTTTTTTTTTTAAAGCAATTGGGGTTAAGTAACTTGCTCAAGGTTACACGGCTAGTCATTATTTATGTGTGGGTGCTCATTTTCTGAGGCCGGATTTGATCTCGGGTCATCCCAACTCCGAGGCCGGGCGCTCTTACTCACTGCGCCACCTAGCCGCCCCTTTAGGGCAATTGGGGTTAAGTAACTTGCCCAAGGTTACACGGCTAGGTTTTTGTTTGTGTGGATTAAGTGTCTGAGTCCGGCTCCGAACTCAGGTCCTTCTGACTCCAGGGCCGGAGCTCTATTCACTGTGCCACCTAGCCGCCCCTGGATTCTGTTTTCTAATCCATTATCTTATACCCTCCTGTTTTATGGATGAATGCATCCCATTCACATTCACAGTTAAGATCATATGTCCCTCCATTCTATTCATATACTTTTCCTTCTTTCTTTTCTTCCATTGCCTCTTTCAGAGTTTATTTTACTTCTCACCACAGCTTCCTTAATCTACTTCTCTCCCCTTACCTGCACCATCCTTTTTTCCTAACACCTTTTTTTCTTCCCTGTTGGGTAAGAGGAATTTCTAGATCCAATTATATGTATATGTGTATTCTTCCCTCTTTTAACTACTTCAGATGAGAATGAAGTTTAAGTATGTTCTGCTCCCCTACCCTTACTGCCCAGTCCATTCTATAAACTCTTCTCTGTGTGCTCCATTTATGTAGTGCCCCATTCTTCCTCTTCTTTCCCCTTTCCTAGGACATTCCTCTTCTTGATACAAATTTTTTAAAGTAACCTAAATATAAGAGAAGCACACTCAGACCTTCTGCTTAATTAAAAGGACAGTGTCTCTGGACACTGACGCTAGACTACTCTTGACCACTCTAGAAATCTTGGGTTCTGCAGAAAGGAAAAAAAGACAATGAAAAACAAATCCCACAAAACAGCTTAATTCAAATGTCCTATGGTCAGACAGTGCTTCAAGGCTCTAGCACCAATTATATAACCTGCTGCAAACAGTGATCCCTCTCCACATCGCTGCCACCCCACTCTCTCTAAAATCCCTGGTGATGATAAAGTTTTGAGGGGTTACATATTTCATCTCCCCATATAATAATGTAGAGTTCAAACTTTATTTCATCCCTTATGACTTCTCAGTTATTTTTACTTTTTTATGTTCCTCTTGAGACCTATGTTTAAATGTTAACTTTTCTATTCCTGTCTTGTCTTTCCATCATGAATACTTGAAAGTCTTCTATTGCATTAAAAGGCTATATTCTTCCCTGTAGGTGTATACTTAGTTTTGTAGGGTAGATTACTCTTGATTGTAATCCTAGATCTGTTATCTTTTGGAATAACATCTTCCAAACCCTCCATTCCCTTATAGTGGTTGTGCTACATCTTGGGTGTTCCTGACTGTGATTCCTCAGTATTTGAATTATTTCTTTCTGGCTGCTTGAAGTATTTTTTTCCTTTACTTGATAGCTCTGGATTTTGGTCATAATATTCCTATGAGTTTTCATTTGTTTCTTTGGGTGAGGGAGGTGGCTTGTAGATTTCTTTAAATTTTACTTTGCCCTGTTCCTAAGATATCTGGGTAGTTTTTTTTTTAAGATTTCTTAAAATAGGATATTTAGACTTTTTTTTTTGGTTTTGGCTTTGAAGTAACCCAATGATTCTTAAAGTATTTCTCCCTATAATCTCCTTTCTAGGCCAGTTGTTTTTCCTATGAGATATTTCATGTTTTCTTCTATTTTTCAGTCTTAACTTTTTTTTTTTGATGTTTCATGGAGTCATTTGCTTCTGTTTGTCCAATTCTCATTTTCAAACAGTTATTTTCTTCAGTGAGGTTTTGTATCTCTTTTTACCAAGCTGCTAATTCTCTTTTCATATCTTTATTCCATAATTCCAAATTTCTCTTCCCATTATTTTCTTTACCATACTCATTTGGTTTTAAAAATCTTTTTTCAGCTCTTAAAAAATCCTTGAATTCTTTTAGGAATTCTTTATGGGTTTGTGTTCATTTGAATTTTTGTTTGAGACTTTGCTTATAGTTATATTTCAAGGTATTATTTTCTCCTATGTTTGTGTTTTGAACTTCTTTGTAACCATAGTAACTCTTTGTGGTTGAATTCTTTTTTGTTTGCTCATTCTTCCCTTCTGCTTCTTGGTTTTGAACTCACTGTTACTTCAGTTATTGCTGAATTCTTACACTTCTGAAGGAAGGGTGTCTGGTCTGAGCTGTTGTCCTTTTACAATCTTCTGCTGTTTTTATAGTTCAGTGTGGTAGGCTGAAAGTTTTCAGTGCTCCAAAAGTGGTGTGATCTAGAGAGAGAGCACTATTTACTGTTCTCTTTTAGTTCTGCAATTTCTTGACCTAGTTTGGGGTTCATTGGCTTTTGTGTGGTAGAGTCTCAGCAGACTTCTGCTAGACCCCCTCACTTTTAGCCCACTTGAAGGTTTGGCAAGTTCAGGGTGACTGAACTGTTGGCTCTCCTTTGGTCTGGGACTCTTGCACTGAAGACTAGAACTAAGTCACCACTCCTATGCTCCTAGGCTCAGAGCCACACAGCTGTGGTTTTTTATTGGAACTTGTTACTTGCTTAGCATACAGTTAGGGTCCATGCACACTCGTGACTGCTCCTCTACCCTCTGGAACTGTGACTTGGAACTGGGTACTGGGAGAGACAGAACTAGCAAATGGTACTTGTTCCTATACCCAGTGCTAGTTCAGAGATCCCCTGATATCTCTGTTTGTCCTGTCTCTTCTTTTCCTGATGATCTGTCTTAGTTCTTTTTTTGTCTCTGGACTCTGACACTAGACTACTCTTGACCACTGCATGCACTCCTGGCTAGCTTCTACCCAGTTGTCTCCAGTCTTCTCTCTCTATCTCCCTAAATGGTCCTGGGATGGAAAAATGACTCATTGTGACTTTTTCTTTGCTTTCCCTATCAGACTTTGATCTTATACATTTTCAGGTCCTTCTGGAGGAGTTATGTTGGGTGAGCTAGCAAAAAAAAAATGCTTCCTCTAATTTCATCATTTTAACTCTTCCTCTCCCCATGCCCACTTTAAAAAAAAATATTGCTATGGTAGATGTGGGAGGGACCTTACAGAACAGTTGATTTTTTTGTTTTCTCTTTTGGAGGGGGGAAGGCAGGACAATTGGGGTTAAGTGACTTGCCCAAGGTCACAAGGCTAGTAAGTGTTAAATGTCTGAGGCCAGATTTTAACTCAGGTCCTCCTGACTTCAGAGCTGGTACTCTATTCACTGTGCCACCTAGCTGCCCCAGGAACAGTTGATTTTTAACCTTTTTTGTGCCATGGACCTCTGGCACTCTGGTAAAATCTATGCACTCCTTCTCAGGACAGTGTTTTCAATGGCAGAAAATAAAATACAAAGAATAATAATGGAAACCAAATATGGTGAAATAAAGATATATTTTTACCCATTCAAGTTTATGGGCCCCTTAAAAATCTTTCCATGGACCCCCTAAGTTGAAAATCCAAGATCTAGTTCAACTACATTTTTTTTTTCTTTTTGGAGGGCAATTGGGGTTAAGTAACTTGCCCAAGGTCACAGGGCTAGGTTTTTGTTTGTGTGCGTTAAGTGTCTGAAGCCAGATTCAAACTCAGGTCCTTCTGAATCCAGGGCCAGCACTCTACTCACTGTGCCACCTATCGGCTTCTCAACTACATTTTGCTTAGGAGGAAACTGAGGATTCAAAAAGCAGAAATACTTTGTCCTAGGTCACAATGAGCTCATTTGATTTCTGCTGAAATTGTTTCTGAACAAGGAGACAAATGGAACCTAAATCTTGTAGAATCAGACAGTGAATTAGAGAAAACCTTATCATTGTACCCCCTAATTTGATAGAGGAGTAAACAGTTAAGCTTAGTACTGAGACTAAAGACAGGTTTAAATACACTTCTACAGAAGTTACCAAAATTTGGACTCCCATTTAGGCAAGAGGCACCAGCTCTTCAAATGAATTAGTCTCTAGTTTTATGACTTAAGACAAGCAGCTAAAAGGGGAGTGATCTTTATTCCTAAACTCATTCTCTCTCTCAAACCCCACCTTCTTACTTGGTAAATTTTGAGCAGTACAAGTGGGTAAACTATCAAGGAAAAGGAAAGGGCTATGAGATCACAGAGGTTAAGGCATCCCTAGAAAGGCATAAATCTTTAATAGGGGCCAAGGGAATCATTACTTCCCTTATCTTGCTCTATCTGAAGTGCAGACCCCTTTCTTCACCTATTTTTTTTTTTTAAGTAGATTGTACTAAAAGAATCTCTTAAACCTGGGAAAACATTTTCCCTTGTCTTGGGTCCTGATCCTTATTATCTTCCTTAAAGGAATAAAAATGCCATCTGTAAACTCTTCAACTTTCCCAGCCTGGAGCAAACTTCCATTCACCCTGGAGCTGAGCCTTGGTCTTTTTCATCTCTACTATATGAATAAATGAATGAAAAAGCATTTATTTTGCACTTATTATGGACTAGGACTGTACTAAGTTCTGGAGATACAAATCCAAACAAGCAAAACTTCCCCTGCCCTCAAAGAGTTTATAATCTAAAAGAAGAAGATGATATATAGAGAGTTGGAAAAGATGGGGAGATGAGAGAGGTGGTGATGGGGTTTAGGCTCTGGAAACCCCCTTGAATCTTCCCACTTGAAAAGACATTTGCCTGAGGCCATAAGCCTTTTATTATTCCTAGGCTCAAATCTCTGTTGCTCTTAACCTAGACTTGCCCTCCATTGTCCAGCTACTTCCCACCCTTGATCCTATCAAAATGTCTGAATCCTAACCTGTTACACTTAAACTAGCCTAGCCCTCTATTGTCTGTCATCTCCAGGTAGCCTTTGGCTATTTCCCACCCTTAATTTCATTCCTGGAGTCTGATCTCAAAGATCCTCTTTAGATTCCTCCTCATGATCCTCCCCAAATCCCTCCTCTAGACTACCCCCCAGGTCCCTCCCCCAGTCTTTCAGTATATAAGATCCATCTTGCCTCCATCAAGGTATCAGATTCAGTCTAGAGGAGATTCAGTCTTGTCCCCATGTCAACACAAGCATCACAAATTCTTAGGCTCCTTTAGAGTCTACCCATTATGGCGAATCTTTAATAAACTTTCTTTTACTTTGGCTGAGAGAAGGCTTGAGTTGAATTCATTAGGCAGGGCCCAGCATGTTGGTATTTTGGGGTCTTGAGCACCCCTCAACAGTGGTTGTATGAAAATTACTGAATTTTCAGTCTTGTCTCTTATTTCCACCGTCCCCCCACCCATCATAATCTACCAGAACAGTTGTACTCTTCTATAAATTGAAATTCTATAGATTCCTTGAAATAAGGAGCTCTCTGAGAAATTCAGAGTCCTTTCCTCTCACTTCTCTTACCCACTTGGGTCCCCTGGAACAAGGCCCTTAGCAACCATTAATATGTGTCAAAATGAATCTTTTCTCCCAAATCCTTTCCTTTCCAATTTTGCCGGAAGTTACTTAGTCACAAATTAAGTGTTATTGTCCACTCTTCACACTTGCTCTCCATATCCAATCTGTTTCCAAGTCCTATCAATTCCATCTTTGCAACATCTCTTGTATTATGTCCATCCTCTTTCTGACTCCTTGTAATGGAAATGCAGATTTAAAGATCTTCCCTGCCCCTAGGCCCTTTGATTGGCTTAAGAGACTCTGAAAACCTTCCTTGATTTGAAAATATACTCTTGCCTCCTAATAGGCTGAATATGGTCACATTGAGCCTGTGGTAGAAGGCTTGGTTTTCAGGAATGACCACACCTTGATGCTGTGTGATTGGGCATTGGGTCAAGAGGGTGGTTACATTCTCTGAGCTAGGAGAAGGCTATATAAACCCTGATGGGAGGCTTTGCTTTGGGGCTCTCTTTGAGAAGCGTTGTGTGATATGACCAGATGAGATTCTGGGCAGCTGTTGAGAGCCCCCTGGCTTTGAAAACCCAGATGTTGATGCTTCCCTCTCTGGTAACTGTGATTTGGTATTGATGTAATGGTTGGACAGTTTGGAAGCCTGCCTGCTTGATCTGTCTATACTCTGAAGTTCTGGGTGCTGACCTTTTCCCCCTGAACTAGGTAATGTGTGTTTGTTTGATTAAAGTAAGCTTGTTAACCCATTTTGAGTTGCTTTCCTTTTGAAAAGCAGATCTAAGAACCTGTGTTGGCAGTCACCCTGGGGATGTTGGGGTGCTTGCTGCTATACTCCTCCACCACTCTGTTATAGGCAATTTATCACCTCACACCTGAACTATTGCAATAGCCTTTTATTTGATATCCCTGCCTTGTCTTTCCCCACATTAGTCCATCCTCACTTAGCTCCCAAGTTGATCTTCCTAAAACACAGATCCTACCATATCACCCTTCTACTCAATAAACTCTCTTGGGTCCCTATTACCTCCAAGATCAAATATAAAATCCTACATTTGGCTTTTAAAGTTCTTATTATTCTGACTCCTTCCTAGCTTTCCACTCTCTTTATGCCTTACCCCTCTTCCCACCCTATATTCTGAAATCTCACTGTTCTCTCTCAAGACACTCCAACTTTTACTCCTTTGTGTCCCCCATACCTGGAATGCTCTACCTTCTGGTTTCTTTCAAGTCCCAGATAAAATTCCACCTTCTTTGGAAAGACTGTTTTGGTTCTTTTTAATGTCAGCACCTCACTTCTGAGATTGCCTTCAGTTTATCTTGTATATAACTTGTACGTGCATAGTTGTTTGAAGGTTTTCTTCCCCTAACTCACATTAGGATGTGAGTTCCTTGAGGGAAGGGACAATATTTCACCTTTATTTATATCCCTGGTGCTTAGCGAAGTGCTTGGAATATAACAAGTACTTAGTAAATACTAGTGGATTGACTCAGGGTGCAGGGTGGATAGGAGGTCACTGATCAATAGTGAAAGAAAATGGAGCAGAAACTGGCCTTCTTCCCTTGAAATCAATCATGAATGGTCACACATTGATATTATAGTCAGTACAAGTATTACAGTAGCATCAGTAAATTCCCTTACTGGTGTATAGGAAAGCAGACCTTTTTTGGTATGACAAGGTGGGTTTGAATCGAATGGGGTTGCAAATTACATTCTCTTTCCTTTAACAGAGTGCATCTGTCAAACTCAATCTCTTAATGACAACAGAGCTTTACAGATTTCATTCTGGTGGCCAGTGGTCTGTCTTACAAGATCCTAGGTAGCAATGGAGGGGATCTTAGAGGTCATTTAGTCCAACAGTTGTTAAAATTTTGGTCTCAGGGCCCCTTTACACTGTTAAAAATTATTGAGGACTCCAAAGATTATGGTTATATCTATTGACATTTATAGAATTGTAAATTAATATTGATAAATTCTTAAAACATTTATTAATTTAATACAAAGTCATAAGATAACAAACGATACATTTTCAATGAAAAATTACTTTATTTTCTAAAACAAAATAATTAGTGATAAGAGTGGTATTATTTTACATAGTTGTTTTGTTTTGTTTTGTTTTGCTTTGCTTTTTTGGAGGGCAATTGGGGTTAAGTAACTTGCCCAAGGTCACACGGCTAGGTGGTTTTTTTTGTTGTTGTTTGTTTGTTTGTTTGTGTGTGTGTGTTAAGTGTCTGAGGCCGAATCCAAACTCAGGTCCTTCTTACTTCAGGGCCAGCACTCTACTCACTGTGCCACCTAGCCACCCCCATAGTTTTGCAAATCTCTTATGTGTGGGCTTAATAGAAAATGGATTCTCATAGCAGAAAATGCATTCAAATGGCTGTGATATGTTATTTTGGTTGAAATATATCAAGAAATCCTGCCTCACAGATATTCAGTCAGAAAAAGGAAGTGTATTTTAATATGTAAATAATATCCTAGTATCATTTGGAAATAGTTTTAACCTTATAGACTCTGTAAAAGATTCTTGGAGACTCCCAAGGGTCTGCATAATTTGAGAATCACTAATCTAGTCTAAGCTTTGATTTTACAGATGAGGAAACTGAGGCCTCAAAAGATTTCAGTAACTTGCCAAGATCATACATATAGTAAGTGAGGCAATATTTGAACCTAGCCCCCCAACCCCAAATGCATCATTTTTTTTCCAGTGCGTTTGGGGAACGATCCTATCAACACCAACTCTGAATGGTTGCTGAGCTCTTACCAGTGGCATTAACATGAATATTTTTACTTAATTGTATCATTCAAGTAGGGTAGTTTGATGACACAGTGGATAAAGTACCTCTTCTGGAGTCAGAAAGACCTGAGTTCAAAACCAGCCTTAGACACTAGAAAGTTATTCAAATCTCTGTTTGCCTCAGTTTCCCCATCTGTAAAATGGGGATAACAATAGCACCTACCTCCCAGGTTGGTTGTGAAGATCTAATGAGATAATAATTATATAGTACTTAGCACAGTGCATGGAACTTAGTAAGTGATATATAAACATTAGCTATTACTATCATATCTCTCTTCCAAGTCTGACATCAAGTGTCTCCTAAATTCCTTCTTCCTGAATCTTCTTCCTTCAGGGCTTGGTTCAGATCCCATGTCCATAAAGTTTATCTTGATCTCCCTCATTTGTTAGTATTACCTCCCTTCTCAAATGAGCTTGTTTGAATTTATTTGTTTCTGTACATGCTTTGTCTCCATTGGCATATCAACTTATTGATATCAGGGGTGATCCCCAGGACCTTGAACAGTGCCTTGAACATAGTATATCCTTATTAAATGATTGTTGTATTAAATTGAATTGAGTTGACAGTGGTAAGAGGCTACAGTACCTGCTAGGTACATTATGATGAAGACAATCTCATTCAGAGACCCTGGATCTTGAGGCTTATTCTCATACTTAAAACCTCTCCTTTTTGAGAAGGGTCATCCCTCTCAGATGCTCACAGCATCCTCCAGTCCCAGGAAATTTAAAAAAAAAAAAAGACCCTTTCTTAGCTCGAATGAAACATTTGAAAAGCATCCCAGTGCCTCTTATGGTTTTCTTCCTTGTTAGTTTCTAGAAATAGGCATATGGCAGTGGTACAAATAGATGACTATAAATGCAGTATAAATACTTGTGAATAAAATATAAATGCTATTTAAAACTGAATTTAACAAACATTTATTTTCTTTACAATAAGTGCTTGTTGAAATTTTTTTAAGCTCTCATGGACAATTTTCCTAACTTCAGTTATGAATTAATAAATACATTTGGGATTGAGTTGAAACCTTTCTACTTCCCTAAACAATGTCATAATTCTTGTAAAAACAGAATGATGTAATTTGCTAATATTTGCTGGTTCTTTTTTTCCTTTTTAAAGAATTATTAGGCTTATAGTATATTTGGTTCATTGCTTCAAAAAGATCAGTAAACAGTAAACCACATGCTTTATTTCCTGAGTCCTTATTACTGTCTATTGAACACAAGAACTAAGGGGTGCATTAGTCAAGGCACACTTCTAAATCTCTCCAAATTCTTCTGTATTATTTGGTTTGAGGTAGTGAACAACTTTTTTTTCTCTTTCTATCCCTACCCCACCACACACATATCGTATCCTCTAAAAACTGGAGAGGTTGTTTAAAGGGATTGCAAGGTAAAAACTCAGCTATTTGTGACTAATTAGTTTCTGGGTGACAAACTAATGCTTAAAAAGAAAGCTTTAATGTAACTTTTTTGACTGTGAAGCCACTTCTCAAGTTAGTCAGGAATATAGATAGTGTATTAGAATAGGACTTTATAATAAGGGTCATAATGAAGGAATAGTGTCAACCTCAAAACAATGGCCATAAGATAACGTGTCAGAAATTGATTTATTCCCGTGTTCAAGATCAATTGGTCAGTCAGTTAATGTTCCTCATACAATATTCCATCACTCTTTGCACTGACTGTTTAATAGAGAATCATTTTTTCCTTTGAAGCTCTGCTCAAGCACCATCTTCTATATGAAAATTCTCTTGATTACCATAGCTGTTTGTTTGTTGTTTAGTCTATTTCAGTCACGTCTAACTCTTCATGACCCCATTTAGGATTTTCTTGGCAAAGATACTGGCATGGTTTGCCATTTTCTTCTCCGGTTCATTTTATGTATTATGAAACTGAGGCAAAGAGGGTTAAGGGACTTGCCCAAGGTCATGCAGCTAGTAAGTATTTGAAGTTGGATTTGAATTCAGGTCTTCCTGACTACAGTACTCTATCCACTATGCCATTTAGTTCCTTGTACCCCACCCTACTTACCTTTTATTTGTTTTGGATAGTATTATTTATTCATTATTTCCTCCACAATAATGTAAGTTCCTTGAGGACAGGAATTGTTTCACTTTGGTCTCTATATCTCTCCCATGATGGCACAAAGTATGAACTTGTTGATTGATAGTTTATATATACTTAGGATAAAAGAAAGAATCACTGCTTGGGAATAAGTTGGAATATTGAGTTCCATTTATTTATAGTGAAGTCTTTTCAATAAAACTGAGAGTCATTCTGCTGCAATTTGAAGAGGTATAGAATTGATTGGATGAATGAGGGCCCTGGAGAGTAGGCATAGAGCCTATGAATCGATCTCCAGAGCATTTTACCATCATTAGCAGGGGTTAGCAGAAAGCCAGTAGAACCACTCAGTTCTACTTATGGAAGATGTCTACTTGGGGTAGGCATGAATCAACACAGGAGAATAAATAGGATTTTGCATAACGACATGGGGGAAGGGATGATAATGGGGAGAAATATTGATGATGATAATAGGGAGTATAATACTAAATCAATAAATCTGAAGCCTTAGAGATGACTCCTAAACCACAGGACTAGTTAAAGCAGCAGGCTAATGCAGGATATCAGAGTAGAGCTCTTTGGAAGCAATTATAACTGATAAGAAGTCAATGGTAATTACTGATGCATATTTCCTTCCACAGTCCTTCAAGGCACCCCTGCTGATCCTTCAGAAAGAATCTTTTAATGTCTGTTTGGGAGATGAAGTGGCCTTTCTTTGAACCTTACTCATATTTGTGAATTCCTTGAGAGCAGAGACTGTGTTTTGTCTTTTTCTATACCCCAGTGCTTAGCACAGTGCCTGGCTTGGTTTTCAGGAATGCCCACACCTTGATGCTGTGTGATTGGGCATTGGGTCAAGAGGGTGTTTACATTCTCTGACCTAGGATAAGGCTATATAATCCCTGTTGTGAGGCTTTGCTTTGGGGCTCACTTTGAGAAGTGTTGTGTGATTTGACCAGATGAGAGACTCTGGGCAGCCATGGAGAGCCCCCCAGCTTTGAAAACCCAGATGTTGATGCTTCCCTCTCTGGTAACTGTGATTTGGTATTGATGTAATGGTTGGACAGTTTAGAAGCCTGTCTGCTTGATCTGTTTGTTTCTCTGTTTTGTAAGTTCTGTCTGTATATTTTGAAGTTTGGGGTGCCGACCTTTTCCCCCTGAACTAGGTAAACGATATGTTTGATTGATTAAAGTAAGCTTGTTAACCTATTTTGGGTTGCTTTCCTTTAGAAAAGCAGATCTAAGAACCTGTGTTGGCAGCCACCCTGGGGATGCTGGGGTACTTCCTGCTACACCTAGTGACCTCTGAAGGTGAAGATAAACTATATTTTCTAGATGTAAGCTTCACTCATTTTTGCTTATGCTGATGATACTGTATTTTGCAAAATGATGTCTTAGAGGAAGGGGTATTAGAGAGGGCTTATATAGCTTAAATAGGCTTGTACTTGGTGAGTAAGGTAATAATAAGGTAACTAATAAGGTAACTAAAAGCAAGCTGAAAATCCACGAAATTTAATAGATTTTTTAAAAATTGAAGTGTAAAACATGATTCCTTGTCCTTATTCTAGCACCAGAGTAGAATGAATGAAAGGCAAGCTTTCCCTTCCGGAAACACTTGTCACACAAGTGAAGCAAAGACTGAAAACTAGTTTCCCTCAAGCTGTTATCACAGACCAAACAAATCAAGACAAAATGGGTATATTTGTTCATGGACAAACATGCCCTCCAGATCATCATTTGAAAAGAACTCAGTGAAGAATTTAGAGTGCTAGTCACCAGGTCAACACCCAACAGATTAGGGGAAGAATCAATTGCCACTATTTTTTAGAGATGTGAATTTTTATTTCTTTCTCTTCTAGCGATCAAGAAAGGATCATGGGGGAAGCCTTAGAAAGATTATCTTTAGAAAGACATTAAGGCAGTTCTGTGAACAGTCTCTTGACTTAGTGTTGAACAGTAATAATTTTTAGGTGAGGGAGTGAAGAATGTTGTTCTATAGTGTGTGTGTGTGTGTGTGTGTGTGTGTGTGTGTGCATGTGTGATGGATAGAAAGATAGAAGGACAACCTTGGAATCAGAAAGAGTTGGTAATCCTGCCACTGACATAATGGGTGATGCTGGGCAAGTCATTTAACCTCTACCCAGATCATACTTTAAGACTAAAAGTTGTTGATTAGAGATTATGTGAAGATAGTAGAATTTTTGGATCCAGACCACCCCTGATCCACCCCAAATGGCCTAGTAAAACCTCTAAATGTGCGTCAGCTCTAAACTCCTCTACTCAGTTTAGGACTGCACAAAAGATTGCCATAATCCTGTAAAAGTCCTGATTTAGGAAGTTAGGGTAGGCAGAAGGTAGTATGCAAAGGGGAAAAGGCCCCTAAGCATATGCTATACTCTAGAGCCCTTTATGATAGGGAAAAAAGTGAGAAAGTCCCTCAGTAGAAAAAAGAGATAAGGTAGGTTGGAATCCTTTAGTAAGAGAAAAGACCTCAGCATATCAGTGGCCTGGGAATCCCACAGCAGCAGCAAAAATAGTCCTCAATGTCAGGATGACCCAGGGCCCCTGGTCATAGCAGAAAAGGCCATAAGCAGGCTTAACAGGGGATCTAGACAGCCTGGATCTAAAGCAGGAGATGAGGACAAATATTTTCTGCTAAATGAAGTTTATGTTTAATCTTAGAGGTAAAACAATGTGATACTACAGTTGAGTAACGATGTGACATGATCAGACTTGCAATTTAGAAAAATCACTTTGTTAGCTGAGTACAGCATAGATTATAGTGGGGAAAGACTTGAGAGGGACTAATTAGAAGGCTATTGCAATGGTCTAGTCGGGAGGGGATGATAGATTATTCAAGCATGGTGGCTGTATGAGTGGAGAGCAGAGAACAGATGAGATGTTGTGAAAGGCAAGCAATGACAAGACTTGAAAACTGAATGGACGTGTGGTGTGAGTGCTAGTCAGGGACTGGGAATGATAAGTTTGTGAGCATGGATGGCAAAGGATAGTGGTGCTCTAGATAGTAATATGTAAGTTGGAAAGAGAAGAAGGTTTTTTGGGGACACATAATGAGTTCTGTTTTGGAAATGTTGAGTTTGATATGTCTATTAAACATCCAATTTGTAATATCCAAAAGGATATAAGGAGGAAAGACTAGGCCTGGCGATATAGATCTGGAAGTCATCTTCACTCAAATGCTAATTGAATGCATGGGATTTGATCAGATCACAAAGTGAGATAAGAGAGGGAGAAAAGTAGAGGACCCAGTAGAGGGTCTTGAAGAATACCCGTGACTAGCAATTGAGACATGGATGAAGATTCTGTAAAGGAGACTGAGAAATAATGGTGAATCTAGTGGGAGTAGAGCCAATAAAGAACAGAAATCCTGAAAATTTGAAGTGGAGAGAATATTTCACAGCATGTGGTGAGACTGCAGAAGGGTTGACAAGGTTAAAGACTAAGGAAGTATATTCATGTAGCTTAATGTTCTCTATAGAATTGAATGTATAATAATGTTGGCAACAAGAACACAGGTTATTGCTTGTTACTGTGATGTGTGTGTGTCAAAAGCAGTACATGTATACTATTATATGCTTAGTGATCAAATAATAATAGAAAATGAAGGGGGTGACATTTTATTTTTAATTAATAAAAATATATAATATGTGGAATTTACTTATGTCTGTGCTTTTGTGCATTATACTTATAATGCTTCTCTCTCCTTGCTGAACTCTTTTCATCTTTCAAAGTGCTACACAAATACCATCACCATTGTGAAACTTTCCTTGATCTTCCTAATTGATAATCACATTTTTCCTCCTTGAACTAACACAGCATTGGATGTTTCTAATGTATTCATCATTGATAGATAACCTTCACAAGTTCTATATGTCTAATTCAGTTTTCAATAAATATTGTGTATTATAGTTACCAGAATTAGTACATTATCCCCCACTAGCCTACAAGTCAACAGACATGACATCAGAGACAAGTGAGTAAAGGTTGATTTTGACTTTAGTTCTTTCTTACTAATAAAGAAGTGCTTTTTGGTTCACTCTGTTAAATTTGTAAAACATATAATAAAAAGAAAGGAATAAAATACTATATTGGGCAGCTGGCTGGTAGTGGATGGAGTACCAGGTCTAGAGTCAGAAAGATTCATCTTCCTGATTTCAAATCTGACCTTAGATACATACTAGCTGCAAGATGCTGGGCAAATCATTTAACCCTGTTTGCCTTTGCTTGGTTATCTGTAAAATGAGCTGGAGAAAGACATGGCAAACCACTCCAGCATCTTTCCAAGAAAACCCCAAATGGGGCCACAAAGAGTCAGACACAACTGAAACAACAACATACTATGTTAAGCTGAGTGTGGGTCATTGATTTAAAGGGGGTCACTATTGATCTTGCCTTGGAGAGAACTCAGCAGTCCTACCCTGTAGCCAGTTTGGTGATGGACTTTTCCATCACCATAAATCTAGAGCTAGAAGCAACCTCAGAGGTTATCTAGTCCAATCCCCTCACATATAGATGAGAAAACTGAACACTGGGGTGGTAAGTCCCCTTCTAAAGGTTACATAGATCAGAGGTGGGATTTAAGCCCATGTCCTCTGACTCTAGAGTCAATGCTTTACTTTCTACTGTTTCATATTCTAGAGTTGGAGGATCCCTTAGAGGCTATCTAATTCAATATCATCATTTTACAGGTGAGGAAACTGAGGTTTATGTAGATCACAAGATAATAAACACTAGAAGTAGAATTTGAACTCAGACCATCAGTTTCTAGAGCCAGTGCTTTTTCCACAATAACATGCTGACCTTCTCCCAATGATTATGAAAGTCTGTTGTTCATTCTGTATTCAAAGCCTTTCTCCATAGTAAGAGCTGCTAGAACTGGGGGTGTACACACACATAATTTTATGGCCACATATTTTTTTCCTAGAAAAAAGTCTACTCTCCTTCTTGATTTCCTATATAAATTTGGATATAGAAAAAAAAAGATCAAATTTCATGCTAGTGGGAAGATGTTAGAGGTTAAACAGTTGAGGCACTTTGGACAGCTCCACCTAGTGATTTTTTGTTTTCTAAGAAATAGCAGATACCAGAGAAAAGAGAAAGTATTCAGGTGAAAGGTACAACTGGGTTAATAATCCCATAATTAAGGTTTCAAAGGTGAGCTGATTTTCAATGCATTTCATGAGTTTTATCAGCACATGAAAAAATTGCTAGCCTGCAGCTTTAAAATCTTCTAGCAAAAGTCGTATTTTCTTTTATCTTCCCAAAATGCTCAGTAAATGTTTGTTTTGGAATGAATTCTCTAAGGACCCATTCTAACCTACCCCTTAACCTCCAACACAAAGAATCACATATAGTAGACATTTATACAGAAACTACTGAGACCATTTTTTTCATTAAAATATTGGTGGATAAATGTTATTTTCACCATTATTCCTTCATAACTTCAAAATGGAAACATTCTTTGGAAAAATTATGGGGAAGGTCATGTTTAAAAAACTCATGGAGTTTCAAGTCTATTGGCAGGGGTGGAGTGGGAGGAGAGCATCTGATTATCACATCATTTATTTTTCTCTGTATTGAATTTTGGTTCTTGATTTGAATCCTCTGTTGGCATTACTGAGGCCTTCAGGACTGGTTGAAAAATAAGTAAAGTAATTTAGTCAGAGGTAGCATTAGACAAATCGGCCAATCAGCCTGACTGTTGCTATTTATTTTCTTTTAAAAATATTTAAAAATCAAATTTGATATTTTCATTTAATAAGCACATATGCTCTTTTTTTCCTTCCTATCCCCCCAAAATGAAATAAAAAAGAAAAACAACTTCTTGTAATAAGTGTGCATAGTCCAGGAAAAGAAATCAACACAATCGCCATATCAAATCTGTCTCTCTCTCTCTCTCTCTCTCTCTCTCTCTCTATATATATATATATATATATATATATATATGTGTGTGTGTGTGTGTGTGTGTGTATGCATATATATATGTGTGTGTGTGTGTATACACACATACACACACACACACACATATACGTATATCTTATTCTCTCTCTATATAGTCCCTCACCTCCCCGTCAGGATGTGCATAGCATTCTAAATAATCAGCTCTCTGGAAATATGGCTGTTTTTTGTGATGGTAAAAATTAAGTCTTTCAAAATTGTTCTTTTTCATAATATATATTTTAGTATAAATTATTCTCCTTGTTCTAGTCACTTAAGTGAAATAGTAAGGAGATTTGGGATTAAAGAGAGTACTGAGATCGAATCATCAGAATTTGTTTTTTATTACTGACGTTTTCAATAGACATTATTGGCAGACTGATAGTAGTACGGTCATGAGTTGCAAGTCTCTCCTCACAGCTCTACAGAATCCAATAATATACCCTGTGAAGCTGTGTAAAGAAAAACTCACATCTGGGTTTTGTTTGAATTAGGGAGTTAAAATCTTTTGCAGCTACATAGATTTTCAGAAGGTCTCTTTGTTGAAGCTGAATCATCCCAGCTCTCAAATTTGCATATGAGAACACTGGCATGAAATGATACATTCTAAAGAATACCCTTAAGTTCTCTACATCAGCCCTACTCAGATGCCTTATTTTGGCATGAAGGTGAATGCTTGAAAGCTATACCAGTTCAAGACAAACTCTGCTGGGAATTACCAAGTTGGAAGGTATTCAAATGTAGCCTGATAATGAGCTATCTCTGTTGTCCAAAGATGAGCCTCATTAAATTTAGAGTTCATCACAAGATTGGCATAGGGTGATATACTGGATGAAGAGCTGGTCTTGAATTCAGGAAGATCTGGTTTCAAGTTTTATCTCTGAAACGTACTTGCTGGGGAATCCTGAGGGCTCTAGGCAACTCTCTAAGACTAGACATTGAAAAGAAAGGGTCAGGGCAGCTAGGTGGTGCAGTGAGTAGAGTGCTGGCCCTGGAGTCAGAAGGACCTGAGTTTGGATCCAGCCTCAGACACTTAACACACACAAACAAAAACCTAGCCATGTGACCTTGGGCAAGTTAACCCCAATTGCCCTCCCCCCCCAAAAAAAGTGGGTCAAGGATGACCCTTTAAAAAAAAAGAAAAGAAAGGGTAAACCTGCATTTTGGGAATTTTCTATACTAATAAAATGATAGGTCTAGTCTCTATCCCCTAACTGTAAAAGACCAGCCATCAATTCAAAGAAACAGTGTTAGGCATGTGGATGAAGGAGGACTCCAACCACAGAAAACATTGATCCTTGAAATAGTGAAGAAGAAATAAAGGTAGCACACTACAGAATTGCTTTTTTTGGATCTTTCCCCTTCCACTATTCCCCCTCCTCTCTAATCCACAACTTGTGGAAACTCTCTCACCAGTCACCAAGGGGGTTCTGCTTGGGCAGTAGTTAAGCATCTGCTGTGCACAAGCCTACACATAGTAATTCCCTGATGGAAAAGGAGACAAGTTCTAATGGAACATTTTTGTGGAGAGAAGAGAAGTATCCTAATTAAGATGGCTTGGAAAATGCTGAGAGATGCTAAGGCATTATTTGATCTGATTTGTGTAGCACCAGAGTCTAAAACCTAGCATACGTTGGACAATTGCAGAATCAGAGTGACATACAAAGGGTAGGGCAGGAGGAAGTTGGTAGAACTAGCCTTTTTTTAAAAAAAATTGCATTTTATTTTCCCCCAGTTACATGTAAAAACAATTTTTAACATTAGTTTTTAAAGCACTAAGTTTCAAATTCTCTCCCTTCCTCCCTCCCATCTTGCCTCATTGAGAAGTCAAGCAATTCAATATGGGGTATACTTATGTGGTCATGCAAAATATTTCTATATTAGTCATGTTGGGAAAGAAAGCACAGACCAAGAAAAAACCTTAAGAAAAATAAAGTAAAAAATATGCTTCAGGGGGCCGGCCAGGTGGTGCAGCGAAGAGAGCACCAGTCCTGGGGTCAGGAGAACCTGAGTTCAAATCTGGACTCAGACATTTAATACTTACTAGCTGTGTGACCTTGGGCAAGTCACTTAACCCCAACTGCCCTGCTTTCCCCCCTCCAAAAAGCAAAAAATAATAGTGCTTCAATCTATATTCAGACACTATCAGTTCTTTCTTTGGGGATGGATAGTATTTTTCACCACAAATTCTTCAGAGTTGTTTTTGATCATTGCCATGAATAGCTAAATCAGTCATAGCTGATCATCTTACAATAATGCTGTTACTTTGTACATAGTACATTTCACTTTGCATCAACTCATGTAAGTTTTTCCAGCTTTTTCTGAGAGTATCCTGCTCATCCTTTCTTATAATACAATCATATTCCATCATAATCACATATCACGATTTGTTCACTTATTCCCCTCCATTTGTAATTCTTTGCCACCAGAAAAGAGCTGCTATAAATATTGTACATATAGGTTTTTTTTATCTCCTTTTAGATACAGACCTAGTAGTGGTATTGCTGGATTAAAGAGTTTTTGTAGTTTTATAAACATGATTTTATAGTCCTTTGGGCATAGTTCCAAATTGCTCTACAGGATGACTGAATCAGTTCACAACTCCACCAGCATTAATTTTTCCCACTTCCCCTTCAACAATTGTCATTTTCCTTTTCTTTCCTATTAGCCAATCTGAGGTAGTGACTCAGAATTGTTTCAATTTGCATTCCTCCAATAAACAGTGAGTTAGAGAATTTTTTTATATGGTTATAGATAGTTTTGATTACTTCATCTGAAAACTGTTCATATCATTTGATTATTTATCAATTGGGGAATGGCTCTTACTTTTATAAATTTGACTCAGTTCTCTATGTTTTTGAGAAATGAGGCCTTTATCAGAGAACTTGCTTCAAAATTTTTTCCAGTTTCTATTGCTAACTATATTTCCCTCTTTCCTATTGCCCTTGTTTATTCTATTCTCGCTTTCCTTTACCCTGTCCCTACTCAAAAGTGTTTTGCTTCTGACTACTCCTTTCCCCCAATCTGCCCTCCCTTTTATCACCCCCCCCCATTTTTCTAGTGCCCTTCCCCGCCTATTTTCTTGTAGCATAGGATAGATTTTTACACTCAATTGAGTGTGTATGTTATCCCCTCTTTGAACCAGTTCTGATGGGAGTAAGGTACACTCTCTCCTTCCTCCATTCCCCACTCTGCCATTCCACTGTAAAAGCTTTTTCTTGCCCCTTTATGTGAGAAAATTTACCCCATTCTACCTCTCCTTTTTCCTTTCTCCTAGTACATTTCTCTCTCACCCCTCAATTTTCTGTTTTTAGTTATCATACCTTCATCTTCAATTCACACCTGTGCTCTCTGTCTATATACACTCCTAACTGCCCTAATAATGAGAAAGTTCTTATGAGTTTACAAGTACCACCTTCCCATGTAGGAATGTAAATAGTTTAACCTCATTTAAGTCCCTTATAATTTCTCTTTCCTATTTACCTTTTTGTGCTTCTCTTGAGTCTTGTATTTGAAAGTCAGATTTTCTATTCAGCTGTAGTCTTTTCATCAAGAATGCTTGAAAGTCCTATACTTCATTGAATGTCTATTTTTCCCCTGAAGGATTATACTCATTTTTTTGGGGGGTAGGTGATTCTGGGTTGTAATCCTAGCTTCTTTGCTCTCTGGAATATCATACTACAAGTTCTCTGATCTTTAGTGTAGAAGCTGCTAATTCTTGTGTTATCCTGATTATGGCTCCACCATATTTAAATTGTTTCTTTTTGGCTGCTTGAAATATTCACTCGACCTGAGAGCTCTGGAATTTGGCCATAATATTCCTGGGAGTTTTCATTTTGGGATCTCTTTCATGAGGGGATCAGTGAATGCTTTCAATTTCTCTTTTATGCTCTGATTCTAAAACATCAGGGTAGTTTTCCTTGATAATTTCTTGAAAGATGTTGTCTAGGCCCTTTTCTTTATCATGGCTTTCAGGTAGTCCAATAATTTTTTAAATGATCTCTCCTAGATCTGTTTTCTAGGTCAGTTGTTTTTCCAATGAGATATTTCACATTGTCTTCTTTTTTTATTCATTTGGTTTTGTTTTATTGTTTCTTGATTTCTCATAAAATCATTAGCTTCCATTTGCTCAGTTCTAATTTTTAAGGAATTATTTTCTTTAGTGAGGTTTTGTACCTCCTTTTCCATTTGACAAATTCTACTTTTTAAGGAATTCTTTTCTTCAGGGAATTTTTGTACCTCTTTTACCATTTGACCTAATCTATTTTTTTTATGATGTTATTTTCTTCAAGATTTTTTTGTGTCTCTTTGACCAAGCTGTTGACACATTTTCCATGATTTCCTTGCATCACTCTGTCTTCCCATTTGTTCTTCTACCTCTCTTACTTGATTTTCAAAATCCTTTTTGAGTTCTTCCATGGCCTGAGACCAATTCATGGTTTTCTTGGAGGCTTTGAATGTAATAGCTTTAACTTTGTTTTGTTCTTCTGAGTGTGTGTTTTAATCTTCCTTGTTACCATAGTAACTTTCTACAGTCAGAATTTTTTTTTCTGTTTTCTGTTCATTTTCCAAACCTATTTCTTGACTTATAACTCTTTGTTAAAGTAAAGCTCTTCTTCCAGGGTGGAGCGCTCATTGTCCCAAGCTTCAGGGGTTTTGGTGGGTCTCTTTTTAGAGATACTTCTAGGGACCTGTAAGTTTTCACTTCTTCCAAGGTGGTATGATCTAAGGAGAAGTGTGTTTACTATTATCCTGGCCTGTCCTCTGGTCTGTGAGTGACCACAAGCCCTCTTTCTGTCCTGAAACTATGATGAGGGTCCCTGCTCCACTGTGGCTGCAAGCTCTGGTGTGTTAGTGCTCCTCCTCATCCTGTGATTGCCACTCAGGACTGTGACCCAGATCTGAGTATGAGCAAAGCAATAGAGTCCTCCTTTAGTGCTAGTAAGGAGACCCCTGTAATCTCTTTCTGATCAGTTACTCAACTCCCTTATTGTCTATGGGTTGAAAGCATTGGAAGCTACATCTGCTGCTGATTCAGTGACTCCCAAAGCTTGCTTTTGGTTTGCTGGGACTGGGTCTGTGCTGATACAGCCTGTGCTGGACTCTGTTCCACTCTCACACAGGTGTGACAGACCATTCATGCTGACTTGAGCTTTCTTTGGCTGGAAAATAATTTTACTACATCCTTTTGTAGGTTCTGCTGCTCCAGGAATTGTCTCATGGAATTATTTAAAGGTGTTTGGAGGGATTTGGGGGAGAGCTCAGGTGAGTGACTGCTTTTTCTCCACCCCTCTAGAGCTAGCCTTTTAATGATAAGGAAACAAACTCATAAGATGAATTCCTTGTTAGAGGGAAGCCAAGCAAAAATAAAACCCCACACCATCTCCTGCCCTACAATATAGCCATATCCCATTTTTTAAAGTTTTAGTTTTCCATCCATAATTCAAGGCAGAAATCATTCATTCCAATGAATTAACACTTGAGGACCTATCATGTCTATAGCAGTGTGTTAGATACAAACATAAATAAGACAGGGCCCCTTCCCTTACAGAACTTGTAATCTAATAGAGAGAATAATGCATATACATAGATAGTATAGCTAAGAATGTAATAAGTGTGTGGTGGATAAGAAGTGGAAATCAAAGGGATGCCCATTCATTGGAGTAGGGATAAACAAGCTACGGTATATGATTTTAATGGAATATTATTGTGCTATAAGAAATGATAAACAGGATGATTTCAGAAAAACCTGAAAAGACTTACATGAACTGATGCAAAGTGAAGTGAAGAGAAACAGGAAATGTTGCATACAATAACAACAATATTGTTCAATGAAGAAATGTGAATCACTTAGCAATTCTTAGCAATACAACGATCAAGACAATCCCAAAGGACTAATTATGAATCATACTATCCACCTCCAGAGGAAGTACTGATATTGATTGAGTACAGACTGAAGCATGCTATTTTCCCCTTTTTTTCATTTTTTTCTTTTATTTAAGTCTTGTACAAAATGACTAATACAGAAATATTTTGCATGGTTGCACATGTATAACCTATATCTGATTGTTTACCACCTTAGGGATGGGGTGGGGGAAAGGGAGAGAGGGAGGCATAGAGTTTGGAACTCAAAATTTTAAATTAAAATGTTTAAAAAAATTTTAAAAAGAATGTTACAAATGCCCAAGAGAGATCTAAACAAAGTGTTATGAAGTACATGTAGAAGAGGAAACAATTATTTCTTATTTGGGATAAAGTAGGAAATCAGAAAAGACTTTTTTAAGGAGGTTGCATTTGAGCAGGACTTTGAATTATAGATATGATTTCAAGAATGAAGGAAGGAAGGAAGGAAACTAGGATTTATCAAGTACTTACTATGTACCAGGCCCAGGGCTAAACCCTCAGGATAAAAAGAAGACAAAAAGACAGTCCCTGTAGCTGGAGGTTAGTTTTTATGTCTAGAGAAAGTCAGGAACAAAGTTGGAAAGAGAATTATGAAACATAGTCTGAATCCCTCCACAGAAGGAAAGATACAGGCAGGTATCACCAATGGGAGAAGGGGGCAGACTTTGTTGAAGGCTATTTCCTGATGAGTGGGCTTTTGAGTGGTAGGCTGTTATAGGTCAAGGAAGCTGAGAAAAATTTCAGGATGAAACAGCTTTAGAGAAGCCATAGTTTTGAAGTTCAGAGAAAGTCAGGAACAGAGCCAAGAGGGGAATGAAGTGAAGATATAAGAGAAGTAATTCCAAGCTTGGAGAACAATATGAACAGACATTTGAACATTAGCATTAGTAGTAATGATTTGCATAGATAATGATTTTCTACAGGACACAATTATGTTTCACTATGTTTTAGGGAATTACATTGGATTTTATATATCCTCAGGAACACAGATGAAAGTGCAGACAGATGCTTGTGTGGGTGACCATCTTAATAGTCCAAATGGTTCAAGAAGGGATGGATGCTTGTTCTGCTTTAGCAGCCACCTCTGACATAATTATGGGTAGTCTTTAAGTACAACAAAGTATAGCTTATAAACAGGATTAGCCCACTACAAAAATCTATGAAATAGGAAAACTTATTCTCATTGGTCCTCCATACCTGATCATAGGTGTTTGGTTTCCTAAAAAGTTCAGAGCCCCCTATCAAACATTGTTTCCATATGTTTCTGACCTTTCTTACCTCCTCTTCTCATCTCCACAATCACAGTTACCTGTATTTTTCCTCAGATTCCTATTTTCTAATGTGATGAAACAGGTAATTTAATCCCTTTGTTAGCCTTCACAAAATAAGATAACTGCTTTAATGCAATTAAAATACATATATCTCTAGAATGAGGATCCATAACTTTGTGTGTGTGTGTGTGTGTGTGTGTGTGTGTGTGTGTGTGTGTGTGTGTGTGTGTGAGAGAGAGAGAAAGAGAGAGAGAGAGAGAGAGAGAGAGAGAGAGAGAGAGAGACCCCTTTGGCAGAATGGCAAAACCTGTCGATTCATCAGAATAATATTTTTAAATGCAAAAAATAAAATACCTAGAATGACAAAGGAAAAGATGTAATGCTCCTCATTGTCCATGATCACAAACCTAGTGAAATCTATCCATAGTCCCCTTGTGGATTTGTGGGTTCCAGGTTAGGATATGGTTGAGAAGGTCTTTAAAGAGCTAAACTAAAGGTGAAATTTAAATAACTATGTCAGACTGACTGTTTGGGCAGATGAGTTTCTCAGACTATACCATGTCACATCATTCCCCCCCGCCACCCAAGCTTTTGCATGGAGATAGCCCTGGTCTACACAGGGTAAGAAACAATTTAGGAGTTGAATGTGATATGTATGGCAGAAGTGAGTCTTGCAGTCATAAAGAACATGAAATATGACCCCATGAAAACTTCTTGGGTTCAGATCTTAAGGTCTTGTTAGATCTTGGAGTGCCCTATACTCCTATTGCACCTTTTGGAATCTTATCCTGTAAGGCCCAGTTCAAATTCACTTGTTCCTGGAAGCCTTTCTGTAAAAGCCAGTCAGAAATGATTTCCTAATTTTAATTCTTATAATATATTATTTGTACCTCTCTTCTGCATTTATTTCATTCTGCCTTGCATTATAGTTATTGCATGTTTTTTATCTCTTCTAGTAGACTTAGGCTCTTTGGGCAGCAACTAGGTTTAATCTTTTTTTTTTTTAATCATGTTAAGTCAAGTCAAACATTTATTGAGCGCTAATTATGTTCTGGGCACTGTGCAAAGTGTAGGAATATGAATGCAAGCAGAAACATAGCCCCTGCCCTCAAGGAGCTTACATTCAAATGATGGAAGACACTTTAAAAAACGCTGATGAAGGGGTGTGTGTGTGTGTGTGTGTGTGTGTGTGTGTGTGTGTGTGTGTGTGTAGTGAAGAATCAGGACTGGAAACTGGAGAGAAATGAAGACATGGTTAGTCCAGGGATTTTTTCTTAAAATGGAGGTTCTGGGAACAACTAGTCAATCAGAGGAAGGGACTGCAGGGGCCAAGTATACTTTTGGTGTGAGAAATCTGGGAGTGGTATGAGAAATTGAGAAGGCTTCTTTGGCATGAGCATAGTAAGCACAGTAGCTTGCACACTGTAGGAACTGAATGTTGTTTGTCCTTCATTCTCAAAGAGGATCATGATATAAGGAAGGTGATGCCATGACTTCTAAATGAATTGGGTTTAAGTGAGGGAGGGCTGTGCAAAATCACCAGCTGTGAGGCTCCTCTGGAGCCATCTGGGTCCAGTGGCAAGGTATAGATCAGGACAACTGTAGATGGCCCCCAGATACTGAATAAATGTTTGTTAAACGAATGCATCTCTACTGAAGCAAGGAGATGATTGATTTCAATTTATCAGATGTTTGAACTGGACAAATTGACAGGTTGACTCTCTATTATGAGGACACATAGTCCATCAATATTTCAAATTTGAATGGTTTATTAACTATCTGCTGCTTAGATTTCTTCATTATATATTTATTTAGGTGCTACGGTGTTTCAATAAAAAAAATTTATGATGAAAAATTGCCATGAGTTTTATCTATTATTTCTACAGGAAAATACAGCTCACATTAACTCCTAGACCAATATGAAGTTTGTGGATTTGTTTGCATGTTTATGATATCATTCCAATATCATTTCTCCCTTTGATTTTCATCCCACTTGCCAAACAGTAATTTTAATGGTCCCTTGTTTCACAATACTTATTCATTTCTACTAGAAAGCACAAGTACATAATGTCCATTTTTGTTCCTCTTACTTCTTCCCTTTAACGTGTTGTAATAGGGCTGGATGCCCTCAAAGACATGTAAGTACTCCCATTTTCATTTTCATAACACATATCTTGCCATTATGTTAATTGACATTCTATCCTGGTGTCTTTCAAATATTTTCTTAGGGCTCAGTTCTCCTGATAGAATTTGAGGCTGCCTTTTGATTATGGTTTAATAGGTATTTTTACAGAATATCTTATGTTTCAATATGTATTTGTCAATTCCATTACTACCTGTAAAATGCTCTGTTGGTCTTCTGGGACTAGAGAATGACCATAGAAAAGACTGTAAACAATCAAGTTATACTAAGCTCTTTGAAAGAGCCATGCATCTCTCTTGGATGGTATATAAACATCTCCATAGCTGTCATTTTAAAATAAAGACTAACATCATCAGTATGCACAAGTTCAGGGATTCTTATCTTGGGGTTCACTGACCTATAAGGGGTCCATGAATAGATTTCAGGGGGTCTGTGAACTTGGATGGGAAAAAATTGCTTGTTTATTTTTTTATAATTGGTACTATGTATTTTATTTTATGTATTTAAAATATGATCCTGAGAAGGGACCTATGAGCTTTACCAGACTGTCAAAGGGGCCCAGAACACAAAAAAGTCCAAGAACTCCTCCAAAAGAAGTAAGAAATATTTAGAAAGAAGGAAAAAAGTGAATTTTACATTTCATGGGATCAAATGTTAGCATGTAGGCTCTAGATTCACACTCCCAATCTGAAGCTGCATTGTCAGATTGAGTTCCCAGAGCTCAGCTTGTTATATCAATTCCCTTGGAGTCTTGGGGGGGTAATCTTGAGGGGTTGGGAGTGTCTTGACCTCTATAATTCATGAACTGTCATCTGCTATTTTCTTTCTCCTGCACTCTTTCTCCCTTACCACATATTTTCTAGTTAATATTTCCCTTTGTTTCTAGTTCTTTTCCATCACAAAAAGTGCTACTGTAAACATTTTGGTATATATGGTATCTTTATTTGTTATCTTTGATCTCCTTGAAATATATTTCTAGGAATAGAATCTCTGGGACAAAGTAAATAGACATTTTAATCACTTTCTTCACACAATTCCAAGTTGTTTTCCATAGTGACTGGACCACTTCATGACTTTACCAGTAGATCATTAGTGCTCTTGTCTTTCCATGATTCTTGCAGTAGTTACTATTACAAATTTTTTTGTCAACTGTTAATTTTCCAGATGATAGGTAAAACCTGAGAGTTGTTTTGATTTATTTTTTCTTTATTGTTATTAATTTGGAGAATTCTTTCATATGGTAGCCAATAGTTTGCAATTCTTTATTTGGGAATTGTTTATTCATATCCTTTGATTGTTTATCTATTGCAGAATGACTTTTAGTCTTATATATTTCTGCTAGTTTTTTATATATCTTCTATCTCTGTTAATGGCACATAAATCTTGACCCTTATTAAGAATATTTGATACAGAGATTTTCCCCAAATAACTGCTTTTCTCCTTGTCCTAGTTGCATTAATTTTGTTCATGCAAAATCTTTATAATTGCATAAATTTGAATTACTTACATTTTACAATTGTCTCTATCACTTTTTTGGTTAAGGATTCACTCTAATTCCTCATCTTCCATCTACTCATAGCTTTGAAAAAGAATTTCATCTTGTTCTCTTCTAATTTTTCTTTTATATTAGTTCTCTTTGAGAACAAAGGACAAACAATAACAACAATGATCTTTAATATTTAGGCCATATATTCATTTTGATTTTATTGTGGTATATGGTTTATAGTGTTGAAGTAAATCTATTTTCTGCCTAATTACTTTCCAATTTTCCTATTAACTATTGTCAAATAGGGATAATCTCTTAGGTAATTTATGTTTTAGGATTTACTAAACACTGGACTACTAAGTTCAGATATTTCTGATTCTTCCTTTGCTAGTCTGTTTCATTGTTTTACTTTTCTGAATTCTTTTGATGGTTATGATTTAATAATATATGTTGAGGTCTGAAAGTTCCATTCTTTCTAAATGCACATTATTCCCTTTATATTATAAATTTTTTGTTTCTCCAAGTGATATTTATTCTTATTTTGTCAAGCTATATAAATATTCCTTTGTCAGTTTGATTAATATAACACCCAATTTATCTGTTAATTTTGTTATTAGTTTCATTTAAATTATATTAATGTGACCCACCCATGAACGTAAAACTCACTCTCTGAAAATGATTTGTCTTTTTTTTTTCTATAAGTATTGTATTGTATCTCTATAGTTGTAACAAATACTTAGCTCCTTGGCTTCTCTAATCTTTCAAAGATCCCAAGCTCATAGCTGTTAAAAAAAAAAAATCAACAACTACAACCCTGGAAAGAACACTTTAATAAGCATGAAAGAACAAATGCAAAGAGCCAAAGGACAGAGGTATATACCATGCATTTAGTTCCCATGGAGGCTTATGCTGTATTTTCCCTCTATCTCAGTGAAGAAAGAAACACTTGAGTCATTGAAATGAGCATGCAAAGTTCAGTTCCCCACTTTTGTATGTATGCTTATTTCCAGTTCAGCAGTCACTGTCTTCACTATATAGGAAGCAGAGGAAAGAGTCTTAAAACATCTATGCATGTTTCATGGGGATTGAATAATGCATAAAATGCTATTTGTGCTGCTAATGTCTGGGATCTCATTGGCCAGTATTTAGTATTTAATCTGCTTTGTGCATTTTGTAGTAATTTTGAATGGAAGTTCTCTTTCAATTATCAATTTCTGAATTTTTAATTTTTCTTTTTATTAATTAATTTTTAGTTTTTGACACCTTTTTTTCAAATGCTTTATTAACTTCTGATTTACATCATTCATTTCCACCAGATTTTGAGTTACAAATTTTCTCTCCGTTTTTCCCCTACTCACCACCCCAAAATAGCAGTCCCACAGGATATCCCTTCTTCCAATCTGCTCTCTCCCATACCCCCTTTGACTTTTCCAGTAGGGTATGTTGGATCTCTATGCCCCAGTGCCTGTATATCTTATTTCTCAATTACATGTAAAATAGTATTAATAATAGTACATACACACACATATATTAAACATCTGATTTTAAGACTTTGAATTCCAGATTCATTCCCCTTCCTACCTTGCCACCCATCCTTACTGGGAAGATAAGTAATTCAGAACTATTAACATTCCTACATGGAAAAATGATAATTGTAACTGATGAAACTTTTCTCAGTATGAAAATAGTTGAAGGGAAGATGTGTGTGTGTGTGTGTGTGTGTGTGTGTGTGTGTGTGTGTGTCTATATTGGAGGGTATATGGGTGTATGAATACATATGTGAATGTGTGTATATGTGTTTACAGGTATACATAGATAGAGGGCACAGGACCAATTTAATAGGAAGGGATGATACTTAAAAGGTGAAATTAAGAGGTGAGAGAGGAATATAATGAGAGGAGATGGGGAGAAACAGAATGGGGGCAAACTATCTCATATAGAAGAGGCAAGGGAAAATGGTTACAAGGAGGGGAAGAATAGAAAGGCAAAAGGGAATGGGGTCAACCTTATTTTTGTTGAATTTGGCTCAGAGAGGGTATGACATACACACTAAATAGGATATCTCACCCTACAGGAAAGTAGGGGGGAAGGGGATGAGAGGGGGGATGATGGAAGGGAGGGCAAGCTGGGGGGGAGGGAAGTTGGAAACACCCACTTTTGAAAAGGGATAGGATCAATGTACAGAATAGAACAAGTGGGAGGTGGGATAGGAGGGAGGAAAATACAGTTAGTCTTTTACAATATATCTACTATGGTAATGTTTTGACACTTATTTCTACAAGATTTTGAATTCCAAATTTTTCTTCCCATCTCTCCCCTGACCCCCCCCCCCGCAAGATGGCATGTATTCTGATTACCTCTTCCCCCAATCTGCCCTCCCTTCTATCACCCCTCCCCCACTTCTCTTAACCCCTTCCCTTCTATTTTTCCATAGGGCAAGATAGATTTCTATACCTCATTGCCTGTATATCTTATTTCCCAGTTGCATGTAAAAATAATTTTTAACATTCATTTTTAGAACTTTGAGTTCCAAATTCTCTCCCTTCCACCCTCCCTACCACGTTCTCTGAGAAGGCAAGCAATCAGGTATAGGTTATACATGTGTAGTTATGCAAAACACTTCTATAATAGTCACGTTGTGAAAGACTAACTATATTTCTGTTCATCCTATCCTGCCCCCATTTATTCTGTTCTCTCCTTTGACCCAGTCCCTCTTCAAAAGTGTTTGCTTCTGATCACCTCTCCCCCAATCTGCCTTCCCTTCTATCTTCTCCTCCTTTCTTATCCCCTTCCCCCCTACTTTCCTTTAGGGTAAAATAAATTTCCGTGCCCAATTAAGTGTATGTTATTCTGTCCTTAAGCCAAATCTGATGAGAGTAAAGTCCACTCATTCCCTTTCACTTCCCCCTTCCCCTTCCATTGTAAAAATATCTTGCCTCTTTTATGTGAGATAATTTACCCTATTCTAGCTCTCCCTTTCTCCTCCTCCCAGTACATTCCTCTACCCCTTAATTTTATTTTTTAGATATCATCCCTTCATATTTAACTCACCCTGTGCACTTTATATTCCCTCCGACTACCCTAATACTGAGAAAGATCTCATGAGTTACAAATATCATTGTTCTATGTAAGAATGTAAATAGTTCAACTTTAATAAGTCACTTGTGATTTCTCTTTCCTGTTTACCTTTTCATGCTTCTTTTGAGTCTTATATCTGAAAGTCAATTTTTCCCTTTCTCAACCAGGTCTGACAGACCTTCCCTACTGACCTTCTAAGTTTTCTTTGGCATTTGTGGGTTGAGAAGTCTGGGAACTACCACAGCTGTCTCTGAGTCAGTCCCCTGAAGCCTGTTCCAGGTTTGCTGGGGTCCAGTTTGTGTTAGCACGTTTTGCACTGGACTGTGCTCCTTTCTCAGACTAGTGCAACAGACCTTTCCTGTTGACCTTCCAGGTTATCTTGGGTTGGAAATTTATTTCACCCTGTCATTTTGTGGGTTCTTCTGCTCTGGAATTTATTTAGAGTCATTTTTATAAGTATTTGGAAGAGTTTGGGGGAGATCTCAAGGAAATTCTTGCTTTAACTCCACCAAATTTGCTCTGCTGCCTGAATTTTTTTATTGCTATATAAAAATGTTCATTGTACTCTGTATTAGTTCTTATAGGTCTTCCCAGATTTTTCTGAAATCCTTCCTTTTGCCATATCTTATTATACAATAATACTCCATTATGTTCATATGCCATGATATGTTCAACTGTTCCCCAATTGATAAATACCTCTTTTGTTTTCATTTCTCTGCCACAACAAAAAGAGCTTCTATAAATATTTTTGTAAGGATGAAATTTATGTAACATCTTAGATTTGGGTTTAAAAAATCAACTTCACAAATAAAGATGGGAGAGGTATTGCTAGATATCAATTTATCTACAAGATACCTGGGTATTTTAATAAACTCTAAGATCAGTATTAGTCAGTAGAATGATAAGCAGCCAAGAAATTACAATGGGATCTTCACTCTGATTGCTTTCTCTGGATGCTCTCCAGCTCATCAATGTTCTTTCTAAAATATCGTACCCAGCACTGAATACAACACTCCAAGTGTGATTTATCAAGTTCACCTCCGTAGTACAGGATATTATGTCTTAATGAGTCAGACTGTGATATCATCTTTTGGACTGCTACATTATACTGTTGAATTATGTTGATAATTTAATGCTCCTCCCCTATTATTTTCATATTTTGGTGGCATTTAATAAAACCTTTATCATCTACTATATGTGAAGTGAAGCATTTGAACTCAACTATAAGGTGCTCTATATTGGTTACTGCTAGATTTTATCCTATTAGATTCCATCTAGCATTCTAGCTTGTCAAGACTTTTTCCTGACTGTCGTTCAGAACCATAGTTTTGTATCATCTGTAAAATTCATAAATATTCTGTCTCTGCCTTTATCTAAATCACTGATAAAAAATGTTAAACAACACAGCCTCAAGCATAAATCTCTTCTATAGTCCAGTAGACATCACCTTCCATATTGGTCAAGAAGGTATGGACTTCAATAGAGGAAGGGGAATTTTGAAAGTGAAGGACTGTTTAAGAAGGTGGTGTTTGTGGTGGGATTTGCACTGAAACTGAAAATATAGAAACTGACTCTTGGCCATAGATAGAATGTAGCTAATGAATTCTGTGAAAATTTATATCCCAGCAATCATGAGATTTTGGGCTTTAAGCTGAAATATGAAATAGAGGGAGACAATTACTCACATATATTTGTGAAATCAAACACCATAAATAAAGGCAGGTAAAACATGAGGGAGATTAGGAAGTCCTCTATAAGTTTTAAAGGTACAGAAAACAATTTTAAGGAAGAGTTCAACCTGAAAGTAAGATTTCCGTACTCTCTGTGCTCTTCAAGTGATGATCAGAACTGCCCTCCCATTCTACCCGCAATGAGAAATGAGGAGGGCCTAGAAGACAAACACTTTGTGTATGAATAATAGTTATATCTAATACACTGGCTGGTTTTCCTCCTTTTTATTACCCTTCCTTTTGGCATTACCCTGTAACCATTCTGTTCCTGTCCTCTTAACTGTAGAACTAAAATGCTCAGAAGTTTTGTATGTTTTAAAACTTCAGACTGTCAGAGGAAATAAATGGTCCCCTAGTAAAGATGACTACATAGCCCTTCAAATGAGCAACTCAGTCTTCTAAAATAATCCTCACCCATCGTACACACCTCCAGAAAATGGGAAGAAGAGAGTATAAACTGTAGAAGAATGTTGAACCAGTGATTTAAGCAAATGAAGAAATTATAGACTATTTGCAGAAAAGTGATCATTTGAAAATTGCTAAGCCTAACTGAAAATGGCTGGACTGCCCTATTTAGATATAGAAAAAACTTTCTTAGTGGGGGTACCCATTTGTAAGTAGACATTAGAAACAAAGAATGCTAGAGATGAAGGAACCCAAGGGACTTTCTAGCCCATGGGTTCTTTTTTTTTTTTTTTTAAAACAAATACTTTATTAACTTCTGTTTTACATCATTCATTTCCGCCAGATTTTGAGTTACAATCATTTTCCCCCCATTATTCCCCTACCCAACCTCCCAGAATAGCAGTCCCACAAGATATCGCTTCCTCCAATCTGCTCTCTCCCATACCTTCTCCCATACCCCCATCGACTTTTCCATTAGAGGAAGATGAATCTTTGTGTCCCAATGCCTGCACATCTTATCTCCCAATTATAGGCAAAAGAGTATTAATAATAGTATTTATATATATATTTGAAACATTTAATGTTACGATCTTGAATTTCAGATCCATTTCCTTCCTCCCTTGTCACCCATTCCTTCTTGGTATATAAGTAATTCAGTATATGTTGTACATGTCTAGCTATGCAAAACATTATCATAGTAGATATATTGTACAAGGCTGCTTATAATTCCCTCCCACTCATCCCACCCCCCACCTGGTCCATTCCCTACATGATCCTGTCCCTCTTCTATAGTGGGTACTTCCAACCTCCCCTCACCCCAAGGATGCCCTCCCATCCATCATCTCTCCTCTCATCCCCCTTCCCCCTATCCTGCTGCAGGTTGAGATATCCCATTTAGTATGTATGTCATTTTCTCCCTGAACCAAATTCAATGTGAATGTGGTTTTGCCTTTTTAGCCTTCCTTATTCTCCCCCTCCTTTGCACCCACTTCCCTACATGAGATAGTTTACCCTACCATGTCTCTCCCCATCTCCTCTTGCCACTTTCCTCTCTCACCTCATAATTTCATCCCTTGAGTACTCTCCCTTCCCAACAAAATCAACCTATGCCCTCTATCCATATATAACTGTAACCATATACACACACATTCACATATGTATTCATATGACCACACCCCCTTCTTCCATTATTTTCATAGTGAGAAAGATATCATCAGTCACAGATATTGCTTTTCCATATAGGAATGTAAATAGTTCAACTTTGATAAGTTCCTTTTGATTTCTTTTCCCTGATTACCTTCTCAGGCATCTCTTACTTCTTGCGTCTGGATGTCAAATTTTCTATTCAACTCTGGTTTTTTCCTCAAGAATGCTTGAAAGTCCTCTATTCCACTGAATGACCATATTTTCCCCTGAAACAAAATACTCAGTTTTGCTGGGTAGGTGACCCTTGGGTTCATTCCCAGCTCTTTTGCCCTCTGGAATATCATATTCCATGCCCTTCGATCCCTCAGTGTAGAAGCTGCCAGGTCCTGGGCTATTCTGATTGTGTTTCCACAATATTGAAATTGTTTCTTCCTGGCTGCTTGTAGTATTTTCTCCTTGATCTGGGGATTCTGGAACCTGGCTATAATATTCCTGGGAGTTTTCTTTTTGGGATCTTTTTCAGGAGGTGATCGGTGGATTCTTTCAACCTCTATTTTGCCCTCTGGATCTAAAACATCAGGGCAGTTTTCCTTGAGAATTTCTTGAAGGGTGATTTCTAGGTTCTTTCCTTGATCATGGCTTTCAGGTAGTCCAATAATTTTTAAATTGTCTCTCCTGGATCTATTTTCCAGGTCAGTGGTTTTTCCCATGAGATATTTCACATTGCCTTCTAATCTTTCATTTGTTTGGATCTGCTTAACAGCATCTTGATTTCTCATAAAGTCATTAGCTTCCATTTGCTCCAGTCTAACTCTGAAGGAATGAATCTCCTCAGTGAACTTTTGAGATTCTTTTTCCATCTGGCAAATTCGACTTTTTAAGGCATTCTTCTCCTCATTGCCCTTTTGGGCCTCCTTTGCCATTTGAGCTAGTCTATTTTTTAAGGTGTTGTTTTCCTCAGTCAGGCTGTTGACCCTCATTTCATACTTTTCCTGCATCCTTCTCATTTCTCTTTCCAATTTTTCCTCCACTTCTCTTATTTGATTTTTAAAGTCCTTCTTAAGGTCCTCTATGGCCTGCAACCCACTCATGTTTTCCCCTGGGGCTTTTGGAGCAGGACTTCTGACCTCACAGTCCTTTTCCCGCTCTATGCCCCCAAAATAGGAGTCTAGGGTTGCATTTTTCTGTTTCCTTTGCCTTGGCATGTTGCCACTTAATTGCTTGACTTTTGGGCTTGTTGCCACACTATGGCTTTAAGGCCAGATAGAGGAATTTTCGTCCCGAACGTGTGGGGGGCAACTTCCGTTTCTGGCAAGCTGTAAACCCACCCACAACTTCCACCCTAGATCACAATCCAGATCCAGGGAGGTTAAAGCAAGAGCGATTACCCCCCAAGACTGATCGCTGGATCTCCCCACGATTTGTAGGCTGGGAGCCGGAAATGCCTCTGAAAACTACACAGTGGCGTGTCTCCTCAGCAGCTTCTAGCCCCCAGGGGAGGGAGCTGACGCATTCCCCAAATACAGGTCCCAAAGTCCATAGGACACTAACCTCTTACTTTGTCCTAGGCAAGTCTATGTTGATAATTCTGGCGTCTCCACAGTTCCTGGTGTTCTGGGGTTCCTCCAGCCGGCTGCTGGCCCTGCCGCCCTGGGGCTAAAACCTCGGCTCACGTGGACCTGGGCTCGGCTTGGCTCCTGCGCTCTGCGCGCTGCCGGGCCCCAGACCACTGCGCTGGTCCTTCCTGCAGGGTGCTGGGCTGTCCTCAGCGGGAGGTTAGCTTCTCTGTGTCGTTCTGTGGGTGCTGGGGCTCCAGAAGATTTTCAGAGTCCTTTTTTACATAGTTTGTGGAGAATCTGGGGGCAGAGAGGCTTGGACGAGCTGTTTCTACTCCGCCATCTTGGCTCCGCCCCTCCATGGGTTCTTAACCTGAAGTCTGTGAACTTAAAAAAATATTGATAACTCTATTTCACTATAATTGATTTCCTTTAAAATTATGTGTTTCACTTTATGCTTTTAAAATCATTATACTGAGAATGGGCCTATAGTTTTCTCTAGACTGCCAAAGTGGGATGGGGGTGTTCCATGACATAAAAAAGGTTAAGGACCCCTTGGTTTAACCCAACCTCTTTATTTTATAAATGGGGGAGCTGGAGTCTAAAGAATTGATTGACTTACTCAAACTTGGGAATAGGAACGGAGCATGTCAATGAGTGAATGAGCATTTATTAAGCGCTTAATGTGTTCTAGACATGGTACTAAGCACTGGAAATACACAGAAAGGCAAAAGACAGTCTGTTCTCAAGAAGCACACGGTCTAATGGGGAAGATAACATGAAAACAACTATGTACAAACAAAATGTATAGAGGATAAATTGGAGATAATCAATAAAGGTAGGGCACACACATTAAAGGGGATCAGAGAAGGCTTCTCATAGAAGATGGGATTTTAGATGGGACTTGAAAGAAGCCAGGGAGGCCCAGAGACAGAGATTAGGAGAGAAAAGAAGTTTCAAGGTAGGCAGTTGTCACCAGGGTCCAAGTAAGAGTCTACTTACTAAAGAGAGAATACAGCATCAGAACAGAGCCAGGATGCTAGATGACTTGGTCCTGAGCTGCCTTGTGTATTCATTTGTCTATTCCCCGTGGTTAGGGTCTAGAACTTGGAGTAGGGCTATGTGGAGGGAGATCCAGCTGTGGAGAGTAGAGGGATTTGTGGCTCAGTGGAGTGGCAAGTTTATCATAGGTAGCTCCCAAAGATGGGGGTAGTTCTTGCCATTTAGTTATGTCAATGATTTATTACTTGTGACTATATCTTTTATTTATATTATCTGAATTTGGGAGAAGGGGTGGATTTTCCTTATTTTTAGATTATAAAAGCAAATTCCCCTTCAGTGAATGTTCTCTTCCCCTGTTTAGTTGTTGTTGTGTTTGTCCTTTGTTTTTAATGAAGACCATGACATCAGGGAGATGATGACATGACTTGTAGTGGACTTTGATTTGAGGGAGGGAGTGCTGTGCAAGGTCACCAGACTCATTTTCCCCTCCAGAGCCATCTGGGTCCAGTGGCCAGATATTCATCAGGATGACTGGAGATGGCCCAGGATGCAAGGGGAGACCCTGGCCCTTTTAAGGTCTTTTCAGGTTCTCACTTTGAGTGCAACATGGTTCTCAGCCTGGGGCTCCACCCTTCTGCAAACCAGCAGCCCCCTAGGCAAGCCAGTACTTTCTATGGTACAACAAGGTCCCACCTCCAACATTGTACTCAGATGGCTCTGGAGGAGAAAGTGAGGCAGGTAACCTTGCATAGCCATTCCTCGCTCCAATCAAAGTTCACTGCAAGTCATGTCATCATCTCCCTGATATCATGGTCCTCTTTGAGAACAAATGACAAATACAACCAATGAGTGGCCTGGCCTGGCCTGGCCTCTCCCCTCCCCTCCTCTCCATTTCTGTCTGCTCCTCTCCCCTCCACCTAGTACCTCAAATGAGAGAGAAGCAGAGACAGATGATTTGATTTCTTTTCTCTGATCACTTATCTGGTTGTTTTGCCCAGAAAACTCCTCTATCTCCTTTTCTTTTATTCTCTAACAAGGCAAATTCCTTCCTGTTTCCTAGGGATGTTTCAGGGTTTGACAGCTTGATAATAGATGCCATTTTGAGTAGAAACCTAGGTTGAGACAGTCAATTTATGTGGCTGAGACAATCTTTCTGGAAAAGACAATCTTAGCATTCTCTTGCAGAGAAATAGTCTCAAACATCCTACTTGACTTCCTGAAGAATAAGAAATGGCAATAGTTTTCAAATGAAGGGACAGGCTACAGGCCTGTCTTTAGACTCTTGAATTAGGTGTAGGATAATTAACTGATAATGAAACTACAGACTAGAGAAATTGGCTGCCACCATTTGTAAATCAGTAAGCAAACTAAAAGCAATAAAAAGTTGATTACTCCTTCATCAGGCATTTGGTAATTCTTTTAAAAATGCTTTAGGTTAGTTTTAATTATTTAATACCTATGTTTCAGAACAATAACTAATAGTAACTGTCCAGACCCATAACACACTATGTGGTTGAATTGTGGAATTTTCTGGCAATCACTGGCATTCAATAAATCACTTCTCCTGAGTGTCCTTGAAGGATCCAATCATTACATTCCTGCAAAAGTTTTTAGTAGGGGGCGGAGCCAAGATGGCAGAGTAGAAACAGCACTTCCAAGGTACTCTGCCCTACACACTTCCAAATAATGTAAAAGGGAACTCTGAACAACTTCTGGAGCCACAGCACCCACAGAACAACATAGAGAAGCTAACCTCCTGCTGAGGACAGCCCAGCAGCCCTGCAGGGTGGGGCCAGTGCAGCACTCTGAGAGTAGGAAGCACAGAACACTGGGAACCAACAGCGCAGGTATCTGGGAGTGGAGCCCAGGCCCCAGCGAGCCTCGGTTGTGGCCCCAGGGTGGCTGGGCCAGCAGCCGGCTGGAGGGACCCCAGAACACCAGCAGCTGTGGTGATTCCAGAATTATCAGCACAGATATGCCTAGGACAAAGTGAGAGGTTAGTGCCCTATGGACTTTGGGACCAGTATTTGGGGAACACGTTGGCTTCCTCCCCTGGGGGAGAAAAGCCACTGAAGAAACATGGCACAGAAGCCATTTTGCAGCATCAGTGTCGGCTCTAACTCCTGGTCTGCAAACTGTAGGGAGATCCAGCAATCAGTCTGGGGGTTAATTGCTCTTGCTTTAAACTTCCTGGGACTGAATTGTGGTCTTTGGGGTAAGTTTGGGGTGTGTATACAATTTGCCAGAGCGGGTGGAGGCTTTGCAGAGGCCACCCAACTGGCGGAAGTTGTGAAGACCCCATGCTCTCCTGTCTGGTGGCAGAGTCTTACTGTGGCAGCAAGCCCCCAAAATCAAGTAATTAAATGGCAACATGCCTAGGCAAAAGAAACAAAATATGCAGAAAAATTCAACATTGGACTCCTATTTTAGGGGCAAAGAGGATCAAAGCGTGGAGGAGGACTGTGAGGTCAGAACTCCTGCACCAAAAGCCCCAAATGAAAATACAAGCTGGCTACAGGCCATAGAAGACCTTAAGAAGGAGATAGGAGAAGTGGGGGGGAAAATTGGGAAGAGAAGTGATAGAGATGCAGGAAAAGTGTGAAATGACAGCGGCCTGACTGAGGAGGATAACACCTTAAAAAATAGACTAACTCAAATGGCAAGGGAGGCTCAGAAGGGCAGTGGGGAGAAGAATGCCTTGAAAATCCAAGTTTGCCAGGTGGAAAAAGAGTCTCGAAGGCTCAATGAGGAGATTCATTCCTTCATATTTGGACTGGAGCAGGTGGAAGCTGGTGACTTTATGAGAAATCCAGATGCTGTTAAGCAGATCCAGACAGATGAAAGAGTGGAGGGCAATGTGAAATATCTCATGGGAAAGGCCACTGACCTGGAAAGTAGATCCAGGAGAGATAATTTAGGAATTATTGTACTACCTGAAAGCCAAGATCAAGGAAAGAACCTAGAAATCATTCTGAAGAAGTTCTCAGGGAGAATTGCCCCAATGCTTTGGACCCAGTGGGGGAAATGGAGGTTGGAGGAATCCACCAAGCACCTCCTTATGGGGATCCCAAGAAGAAAATTCCTGGGAATATTGTAGCCAGGTTCCGGGAACTCCCAAATCAGGAAGAGGAAACTACAGGCAGCCAGGAAGAAATAATTTCAATATTGTGGAAGCACAGTCGGAATGGCATAGGACCTGGCAGCTTCTGCACTGAGGTATCGAAGGGCATGGAGTGTGATGTTCCAGAGGGCAGAAGAGCTGGTATTGAGGCCGAGGGTCACCTACCCAGCAAAACTGAGTGTCTTGTTTCAGGGGAAGGTGTGGTCATTCAGTGGAATGGAGGACTTTCGAGCACTCTTGAGGAAAAAACCAGAGTTGAGTGGAAACTTTGACATCCTGACACAGGAGGCGGGGGATGCCTGAGAAAGTAATATAGGGAGGGGAAGTCAAAAGGTTGAACTATTTATATTCCTACATGGAAGAGCAATGACTGTATCTGATGAAACCTTTCTCATTATGAAAATAATTGAAGAAGGGTATATGGGCATAGGTTTGCAGGTATACATGGATGGAGGACACAGGTTGAATTTTATGGGAAGTGATGATTCTTAAGGGGTGAAGTCAAGAGATGGGAGAGGAGAGTGGCAGGAGGAGATGGGGAGAGACAGGGCAGGGTAGACTATCTATCTCATGTAGAAGAGGCAGGGGGAGGTGGTTGTAGGGGAGGGGAGGAACCGGAAGGCAAAAAGGCAAAACCATATTCTCACTGAAGTTGGCTCAAAGAGAGAATCACATACATACTAAATGGGATATCTCACCCTCCAGGAGACTGGGGGAGAGGGGGATGAGAGGTGGATGATGGAGGGGGGGGCACTCTGGGGGGAGGGGAGGTTCGAAGTGCCCACTGTCAAAGAGGGACAGGACAAGAGTGGGGAATGGACCGCGTGGGAGGTGGGATGGTTGGGAGGGAAATATAAGCAGTCTTTTACAATGTATCTACTATGGTAATGTTTTGCATAGCTGTACATGTACAATTGCTTGTCTTCTCAGAGGGGGTGGGTGACGAGGGAAGAAGGGAATGGATCTGAAAATGGAAGTTTTAAAATTAAATGTTTCATAAGATGTCCAGGCATTGGGGCTCAGAGATTCACCTTGCCCTAATGGCAAAGTCGAAGGGGGTATGGGAGAAGATATGGGAGAGAACAGATTGGATGAGGGGATATCTAGTGGAACTGCTACTCCAAGGTGGTGGGCAGGGAAAAAATGGGGGAAAAATTGTAACTCAAAATCTGGTGGAAATGAATGATGTAAACCAGATGTTAATAAAGCATTTGTTTAAAAACATTTTTTAATTAAAAAAAAAAGTTTTTAGTAATGCCTCTATAAGACTTCTAGTGCCAGAATGGCAGAGTAAGGAGGGAACCCTCTGGAGCCTTCTGGAATTCCCCTCCAAACAACTTGAAAACCACCTCAGAACTGATCTGGGAGCAGAGAAACAGCTTACCAACACAGGGTGAAAGGTCTGCATCACTGGGGTTGAAAGGGGGCCAGGTCTGAAAGCAGGAGCAGCCCCTCACATCAGGGAACCTGTAGCAGAGCTCTGAGCCCAGGGTAACCCACCAGTGAGGTCCCACCCGACTGAAAACCAGTAGTCCTAGGCAAGTCAGTATTTTCTGTGGCACAGCAAGACCTCACCTCCAATACAAACCACTAGCTGACTGGTAGTGAGACCCCACCCCTGGGGCCCTCCTTAGAGAGGCTTTGCTTTCATAGCAACCCAGGAGCAGGGTATTGCCCCTGGGGCTGACCAGCAACAAGATCTATCCCCTAAGTATAACTATCAGAAAGACTATTTTCATTGTGACCCAGCAATGAGATACTGCCTGTGGGGCAGGCCAGCAGGGAAACTCTACACTCCACACTCTAGCTTAACCCACAAGGGAAGCAAACCCTCTAGTGCAAGTAAGCAGCTAGTTCCTGAATCCCAGTGAAAGAGAGAAGTAAGGCCCAGAGCCGAAACACAGAAAACTTGGGACCAGAGTCCCAACTCTCACATAGAAATACCAACTCACTAAACATACAGGGGAAAATGAGCAAAAACCAAAAAAGAACTTGACTATAGAAAATTACTATGGGGACAGGGAGGATCAAGGCACAAACTTAGAAGAAGAGAATAATTTCAAAATGGCTTCCTATGAAGCCTCAAAGAAAACTGCAATTTGGTCTGAGGCCCAAAAGGTTCTCCTAGAAGAACTTAAAGAGGATTTTAAAAAGTATATTAGAGAAGAAGAAGAAAAACCAGGAAAAGAAATAAGAGAATTGCAAGAGAATCAGGGAAAAAAGAGTTAATAGCATGCAGAAAAATATGCAAAAATTCACCAAGGAAAATAACTCCATTAAAAATTAGTATCAGACAAATGGAAAAGGAAGTACAAAAGCTTACTGAAGAAAATAATTCCTTAAAAATTAGAATTGAGTAATTAAATCAGTTAAAAATTAAATTAGATTATATAAAAATAAATTATACATTATATAATATGTATATCATATAACTATGTATATATATTATGTATTATATAAAAAATTAAATTAGTAAAAAATTAGAATTAAGTGGAAGCTAATGACTCCACAAGAAATCAAGATATTATAAAACAAAAAATAAGAAAAATAGAAGAAAATATAAAATTTCTCATCAAAAATACAACTGATATAGGAGATAGATCTAGGAAAATTAATTTGAGAATTATTGGACTATTTCAGACCTGTACAAATTGTAAACTTCTTTGGGCCACAGATAGGTTAGATTAGAGATAGACTGATGAGGGTTGGTTGCCAAATGGGAGAGCTTGCAGTAGCAACCCTACATTTTTCATGTGCCTCTTGAAATCATTTGGCAGGCTGCATGAAACCTATGGACTAAGTTGTGCAGGTCTGTACTACCTGAAAGCCATGATTAAAAAGAAAAAAAAAAGCTTGGACAACATATTTCAAGAAATTATAAAGGAAAACTGTCCTGATGTACTGGAAACAGAGGGCAAAATAGAAACTGAAAGAATTCACAAATCACCACGTGAAAGAGATCCTAAAATGAAAACTCCCAGGAACATCATAGTCAAATTCTAGAGCTTACAGATCAAGGAGAAAGTCTTTCAAGCAGTGAAAAAAATATTTCTAATATCATGGAGCTACAATCAGGATTACAGAGGATTTGGCAGCTTCCACATTAAAGAACTACAGGGTTTGAAATATAATATACCAGAAGGCAAAGGAATTAGGATTACCTACCCAGAAAAAATGAATATAATCTTTCAGGGGAATAATTGACATGTAGTGAAATAGAAGAGTTTCAAGCATTCCTAATTTAAATACCAGAGTTGAATAAAAATTTGACCTCCAAATACAAGACGCAAGAGAAACATAAAACGGGGGGGAAAAGAAACAAAAAAGAGAAAGTATAAGAAATTCAATGTGGTTAACCATTTATATTTCTATATGGCAAGATATTATTTGTAAATCTTAAGAAATTTATTAGGGGCGGCTAGGTGGCACAGTGAGTAGAGCGCCGGCTCTGGAGTCAGAAAGACCTGAGTTCGGATCCGGCCTCAGACACTTAATGCACACAAACAAAAAACCTAGACGTGTGACCTTGGGCAAGTTACTTAACCCCAGTTGCCCTCCAAAAAAAAAAAAAAGAAATTTATTACTGTAAGGGTAATTAGAAGGAGTATATGTAGACAGATGGCATGGATATAAGATACTTTGATGGGAATGCTACCTTTAAAAACAAAGGGGTGAGACAGAAGATTGCACTAGAAGAAGGGGGGGATAGAATGAGGTAAATTATCCCACATAAAAGAGGCATGAAAAACTATTATAATGGAAGAGAAGATGGCAGGAGGTGGGTAAAGCTTAAACCTTATTCCCCTCAAAATTGTCTCAAAGATAGAGTAACATACAGTTATTAAATATAGCTGGATACAGAAATCTATCTTACCCTATGAGGAAATAAAAAGGGATGGGTTTAATAGAAGTTGGGGGACTGATAAAAGGGAAGGTAGATTAGCAGAGGTGGTAATCAGAAGTAAAGAGGTTGTAAGAAGGGAAAAGGTGGGGGTAAGAAAGAGATAGGGATAAACAAGGGGAAAATAGCATGGAGGGAGATAGCAGAATGGATAAAAAATCAGAATCTTACGATATGTTGTTTACAAGAAACACATTTGAAATATAGAGAGACATATAGAATAAAGGTAAGGGGCTGTCACAGAATCTATTATGCTTCCTCTGAAGCAAAGAAAGCAGGGGTAGCAATCATGATCTCAGACAAAGCAGAAACAACAATGGAGGGGCAGCTAGGTGTCTCAGTGAGTAGAGTGCCAGCCTTGGAGTCAGAAGGACCTGAGTTTGGTTCCAGCCTCAGACGATTAACACACACAAACAAAAACCTAGCTGTGTGACCCTGGGCAAGTTACTTAACCCCAATTGCCCTCCAAAAAGCAAAAACAAACAAAACAAAAAAACCAAAAATGGATCTAATTAAAAGAGATAAGGAAAGAAATTATACCTTGTTGAAAGGTAGCATAGGCAATGAAGCAATATCAATACTAAACACATATGGACAAAATAGTATAGTATCTAAATTTTTGAAGAAGTTGAATGAGTTACAGGAAGAAATAAACAATAAAACTATACTAGTAGGGGTCTTCAACTTTCCCCTTTCAGAACTAGATGAATCTAACCAAAAAATACATGCACAAAAATTGACCATATATTAGGACAGAAAAATCTCATAACCAAATATAGAAAAGCAGAAATAGTCAATGCATCCTTTCCAGATCATAATGCAATAAAAATTACATTCAATAGTGGGCAATGGAAAGATTAAAAATTAACTGGAAACTAAATAATCTAATTCTAAAAAAAACAAGTGGGTCAAAGAACAAATCATAGAAACAATAGATAATTTCATTAAAGAAAATGACAACAATGAGACAACATATTGAAATTTATGAGTTGTAGCTAAAGTGGTACTTAGGGGAAACTTTATATCTTTAGTTGTTTACATAAATAAAATAGAGAAACAACAGATCAATGAACTGGGCATGCAATTAAAAAAAAACTTAGGAAAAAAACAAATTAATCTTCTCCCCCTGCCCCATTAAACACCAAATTGGAAATCCTGAAAATCAAAGGAGAGACTAATAAAATTGAAAGTTAGAAAACCATTTAACTGATAAAAATAGAAGCTGGTTTTATAAAAGAAACAAAATCAGTAAACTATTGGTTAATCTGATTTAAAAGAGGAAACAACAAAACCAAATTACTAGTATCACAAATGAAAGGAATGAATTTACCACCAATGAAGAGGAAATTAAGACAATTACTAGGAGCTATTTGCTTAATTACATGCCAAAAATTTTGACAATTTCAATGAAATGGATGAATATCTACCAAAATATAAATTACCTAGATTAACAGAAGAAGAAATAAAATATTTAACCCCACCTCATAAGAATAAATTGAACAAGTCGTCAATGAACTTACTAAGAAGAAAATGTCAGGGGCAGATGGATTCACAAGTGAATTCTACTAAACATTTAAGAAACAGTTAATCCCAATACTATATGAGCTGTTTGGAAAAATAGATGAACGAGTCCTATGAAATTCCTTTCATGACACAAATATGGTGCTGATACCTAAACCAGAAAGTGCCAAAATGGAGAAAGAAAATTATAGACCAATTTTTCCTAATGAATATTGATGCAAAAAATTTTAAATAAAATCCTAGCAAAGAGATTATAGCAACATATCACAAGACTCATACACTATGACCAGATAGGATTTATACCAGGAATGCAGAGCTGGTTCAGTATTAGAAAAACTACCAGAATAATTGACTATGTCAATAAGAAAACCAATAGAAAATGTATGATTATTTCAGTAGATGCAGAAAAAGCCTCTGACAAAATAAAACACTCCTTCCTTTGAAAAACACTAGGGAGAATAGAAATAAATGGAGCTTACCTTAAAATGATAAGTAATATTTTAAACCATCAGGAAACATTATCTATAATGGAGATAAGCTAGAGGCCTTCCTAGTACTATTAAGGGTGAAGCAAGGATGCCCATTATCACTTCTATCATTCAATATTATACTAGAAATGTTAGCTATAGCAATAAGAGAATAAAAAGAAATTGAAAGAATTAGAATAGGCAATGAGGAAGCAAAACTATTAGTTTTTGCAGATGATATGATTTTATGCCTAGAGCATCTTAGAGAATCAACTAAAAGTCTACTTGAAATTATTAACAACTTTAGCAAAGTTGCAGGATGTAAGATAAACCTACATAAATTATGAGCATTTTTATATGATCAACAAAACCCAGCAGCAAGAGATAGAAAGGGAAATTCCATTTAAAATAACTGTAAACAATATAAAATACTCGGGAGTCTATTTGCCAGGAAGAACCCCAGAACTATATGAAAACAACTAGATATAGACCAACATCTCACATTGTACACCAAAATAAGGTCAAAATGGTTACATGATTTACATATAAAGGGTGATACCATAAGGAAATTAGTAGAGAATGGAATAGTTTATCTGTCAGATATATGGATAAGGGAAGAATTTATGATCAAACAAGTCATAGGGAACATTACACAATTTTAAATAATTTTGATTATATAAAAGTAAAAAGTTTTTGTACAAATTAAACCAATGTAACAAAAAAATATTAGAAAAGCTAAGGAAATCAGAAAACTGGAGAAAAAAAATTTTACAACAAGTATTTCTGATAAAGGCCTAATTTCTCAAATATATGGAGAACTAAGACTAATTTATAAAAATAGAAGTCCTTCTCCAATTAATGAATGGTCAAAAGATATGAACAGGCAGTTTTCAGACAAAGAAATCAAAGCTATCTATAGTCACATGAAAAAAAATACTCTAAATCATTGTTGATGAGAGTAATGCAAATTAAAATAACTCTGAGGTACCACCTCTCACCTATCAGATTGGCTAATTTGACAAAAAAAAGGAAAATGATAAATGTTGGAGACAATGTGGGGAAACTGGGACACACTAATGCACTGTTTGGTAGAATTGTGAACTGATCCAACCATTCTGGAGAGCAATTTGGAGCTACCCCCAAAGAGCTATAAATTTGTGCATACCTTTTGATCCAGCAATAATACCACTAGGTCTGTCTCACAAAGACATCAGAAAAAGGGGAAAGAACCTATTTGTACAAAAATATTTATGGCAGCTCTTTTTGTAGTGCTAAGAATCAGAAATTGAAGGGATGCATCTCAATTAGGAAATGGTTAAACAGATTGTGGTATAGGATTGTAATGGATTTGCTCTTAGTTGTGTAAATTTTGAAAGGTGAGCCTAAGAAAATTCAGAATTTTTGCTCCAAATAGCTGGAATTGAATTGTGCTTTTGCAACATGCTCTTTCTCAAGTGTATGTGGCTAATTTTTACTTATGCACATGAAGGAAAGATGTTTTGTTTTGGTGGAAAACCTGAGGATTCTCTGGGAAAACTCTTCATTTAATACTTGATTGTATCTATGATACACAAAATTATTATTATTGTTGTTGTTACTGTTGTTATTTCCTCCACTTCCCAGCCATTTTCTTACTGTGTAGTCTGCCATCTGGCCATCATCTTCATCTCCCTTCCACGAGATCCTTGGACTCTGTCCCTGAGTCCCCCAGAGCTGATTGGTAATCTCTCACCTTACCTTGTTAGAGACAAAGCTTTTGTGCCCTTTCGGTTCCCCATGATTCCCCAATATCTGCTTTTCAGCATTCCTTTCTTCATTGTTTTCCCCATTAGAAGGTAAACTCCCAGAGAGCAGGCACTTTATTGCCCACTTATATTTGTATTCCTAATGTTTACATAGTGCCTGGCACATAGTAAGCATTTAATAACGTTCTCTGTCTCTCTCTGTCTCTCTGTCTCTCTCTGTCTCTCTGTCTCTCTCTCTCTCTCTCTCTCTTCCCCCCCCCATCATCAATTAACATAATTAATAACCATTTCTTAAGTACCCACTGTAAGTCAGACACTGTATAAAGTGTAAGGATACAAAAGGAAGGCAGAACATGGTCACAGCCCTCAAGGAACTTACAGTTTAATGGGGGAGACAACATGCAAATAAATATATACAAAACAAATTATATACAGGATAAATAGGAAATAATTAAGAAAGGAAAGGCACTAGAATTAAGAAGAGTTGGGATAGGCTTCCTGTAGGAGGTGAGATTTTAGTTGGGTCTTAAAGAAAGTCAAGGAGGTCAGGAGTTAGGGCAGAGGAGGGAGATTGTTCCAGACATGGGAGACATCCAGAGGCAATTCCCAGAACTGAGAGGTGAAGTGTAATGCTGAAGATAACCTTTTTTACTTCATGTGAAAATCCTTAACAAGGGGTCCCCAATAAAATGATGGAGGCTTTCTTCATGATCTATTGAGATTGCACAGATAACAGTAGACAGACTGTCCACCAGTTATTTCCTCATCAGCCTCTGTGCCTCGCTTACTTCTTTCCCAGCCATACTTCTGTCTTCTGACATTGTTTCCATTTCCTCTTCAGTTCCTCATTGGTAATGTGCTGAAGTGTGTCTGCATTTGTATACCTCTCTATTGACCATGTGGTGTCCATTAACTTGAATTCTTTGGAGACTATGATATTTTATGCCTTAACCATGTAGCATCAACAGGAGACTATTTTTAAAAGTTGGGCCTTTGTTTCAGGTATAAGATTGGGTCATTAAAAGTACTGCCCAATTTTCCAAAGTCAGTCCACTTCCAGTTCACTCTAATTCCATTCTGGACCCAGCTCATTGTCCATTTGCAGGTCCTATCTCGATATATCTGATGGTTGAGCTCAGTGGGTTGTCCATGCACTTGCAAAATGTCTGCATAATAATTATTATTTTTCCTGTATAATTCTTTTGAGGGATTTGGGATCTCTATTAATTAGTCAGTCAACAAGTATTTATTAAGCACTTACAATATGCTAGGCACTATACTGTGCTAAGTGCTACTGACACAATGGACTTACATTCTAATTGGGGAGACAACATGTAAATGATTAGGATATATAAGATATACACAGTGAGGAAGATATATCCCAGAGGTGAAAGTGGAGGGAATGGGAAAAGCCTTCTGAAAGAGGTAGTTTTAGATGAGCCACTAAGAAATCTAGGAAAACTAAGGTATAGATATAAGGAGGGAGGGCATTCTGAACATAGGAAATAGTCAATGCAAAGGCCATGTAGTGTCATGTGTGAGGATAGCAAATAGGTCAATGTAACTATTATAGCATTCATAGAAGGGAATAAAGCACATAAATTCTGGAGAAGAAGGATCAGGTTATAAAGGGTTTTGAATGCCAGAGAACTAAATATTTGCTCCCAGAGGTAATATGGAGTTACTGGAGTTTTTTTGAGTAGGGGGAATGCTGGTCAGGGTTGATGAAGGTTTTTGTCAGGTTAGTGGCTGTATGAATAGAGAGAAGGGGTGATAGATATTATGAAGCTAGAAATGATAAGATCTGGCAGAGTTTTGGAATGTGGGACAAGTGAAACTGAGGAACTGTGGATAATACTTTGGGCTTGCAAATACACTGGGAGGATGGTGATGCCCTCTACAATAATTAGGAAGTTTGGCAAAAGAGAAGGCCTCAGGGAAAAGACACTGAATTCTGGGTTGGATGTGTAGAATTGGAGGTGTCTCCAGAACAATCAGTTCAAGATGTCTAAAAGACAGTGGGTGATGTGAGACTGTATTTCAGAAGAGATACAAAGGCTGGATAGATAGATGTGGAAATCACCTGCACAGAGATGACAATTGAACTCTAGGAAGCTGTTGAGATAACCAAGTGGAACAAGAAGGAGGCTTTATAATTGAAGTAAAACAACTAATAAAACTGGCTATCTATTCAAAATCTTTAGAAAATGCACTCTTCTGAATAACTGGATTTTTAGGATATACGAGGAAATGAAAGCTCAAAGTCAAGTGTCCAAACCAAAATCTGTCAAGTTGGTGTCAGAATGTTCAAATCAAATCCTTTTAGGCAGCCACCTAGACCTAAGACAATTCTTGTGTGTGTGCTATGTACATCTGAAATATTGTCATTTGTGTACAGGAATAATGCTAACATTCAACTGTCAGAGTGTTAATCTTGAGATGTTTTTTTTTTTTCTTTCTGCTTAATAATGGTGATAGTTTTTTCCTCCTTATTTCCCCCCCACACTTTCCCCTTCCCCCCCTCCACGCCAGGAATCAGTCCATACTTCCAGTAGCTAGAGGACACCCCCAAATTTTATCCAACTCATCAGGCCTTTTAACTAGGTTAGTTTAACCACCTCATTATAAGTGAAAAAATTGATTCCAAGAGAGATTATGCCCAAGGGCACACACAACTAGTCATAGAAGGACCAGAACTAGAATCTTGATCTGCTCATTTCCAACCCAGAGCTCTTTCCATTACACCTACTAGGGCTGTTTTCTTGTCTAGGAAAAAAAAATATCCTAAGGAGGTTTATTGTATGAGATAGTTTATTGTGCCTTAAATTACTTCCCAGTAATATCAGAAACTGCTTTGGTTAGGTCAAAGAAGAGTATATTACTATAACAAAGATGACTTGAGAAAAGAGGTTTTTGTGACCTATTTTAATATAATAAAAGATCTTGCTTTGAGTGAGAGGAGAAATAGGCATCGCAGACATCTAAATCTAAGTCATACTTCTCCTGCCTTCAATACCAATTCTTGGAGAGCTGTCAGACTACTTCTAGGACCTAGCAAAACATAACAGTAAAGAACATTTGCCTCTCTAGAAACTTTCCTCAATTTCCCTTTTCTTTGTGGAACAGATCCGCATTGTTGCTTGGCACTTTATAATGTGGATTTAAATATATTATATAAAATAGATTTATAAATAAATTGTATAAAACCATGCCTTCTTAAGTGCTATAGCAAAAGGCTTGGTAGGATAATATTGGATGGATGTTAGTTCTGTTCTCCTACAACTGCATCATACGTTACTTTTGAGTTAATGCACCATATTCTGGTGATTGGCCTGGGGTAGGGGTAAAGGGTAATGTTACAAATGTCTGCTGAGGGTTTCTAAAGAATCTGGTCTGAGAAACTAATGAAATAAACTGACCCAATCATTCAAGCAAAAGACACCAGGATTAGGGGAGTTTAGCTGGTCAGGCAAAAACCTTTTATTACATGCCTACTATGTTTCAGATACTGCTAAACATTAAAGATACAAAGAAAAGCAAAAACTGGTTCTTCCTCTCAAGGAGCTCTCAGCAACATGCAAAGAACCATGTGCTACCAGGATATATACAGGATGAGTTGGAAATACCCCACAGAGGTAAGCCTCTAAAATTAAAGGAGATTGGAAAGGCTTCTTGTAGGAGGTAGCATTTTAGCTGGTAATACATGGAAGCAAAGCAGTGGAAACCAGGAAGGAGAGAATTTCTTGAGTATAACCAGTGAAAATGCTGGGAGTCAGGAGATGAAGTGTCTTGTGTGGTGAAGGACAAGGAGGCCAGTGTTACTGGATCACAGTGGGGACAGAGTGGAATAAAGTAGCTTTGCCCATAGCCACTGAGGTACTGGGTTCGTCAACTCACCATGAACTCTCAATGTCTTAATGTCAGCAAACTTGCTGAGGTCCTTAAAGAGTCTGTTTTAAATTTTTGGGTTCAGGAAGTCTAAGAAATGCCCATCTAATGTACCTACATTCATTACTTCATTTAAAAGATCACCTTTTCCAGAGGATTCAGCTGAGAACATAAGTGACCTCACTTCTATGGTTCCTGAAGAATGTCCATTGATCTTTACTACCAGAGGCCCTGCAAATGAAGGCAACCATCCATTGATTCTTACAAGATGTGACAAGTTAAGTATAGGAAAAACTAACCCCTTTAGCCTTCAGTGTACACTGCTGAATTGATTGAGGTAAGGAAGAGAACCTCATTTTTAAAAACAGAATTATAGAGTTGTAAAATTTACAAAATGTTTCCTCCATGATGAATAAACAAAATCCAGTTTTTACCTTGTGGAGAAAATCCATTAGAATTTATGGGGTTTTTCCCTTTCACGAGGAAATATCACACACAATTTTTTTTTAAATGCTAAAGATTGTTAGACTAGGTATTCTTAGCTGAAGGAATATTGGGAGAAGGGAGTAAATAAAATAAGCACTCTGGGCTTATACAGCATATGAGAATGAAATTGTTCTTGGGAATGTTTTTTAATCAGCAAATAATGTATGCTTGTTTGATTGGGCAATTTTTAGAGAAGTTCTTGTTTGGCTTAGGGATATATTGATGGTAAAATAGCTAATTAACAAAATAATTAAATACAATAACAGGAGCAACAGATCCATCTTAAATACACAGAAGAGAAGTTCCAGAGGGGTCACAGAAATAAGCACAATAATTTACTTATTACACCATTAAATTTAAATATCCTTTTTTGTTTTGGGTTCATTAATTGGTAAACATCCTAAATTTAAAGAGATGAGTAGAATGATTTACAATGTCATTTCTTTTGTTTTCTTTTCCTATTTTCATATAGTCTGCTTTATGTACTGGATACCTGAACTTGTCAATTGAAGTTAAAATATAATTTATGACCTCCCCCATCTGTTAATTAGTCCTCATTAAGCTAGTTAGAATGAAGCATGGGATTTACAGTTTATGCCACTGTCCTGAAAAAGGTCAGATGGCCTTATCTAGATTGATAGCAAGGCTATACCCCCATCCACCCACACAGGAACACAAATGCAGATGTCACAGAATTCATTTGACAGAATTAGTAAATTCAGTCAAAATGATTGCTCTGTGAGGTCAGCATAAACACTGCCTCAAGCCATATCATGCCAAATCTGCCAGTTGGTTTAACCACTAATTCATTTTAAAAATATTAAACTAATTGACATTATGAATGTAATTTTTTTCTCAGATCTCTCTTGTCATGAAGGACCAATGTTCACTTTGTTGACTTTTTACCATCTCTGGCTCATTTGTCCCAATCCAAATGGAATCTGAGAACTTCAGCATTTGAGATTTTTCCCAATCATAGTGCTAGCTCCCCTTTCAAGTGCTCAGACCCACATGTCATTGAACACAGGACAGATTTTATTTATGCATCAAAGGGCACAGAAAAATCTTACTCCTAATTCCCAAGAAGTCCAGTTCTAGTGCCTTCCCTTCCTTGTACTCAGGGACCTGGACAGTCTTTGTTGACTCACAGTACTACAGTGGATGGAGGAGAAAAGTCAGGGTTGTTTCTCCCCATAGATCATTTAGCTTTACTCCCAGAAGGTATCCATTGTTCTCTTGGCCGTGGACAATAAAAGAAGCCAGAATGATTCCAGTTTGAAAGGTTTTTGCTCTTCTATATCTTACTCTATCTACAAAAGTTCTTTTTTCTTCCTTCTTTTTAGATAATGTGACTCCTATAACTTTCTCACTTGCCCTGTCTGACCAAGTCCCCACTTCCCACTCCTGGCTAGTATTAGAGTCAATTTATTTTTCCATGTCCCTCAGCATCCAGGCAGGGTGTCGGTCACTTGGTTAATAACCCTTCAGTTTCTTTTAGATGTTTGAAAAGGGATTCCTCTTTCTTTTTGCCCTTCTGTCTTCCACCTTCCTGTGGTGTAACTGGTGTGGGTTATGCAAATTACCCTAGAGACTTCCTGTAAAAGAAATAAGAAAAGAAGGAGAAACTGACTGATGTTCCCAGTATTAGCATCTGTGACTCAGAGGGAAAAAGGCAATCCTACTCTAACTGATAGTGAAGATTTACATCTCCATTACCTATGGGGCGGGGTGGGGAACCCAACAACAGATTGTATTTTAAAGTTACTCTTCAATTAGCTGTTACTAGATAGATAGAACCAGGAAATAGTGGAAAAAAATAAACAGTAGGCAAAGATCTAATGCTAGGAAAGGTGAGTTCTAATTAATTAGTTTAATTAGTGTTGGATCAATATTGAAGGCAAAAACTTCCTCCAAGTGATTCAGATAGAGCTAAGTTGAATGACTCAGATGAGGGCTGTTATCTTTCTCACTAGTTCCTCCTATCAGAGAACAGATTCTCCTTACTGGGTTCCATTGTCAATTCACAATTGGAACTTTGTCTCTTGATGAAAGATTATTTCTAATGTGAAGTCATTCTAGCTCTTTAATGGAATTGTCAATGTGTGGTTGACTCCTTGGAGAGAGACAACCACCTGGCATCTGCATAGAGACAAAGCTTCTGCCAAGTGTTCCCTTGACATATATTGGTTTGCTTGAAACTTAGGAGGATTTGGGGAAAGGCCCAATAGGACTTAGAAATTGTTTTTGCAAGCAATTACTTATTTAGAATACTATGACTATAACATATGGTGTGTTAAGAGAGTGATTGTTGACCTTAAGGTTACGAAAGGATAGTCAAAAGTTTTCTTCCAATAAGATGAGTTCAATAGTTTTTATTAACTGAAATTTATGGTTTTTTTGTTTTTTTTTGTTTTTTGTTTTTTTGGAGGGAGGAAAGCAGGGCAATTGAGGTTAAGTGACTTTCCCAAAGTCACATGGCTAGTAAGTATCAAATATCTGAGCCTGGATTTGAAATCAGGTCCTCCTGACTCCAGGGGCCAGTGCTCTATTCACTGTACCACCTAGATAACCCCTGTTAACTGAAATTTAGACAATCAGGATCTTCAGTTAACTATATTTTTAATTTTTTGTTAGGCAGTTTGGTGGCACCATGGTTAAGAGCAACGGACTTGCAGTAAAGAAGAACTGGATTTGAATTTCTCCTCTTCCTCCTTTTTCTCTTCTTCCTCCTCCAATGACCAGAGAATGTCCAGCAATCAGTATGGATTTGGCCCCATTTCCTACATCTCATAAATTTATTGGATTTGCAATATGATCTGATATTTAGAATGATGATCCTGAAGCAGATAACAGATTCATCAAAGGGAATTATATATTCTATATTGTGCTTACAGAGAAAGAAAAATACACTTTAAAATGTTTATAACAACAGAAGTTTGAATACTCTAAATTTTTTTTTTTTTTGAGCAATTGGGGTTAAGTAACTTGCTCAAGGTTACACGGCTAGTCATTATTTATGCGTGGGTGCTCATTTTCTGAGGCCGGATTCAATCTCGGGTCATCCCAACTCCGAGGCCAGCGCTCTTACTCACTGCGCCACCTAGCCGCCCCGGAATACTCTAAATTAATAAAAAAAAAAATCAATTTACCAGAGCAAGTCACTTTCCAAATATTCTATTTAGAATTTTAATTGTATTAAGTATAAGCTTAGAAGGGAAATAGTAGGTGGCTTGAATATTGCTTGAATGAAAAGGCAGCATTTTACTGGAGAGGGGATCATTTAAAAAAAATCCTCTATACGTGATGAGGCTCTGAACGTTTTGATGTTATGTTGACATCGTCTTGCTTTCTACCCAACATGTAATAATATATATGTATACATACATATAATCAGTCAACAAACATTTATTCAGTATCTATGATGTGTCAGAAACTACTGGGTACTGGGAATACAAAGGCAAAGATGAAATAGTTCCTACCCTCAAGGAACTTGCATCCTATCATCTCATATTTTTATGCCTTAGAGTTGTGAGGACTGCATCTTCTGGTTTTAATGCCTAGATGATGCCATGCATTTTCCTGAATGAATACTCCCTGGAGAGAATCACTGTCATCCTGGTCTCCAGCCCAGAAAACCAACAGAAGAGACTTTCAGATGCCAGGCACTGTAATGAACCCCAGTGTGCCCATTACAGATGCTCAAATGGTAGATAGAGGACCAGGTGCTTTCTGAGCTAAGTGTGGAATCATTTATAGGCCAGCTAATATAACTCATGCTTTAGAGAATGAAGTTAGCATGGTACCCAATTTCTGAAATCACTTATTGATTGCCAGCTTTCCCTAAGCATGTACTAGCTTAGGAGCCAACCGTGTTTTTTTTTTTTCCATTTTATTAAAACTGCAGGGGAAAGCTCATTTGTCCTTGACTAGGATTTCATTGTAAGCAAGGTAATGAGATTCTCTTATATAATGGGCTGGTCAGAATATAATCCTTCTAATATTTTAAATAAAGAGCGAGACCAGCAAGAGTAAAAAGGGAAAGCTTATTGCTGTGAAGTCAATATTTATAATGCTATTCTTTTAGGAAATAAAGATATGATAGGCATAAAGGACATAATAAGCTGTCTTCTTTTGAGAATTTCCATCTTGTTTACAGTCATTATCTCTGTATCTTTGAAAATCCCACTTTGAAAGAATAGTGATGGGCAGGAAGATGGAAAAAATGAGGCAAACCAACCAAAAAGTGCTTGATTGTGTATTGACAGACAACCTGTCAATTCTGCCTGAAACCTTTTAGGTGCTTAAATACATGCTGACTGATTGGTAAAACAAACAAAAAAAAAATGGATGACTTGTTTCACCTAATCTAGACATTAAAAAAATTAATTTAGCAAAAATGTCTCAAGTGGCCCTGTGTGTAATTGGTTTGAAATTCTGGTAGTGTGTAGAGGTATATCAAAATCTATAGCTTTAAGCTAGTCAGTCAGCCTTCTCTTGAAGCTAGACATATCTCCTAGTCCCTTCGGCTTGAAACATAGGAGTCATGCTGGATTCTTCATACCTCCCCTCCATGTCCAATCTGTTGCCAAGGCCTGTCGATTTCACCTTTGCAACATCTCTAATACACCCCCATCTTTCCTCTGACACTGACACTCCTTTACTGAAGACCCTCATCACCTCTTCACCATGATTATTGCAATAGCCCTGATGTTAGGTCTCCCTGCCTCCATTCTCTCCCAACTCCATTATCCATTCAGCCCCTAAAGTGATTTTCCTAAAAAATCATGTCCGATCATGTCACACACTTACCATCTCCCTTACCTCCCCGCCCCCCCCCCCCCAATAAACTCCAGTGGCTTCTTGTTGCCTCTAGGAGCAAATGCAAAATGTTTTGTTTGGCTTTCAAATCCCTTCATAACTTACCCCCCTCCTATCTTTTCAGTCTTCTTACACCTTAATTTCCTATGTGTACACTTTGATCCAGGGACACTGGTCTCCTGGTGGTTCCATGAACAAGACACTTTTATCACTTGGCTCCTAGCATGTTCTCTGGCTATCCCAATGCCTTACATGTTCTTCCTCCTCCACTGGCTTCCTTTAAGTCCCAGCTAAAATCCCACCTTTTTTTTTTAAGAAAAAAAAAAGCAACCCTTTATATATATATATATATATTTTTTTTTTTCTAATTACATGTAAAATTTTTATAACATTTGTTAGTTAAGATTTTGAGTCTCAAATTCTTTCTACCATCACCCCCAACCCTAAGAAAGCAAACAACTTGTTATACTTTATACATGTGCCATCACGTAAAACATATTTCTGTATTTGTCATGTAAAAGAAATCCAACAAAAAAGAAAAAAAAAATTTAAAAGTATACTTTGATCCACATTCAGATTCCATTGGTTCTTTCTCTGGAGGTGAATAGTGTTTTTCATCATAGGTCATTCAGAATTGTTTTGAATCTTTGTATTGCTGAGAATAGCTGTCATCCACAGCTGATTTTTGTCTAATATTGCTGTTAATATTGTATAATGTTCTCTTGGTTCTGCTCATTTCATTGTGTGTCAATTCATGTAAGTCTTCCCAGGTGTTTCTGAAAGCACCTTGCTCATCATTATTCCATCATAATCATACACAACTTGTCATATGTCATTGTGCATTATGCATATGGCATATTGTCCATATGCTATTCCCTAATTGATGAGTATCCCCTCGATTTCCATTTCTTGGCCACCACAAAAAGAGCTGCTGTAAGTATTTTTGTGCATACAGATTCTTTTCCTTTTTGTATGATCTCTTTGGGATATAGACCTAGTAGTGGTATTGCAAAGTAGGGTATGCACAGTAAAATCCCACCTTCTACAGGAAGCCTTCCCTAATCCTTCTTAATTCCAGTACTTTCCCTCTGTTAATTATTTCTGATTTATCCCATATATAGTTTGCTATGCATATACTGCTTTGCATGCTGTCTCCCATTATAATATAGACTCCTTGATAACAGGGACTTGTTTCTTCCTCTTTTTATATCCTCAGCACTTAACACAGTGCCAGGCACATAGTAGGTGCTTAAATATGTACTGATTGATAGCCTGGGATAGCGGAAATAATACTGAGTTTAGAGTCAGAGGACCTGGTTTCAAACAACTGAACAACAACTCTTGACTTTTAGAATCCTCTTCCTTAGTGACTCCTTTGGAACTTATTACTTGCTTTTATGAAATCTTGCTCCCTTCTGTTGTTGTTCAATCATTTTTTCAGTCCTGGTTGACTCTTTGTGACTCCATTTTGGGGTTTTCTTGGCAGAGATACTGCAGTGATTTGTCATTTCCTTCTCCGACTCATTTTATAGATGAGGAAGATGAAGCAGATAGGGTTAAGTGACTTGCCCAGGGTCACCCAGATAGAAGTGTTTGAGACCAGATTTGAATTCAGGAAGATGACTCTTCTAAACTCCAGGCCTGGTATCTTATCCACTTCACTATCTAGCTGCCCCATTTGCTCCCTTTTAATTATCATTTAATGTTGACTAGAAAGGAAAGTAGTTGAATAAGACCTATAATATCCAAATAAATGAAGGTCTAATGATGAAGTGACATTGATTAAAACTAATAGCAACTATTTAGTGTGCATTCTATATAGGACACTGCAATGAGCACTATAGATTCAAAGACAATATACTCTCTAATGTGAAGGAGCTTACAATCTCTTAAATGAAGTTGACATTTTTTGGGAAGAATGCCCTTAAAGTGTTCATTGAAATCATACCCCCCTGAGGTAGCCTCCTAGTCTACCTGCTGGCATTATAAACGCTGACTGGGAGATTTCATTTATAATAGCAGTTAGAGTTAAAAGTCTCTAGGGAAGCTTCAAGGAGTCCTGGGGTTCTTTGGAGCACCACTAGGACTGTTTGAAAGGGCATAGAGTAAGATATTAGAGAACCCTAATTATGCAAATGAGCTTGCCAATACTAGGCCTCTGTCCTACACAAAGAACTGTGAGACATAATGAAAGGAAGTTTCCAGCAAGGAGATTGCTGAGATAGAAATGATGGGAACCTTGGGGGCACAGAGCTCATGATAGAGAAGGAAATAAAAGCCAGGCATCGTGCAATGCACTCTAGATTTACAAGAACATTTTCCAGATGGTTTAGGGAAAGGAGAGGTCAGAGACAGCAACAAAAGTCAACCCAAGAAGGATGGGAAGCTCTCAAGAATCAAATTCTGAAGACACAAACTCCTTTTGTCCAATCCCTCCCTGCCCCTATCACTCCTTATCCTGTGTTATACTTTTATGTTTGCCTAGGATCATGAATTGAGAGGTAGAAAGGACCTTAGATGTTATGGATCCCAACTCCCTCATTTTCAAATGAGAAAACTGAGACACAAAGGGGTTAATTTACTTGCTCAGAGTCACACAGGTAGTAAATAACTAAGGGCAGCATTTCAACCTAGGTTTCTTGAATCCAGGTCCAATGCCCTTTGCCTTGCTGCCTCTCAAAGTCATGACTCCCATGACCATTGATGTTTGCCTTTGGATAATGAGTGTCTAGCAGAGTGCCTTACATATATGGCAGGTACTTAAGAAGAATGTCTTGAACTGAACTGAAATAGAGGGATGTTTTCCTGAATGTTGAGAAAGAGAAGCAGTGACGACTAAAAGCCAACATAACTTCATCAAGAGTAGCTCATGCCAAACTAATCTCATGTCTTTTTATCAGTAAGACAACTACATTGGGAGTTTGCTGTATAAATTAAATCACAATTTTGCTAACAAAACAAAACAGAAAACTCAAACAACTACATTGTTGGGTCAGGAGAATGCCTATATTTCAGCAAAGCACTGGATAGCCTCCATATGATACACTTGGACAAGATAGTAAGTTAAGTGGATTTGGAATTTGTTGAATGACTTGTAATGCTGATGGGTCAATCAATGTCAAGTAGCAGGGTCTTTAATGGAATGCTTTAAAGATTGGACTTGTGATCTTTTAATTTTTATTAGTGCCTTAAGTGAAAACACAGAAGACATATTTGCCAAATTTTCAGATAGCAGAAAGCTTAAGAGGATGACTAGCATGCCAATGACAGAATTCAGAAAGATCTCTACTGGTAAGAACATTGACCAAACCTAATAAGATTAAATTTAATTCCCTGTGGATGATGAGGTCCTCCAGATAATCCTATTTGTGGATGGCAATGTACCAATTGCAGTAAGCTCCAGAACATTGCAGAGCCTCCTAAAAGAGATCTATAATCATTTAAAAGAATTTGGCCTGATTGTTCACACAAGGAAGACCCAAGTAGATATAAAGAATGGCTGCTTCCCAGATTACAAAATGCAATTACATCCATACCTGCCTATCCTCTTTAACTTTCATCCATGTTCTTCCCTAACTGTATTGTTGGATATCCAACATTCTGGAGACCTTTCCTGGAAATGTATCAGTGAAGAAATCTGGCTATCTACCTATCATACCTCACCTTCACTATACAACCAGTCCATTTTCCATTCCAATCATTGAATTCTCCTATAGCACCTTTTACTTCTGGTCTTCTATGAAGATCTTCATTGGTCATATGCTGCAACTTGTTCAAACCCACCATGCACCTCTCCGTTGCCCTCTCTCTGCTGTATTGATTGTTAGTTCTTCAGAGACTGCTATATTCTAGCTCTTACTGTCATGCAGCAACGCTGATAGGTTGTTGATTTTTTAAAAAATGAACATTTGTTTCCATGGGAAGCTTAGGTTCATTAAAGGAGTTTTGCAATTTTTTTAAGGCAATCTAGCCCACTTTTCAACTCCAGATTGAATTTGTGACTCTTCATCACAAATATACATGTCAATAGATAAGTTGTTTTAGGCTGTGCATCAAATTGCATTTTATAATCTGGGCAATACAGTTATGGAAGAACATGGATAGGTAGGCATGGATAGGTTGTAGTCTACCTTGCTGGAAGGAACTGCCAAATTGATGTGGTCACAGATTAATTATATTTAAATTTATTAAATATATGTATTATGCAAATACAAATTTCTATCCTTAGGTTAAACAATTAGCTTCATTAGTAAAGGATGGGGATGTGGCTATGACAACAGTTCATATGATAAAAGGTATTGAAGTTTTAGTGAACTGTGTCAATATGTCAACTTGGCAGTCAAAAAAAATTTCAATGGCATATTAGGCTATGGTTCTGTGAAGATGGAGGCAGTTTCCTGAACTCAGCATAAAGTTGTTCTTTACACTTAGACTAATACTGTTAATTAGCAACATTAAATCATTCTTTTCAATAGCAAATTTTCTGCCAAAATTATCGGGCAATTTAAGTGATCAGAAGGTTTTCTTCATTTACTATTCACAGATCTACATGGGAAAGAATGTGTTGGGGAAATTGTCTTTAATTACAAGTAGGTCAGGTTATTTGGCATTCTACTAATAACATACTTCTAGGTACTAATTCTCTGGAAAATTCATCCATACAAGGAAAATTAATGATGAGAACTCTGAGCCAGGGGTTGGTTTGTTTTAGAGGTGGCATTGTTCCATGGAAAGCTTGCTCCCAGTCCCCTCTGATTGTATCAAGGTCTGACCACTTACTACCTGTGTTGCCTTGGGCAAGTCATTTTACCTCATTTTACTCATGTATAAAATAAGAAGCTTAGGCCAGATGATCTCTAAGGCCCCTCAGAACCCTACGAAACCATAATTTTATTGTAAGGCAAGAAAATCACATAGGCCTCTCCAGAAAGGACTCTGGGCTTTGAAATAGAAGACTTGATTTCTATTATTGGCCTTTTCAGTAGCTAGTTATGTGACTTGGAACAACTTATTTTGTCATCCTGAATCTTTCCTTCTTAATCTACTAACGAAGGATTTATACTAAATAATCTTTAAAGTATCTTTCTAGCTCTAAACTCCTAAGCTTCTAAATAACTCATTATAAGAGTGTTATCTCTTTTGGGAGAATTTGCATTTTAATAATAATACTTAAAGCCAACATTTCTATATCTCTTTAATGTTTGCAAAGTTCTTTACATATTTTATTGCATCTGATCTTTATAATAACCCTGTGAGGTGGAGGGTGCTATTATTATCAACATGTGAGGAAACTGAGGCTGACAAAGGTTAATTGACTTGACCAGTGTTATAAAAATATTATATTGGGCTTTTGTCTCCAAATTCAGGTCAAATAGAAATCATGTCCTTAAATTTAAGGAATGAAGCTCTATAGCAGAAAATTTTGGAATCAAAGTACAGATTGGGACTAATAGAAATTTGGCGAAGGTAGTCCTGAAATTAGACAGAGAAGGGTCTATTTCTGTAGAGCCTACTCTGTTCTATGAAAATATTAAAATAGCCAAGCTTATTATTTACTAGAACAAATAATTATTATATTTAGAAAGGATACACAGTTTAGAGAACATTTAAAAATGATTAACACATAAACACAAGATATCTTTCTCAGTAACCTTTAATTACTAATAATTGTTTAATCTAACCCTAGTTTCCCCTCATTTTGGAGGGAGGAAATACACTTTTTAAAACTCATCCTAAGCCTTCCTTGCTATCTGGTGGTAAATGGGTGCTTTTCCATAACTCAGATCCCTAGGCTACTTTAGGAAGTGTCAAAAGCCAACCAGGATTTTTTGGGGGTGGGGATGAAGGCAACAAACTTCTCCTTACCTAGTACTTTCTTTACCAGAAGAGATGGCTATATCTTGCTTACAGGGAAAGAGATATTCTGTAATTTTTCTTGTTCTCCCACAGCTAATGTGAGCCTGACATTTAACTCTGTTTTTTCAATCTCTTTATTTCAGAATTAGGGTTAGCTAGGTGGCACAGTGGGTAGAGTGATGGTCTTAGAGTTGGGAGCACCTGAGTTCAAATGCAGCCTCAGATAACATTCTAGCTATGTGACCTTGGGCAAGTCACTTAACCTTGTTTGCCTCAGATTCCTCATCTGTAAAATGAGTTGGATAAGGAAGTGGCAAACCATTTCAGTATTCTTTGCCAAGAAAACCCCAAGTGGGTTAATGAAGAGTGATTGAAAAATGAAATTTTTGAAAAATGATTGAACAAAATATGGAATTATCTATCTTATAGATACAAATTCTGTCTGACTTACACCTCTACCTGACAGCTTGAATGTTAATGCATTTAAATAACATTTCACTGAATTCAATTACCCTTCCTATTTCTTTTGAACACTCTACCCTTCTCTTCCTCTATGCCTTTTGAAACAGTTGAAAAGGGCTAGTTGTCCTGTAACAATGACAACAACAACAAAACCTCCTTTACATCCCTGAACTTTTCCTCAAGTTACCTTTCTCTTAGCAGTGGAAATTTGACTTTCCTCAGGTGACCACAAATCACTGTTAACTTTTTCTGATAGTGTCTTCTACTTCCTCCTACCCAGAGTCAGTCTACTCCTGGCTTTTCTCTGCTTCCTGGCTCTCATTTTGTTGCATGTTGCATGACTCAAAAGTAGTTAGTCTTTGAAATTCATATCACATGAACATACTACTGAAACATAGCACTCTTTATTTGCATTGACAGAAGTCAAGAATATTCTCTTAACTTTCTTCAACTCTAACATCTGGTCCATAATCTTCCTCTCTACCTAATCCCTTGACATTATCACATATTACTTCATTATCTCTATTAATGACCCTTCACTACCCTAATGCATAGGCCCTTGAGCTCCTCAAGTTCAGTGATTCCCACATCCATTCCACTTCAGTTCCCCATTGATATAGCCACACCTCAGACCTCACTATCACCAGAACTATTCTACCTCCATAATTTCTCGATCTTTGAAATTCCATTCTTGATCACAACATTCATTTGTAGGTATATTGTATCCGCAGTAGAAAGTAAACCCTTTGAGGGCAGCATCTTTCTCACTTTTGCATCCCCAATACCTAACCCAGTGTCTGGCTTAGGTGCTTAAAACTTGGATTTCTGGTCCTTCACCTACTTCTTCCTGAATCTCCTCCTTAGAGTAGCCTTTCACATAGGTGTTAAGGTTTGCAGAATACCATATATGCCTTATTATCTCTTTGGACCTTTAGGGTAATTCTCTAAGATAAGTGCTCCTTTTATCTCCAATGAGGAAATTGATTAAGTTAAATGATTAAATAGCCAGCATTACATAGATTAGTGATTATAATGGAACTTTGATCTAGTCTGCTCGAAGTCCAGCACTCTGCTTGTAGTACTAGCTGCATCCCAATTACCTTTTCTTCAGTTCATCATCCATTTATATTTCATTTACCTCCCTTCTTAGCTTATACCTGATGATGAATCATTTCATCAGTGTGTTCACTGATAGTTTAAAACCTACCTCCTTGGTCTGTTACTCCTGCTGTTCTGTTAATACCATTTGTACCCCCAATAAACCTACCACTCACCTTAATCTAGCCCACTTTCCAACTCTAGGATGAACTTATTATTTATCTATACTCTTTGTCCCAAATGTACATGCTGAAAGACAAGTTGTATTAGACTGTGCATCAAATTGCATTTTGTAATCTGGGCAGTATCCATTCTTCTATTCACTTGGTCTTCCTTGTGTGAACATAAGTATTGCATAGCTGGTCCAAGATTCATACCCAGCTCTTTTGACTCCAAATCTAATGTTCTATCTATAATACTTCACTGCTTCAAGGGGTGTGAAGAGAATATTTATAATTTCTCAGTTCATCGGGCTATATTATAATTTTCCAGTTCATCAGGCTATATTAATCTCATTCATGTTTCTATTAATGTTTTTCATTTTACTATGAGAACTATCAAGCGTTTTCTGGTTTTCTTCTCTCATTTACTCCTCATTTTCTCATGTCCAACTGGAACCTCAAGGTTTTGTGCTTCTCTAGGGCTCTAAGGTGTTGGTGCTCATGGCATCTCACTTTGTGTGGATCATGTCTTGTTTCCCTTTATCAAATATCTGAGAAGTCTCATCTTTAAGGTGAGAGGTGTGTATGTGTGTATGTGTGTGTCTGTGTGTCTGTGTGTTGTGTGTCTGTGTTTGTGTGTAAGTATAAGCAGAGATGATCTCTGACATCCATTCTAGGTTTAATTCCTTGATTATCTGAGGGTCATTGTGACCTTGAGGGAACTGTGAAAGTTTTTTTTCTGATGATCATAAGTTTTTATTTATTTGTTTGTTTCTTCCCTAGCCCTGTTCCCTTTGTGTTGTGGGTAATAAATGGTATCTTGGTGTTCTGAGTTTTATTTTGTGGGTTTTTATTCTGAGTTTGGCATTCCTTAAGTCCCATAAAACCTAAGATTTGAGAGTTCCCATCTTTGTGCAGAGAGATGAACAGCATTCCTCTGTCATTTCTTTCCTCCCTGCCTTCACTGAGCAAGCATTATAAATAGTGGGAAATAACTTCCAGGAAATATGAAAATTGGCTCTCCTTAAGGAAAGAGTTTGGAAGTACTTTCCCCTTCTGTTTTTATAATCTTTAGTGCCATTGTCATTATTATTACAAGTCCTTGAACTGAGCCACATTTTGAAAAGTTATTCTTGAGACAAGACACACACACACATCTCCTAGGCATATAGGCAGCCAGAGTGTTTTTGATTTAGACCCAGGGTCAGCAGTCCCTGGCTGACCAGCATAGAGACACATAGACTATTGGAAGTGAAAGGGACATAAGTATCATCTAGTGTAGCCCAGAATTTTATAGATAAGGAAACTGAGGCACAGAAAGGTCAGATACTCTGAGTGTATCTTTTTTCCCCCAGGGAAAGATACTGTAGGTAGGCAAATGGAGTCAGAAGAAAACTGACTATAGTATCAGTTCAAATACTGACAACCTACCGTGGAAGCTAAGTAGATAGAGAACAGGGGAAGGGAGCAGAATAGGCAGAGGAATGGAACATCAGAAGCATAGCTGCCAAAACAGAATCTGATGGATTCATTTTTAACTTAGCTGTAGCAGCTCTTTGTAAAGTCAGGAGCTCTGACCTCTTTTATCCATTCTTCCTGCCTTTTGCTCACATTAGCTATCTCAATCTGCAAGGAGCCTGGGAAAGAAACACTAAGGAGGCCAGACATCCATCCAATAACCCTTCATTCTTCCCCCACATGCACCCAGAGTCTCAGCCCACTAATACTATTTATCTATATGTAAAGGTACAGAGGTAGATGTGAGTGTATCTGTTGATCCAGGCTTATGCTTTCATTGACATATGAAATTTACAATGAGGAAATAGTCTACCAGTGTAGATTATCAGTAATGATTCTGCAATCTATATTGCCTTATGGAACTATCTGGAGGCACTGAGAGGTCAGCTGATTTGTCTAAGGTCACATAGGCAAGTATGTGTCAGATGGGAAACTTGAATCTCTGACCACAAGGTTGAGCTGTCTCTTCAATCACCAAGTCATAATCCTTATCATTATTTCCATCATCCCCTTCCTCATTACCATCACCTCCATTATCACCATCATTGCCCCATCATCACCAACACTACCACTACTAGTATCGCATCAATAATTGCCTAAATTCATATAGTGATTTAAGGTTTTCAGAACACTTAACATTCTTAATTTTCCTCAATCCTCATGACATTTTAGGTGAGGTAAATACTACAGGTAATATTAGCCTGGTTTTACAAATGAAGAAACTGAGGCTCAGAAAGCTTAAGTGACTTATCTAGGGTGACAGAGTTAGTGTGTCTGAGGTGGGATTCAAAGACTTCTAGACTTCAAGGCAAGTATTCTATCCACTATACCAAGCTTCTTTAAAAGAACCAAGGTGTTGTTCTCTCAGTCAAGGGACAAAAGCACACTTGGGGAAGAAATCTAAGGAAGAGACATTGTAAAATATCAAGGCTCTAAGTTTTATCTCAAACTCTGGGGAGGATTATTCCTATGAATATTTTACTGAACAAATTCCTCAAAGGGAACATGCCACAGCAAACTACTTCCTATTATACTGACATCCTAATTCTAGTCATCTTGTCTCTTTGTCAAAGTTGCAAATAACATACAATAGTGTCTTCTCAGGAAGAACCTTTACCCTAATCCCCTTTCATCTCCCCAGTGTTATTTCTGTATGGCTTATCTATTGCCTAGTATACTTCACGGTGCCCTTTAGAAGCCCTACTCTATTCTCAGATCAATCTTGTACTTCCTACTCCTACCAACTGAAATCTAGCTCTCCTTGGGATTTTACATTTGTAGTAACTGTCTACTTTTCTTACTGTCCCCAATCCACAAGATCAGGAGGAGGAGTGTGCATAGTTTTTGTTTTCCACTGTGGGTTTCCATTCCAAATACTATTGCATTGGATTCCATTCCAAATACTATCCTACCACCAAACCTCCATGACCAAATTTCCTCTTTTAAGATTTATCCAATATGTCCGTAAGTATCTTCTCTCTATCTGTCTCTTTTTAGTTATAAAGTATCTCATATCATGGGGCTTAATGCAATCAGAACAATGTTATCTATGAACATAACCATATGGAGAACCTCATCATTTATAAGAAATTCCTCTTCCATTCCATTTGAATCTTGGACAAGGCCTTTTCCACAACAGTGACAGACTTTTTCAGCAAGCATACCTATCACTGAATTATGCCATTAGTAATTAGAAAGTTATTGAAGAGTCTTCAGTTTCATTTATCAAGGAATCTTGTGTGAACTTAATATAGGCATGAGAGAATCATTACTTGAGGAGAGCCTTAAAGGCTACATACTAGTGAACCAATTCTTTTGGTAATCAATAAAAAATAAATACAGTGGAATTTTGCATTTTCTGTACATTTTAGTGAGTTGTTTAACTATGAAGATATGACTTTCTACAGTCATTTGAAAAGACTGCCTTTTTCCTTTTGTTTTCATCAAGGATACTCTTACTACACCTATTAATAATTCTAATGATTTTATATAGATGAGGGAGTTGGCATATGTTTCAGTAGTAAATGAGGTTCTCTCAGTTTTTCTTCTGAGTCATTAATGTCTATAATTTTGTTCTTTCCCTATATTGGGAAATGATCCCATAATGTTTTAAATATTTTGTCACCTTCAGAATGGATTTCCTTGTTGTATACTTTGTTTAGTTCAGCTGCTCTTCCTAACTTTGTCTTCCCAAATGCTGTTTCTTCTTCATGTAACATGGGGACTGGGCTGTTAGAACATGTGTGATTGTTCTGCTGTGATTGATAACAATAGAAATGTTGGCAGATTTGTTCCATTTTGCACCTATTTGTTGTTCTCTTGTTATTTTCATCTATAAATTATTTTTATAGACCATCTTGGGATGATTTGGCTAATCTGGGTCTCATACTAAGCTTTCTATTTTACTTTCTTTTATTTCAAAAACTTTCTCCTAGTTTTATAAAGTCATATAATTTGTAATCCTACTCTACTCTATGCATTCTGTGGTTTAGCCATAGGATGCTCCACCTTCCATCTCTAGTGCCTTCATATAGAATCACATTTCCCTGTACCTAGTGTGTTCCTATCTCATCTCCTCCTCAAATTCCTGAGTTCCCTTAAAAATCACTTCAAGCACTACCTTCTGTAAAAGACCTTCCAGATTTCCATAGTTGCTTATGCCTTCACCTCCTCAGTTATCTATCATCTATTTTGTATATTTCTTTCATATACCTATTTATGTACATGTTTCCTATTAGAATGTAGGTTCTCTGAGGGCAGGGACTATTTCACTTTGGTTCTTGGATCCCCACATCTCAGCAAAGTGTCTAGCATATAGTAGATGCTTAATAAATACTGATACATTAAGTCCTCCTCTATAGTATTTTACAGATAGATTTGTATTCTAAGACAGTGTTGTCCTTGGCAACTGTGTCTTCTCATCTCTTGATTTTTCCTTTAGTTAGAACTTAACCTGACACAGAAAACTCATTCTGATATGATTCCCATAACAATAGCTAGTCCTTTTGTCTGACATAGTTTCATTTGTGTGTGTGTGTGTGTGTGTGTGTGTGTGTGTGTGTGTGTGTGATTTTGTCCAGTGCTCTCTGACTCCCTTCTGGATGAAAGTGCTATGATATATAGGAGTGAAGAGTTTGAATCTCTGGCCTTTTTAATTTCTCAATTCTCAGTTATGTTTTCCTATGTGTATTTATTTCTACCCTCACCTGTGCTCATTTCTTCATTGAAGTCATTGGGTATCAGGGTATATACCGACTTGGTCTAGAAGATCTTATTGAATTTTCCCTCAGAATTTCTCTATTTTTAAATTCTCTAAAACAGAAATTAGTACACAAATTGCAATTACTTTCATGGCGATCTTGCTATGTTTATTATAAGCACCATAGGACACAATAACCAAATGGACAATGAAAGAATTTTTAAAATTTTCTTTGAATATTAACACCAAATGACTATATAAACTGTGTGCTTCTCCAAGGAAATTCTACAACTGATATATATCAATTTGATTGGGACTTCTTTTAACCTTCTTATTTTACTTATTGAAGGAATATCAATATTAATTTGAGTCTTTAAATCCAATGTTACTTAAATTGATTTGCCATTACACAAAAATCTTATATCTAAAGTATCTATGGTTAAATTCATTTTTATAGATGGCATATGAAAATAAACATAAATATTTCATCACTATTTATACAAAATATTATACACAATTTTGAAAGGGATTTATACATAAAACATCTAGATATTATGTAGTATCCAATTTTCAGGTGTTTTAAATCGCTTCTTAACTTAAATTTGGTTTTACTTTTCCCGATATAAGGGTGCTTCCCCTAAAGTCCTACTCAAATGTCTTATCCAAATATGGAAGCAAGCATGGATTCTTGAATGCCATGGTGCCAGGAGGTCCTACTGAGCTGGAAAGACAGATAGTTAGTGTATGAATTGCCTGCTTATCTTCTAAGGACCAGCCAAGCTAAATTCAGAGAGGCTCATCACTGGTCGTGAAGTGACAGATTTTTTCAGCTGCATCAAGTCTCCAAGACTACTTTTGAAGGCACTGAAGTGCCTTCATTAGTGGAGGAAAGTTCTACACTGATAAAATTGCAGAAACCTGAAGTAGGATTTAAAGGGGACCATTTAACATAGTTTCATTTGTTGTAAGCACTTAAGATTCTTCAAGTCTCAAAGAGCCAGGGGCCCTGTTCCAAAATTCTGCCTTACAAATTTTTCTGCTGATAATCACCAGTGATTTTTACTAAAAACAAACAAGCAAACAATCAGCTCTTCTAGCTTTAGGTAGCAGTTTCTTTGCAAAGTTACATGGCTTGTCTTTGTTCTACCCTGCAAGACTTTTAGGTATCACAGTATAGCCAAGTAACTGAACTTGGAATCTGATGTGATTTGAATCCCAGCTGTGAAGCCCACTAGTTTGTGAGTCATATAATCTCATTGAGCCTCAGTTTCCTAGCTACAAAATGGAAGTACCACCTGCAGTATTGATGTGAGAGGGCTGTTGTTAGGAAAAGTACTTAAGCCTTACATGCTACAGTTATTATTTTAGTTTGAAGAGATTAGAGAGGCACTGTTTATGCATCTCCAACAATGTAAATATCACATGATCACTTAAAAAAAACAATTTGGAGAGTTTTCTAGACAGCCAAAGTTATTGACTCCTAACAAATACCTTAGATGAGCATTTTATCGCCTGATTTTATTAGACACCTTCTTTCAATTCTTAAAGGGGCCTTTTCCTCTTCCTTCCTAAACATCTTAAAACATTCTAAAACACAGTGATTTTTCAATAAATAGACATGGAAATAGCAATTTACTATATGCTGAATTTGCATTGTGGCTGAAGCTTGAGATGGTGACCAACAATGACTGGCAAACAAACAACAGGCAGTCGTTTTTTTTTTTTAATGGAAGTAGTAACAGCCCAGGACTGAATAACTAAAATATCTGTCCTTAGAAAATGAGAATGTCTTATGACCTTGACCTGGAGACTTTTTCCGTGGGATAATAGTCATAAGTCACATTTACATGGCATTAGATGGTTACAAAGCAGTTCACACACATACATGATCTTATTTGATCCATATAATAACTCTATAAACCTGAAAGAACAAGTATTGTGGTCTCATTTTTATAGGTAAGGAAACTGAGGATCAGAGAGTTTTAGTGGCTTATCCAAAATGACAGTTAGCACGTAATGGTGCCAGATGTTAAGAATAGGTTCTTGATCAAACTCCATGCTCATTCCACTCTATCCCGTCATCCAGGAACATTTTCTAAAGTGAAAAGATTGGGGCTCTAGCTATACTTCCTTCAGGACCTTGGACAGAGCATTGTCCTATGGCTTAATCAGTCTAAAACCATTGATAAAATCATTTGCTTCCCCAGTGATTTTTTTTTTTAATTCACAAGAAAGGGGATAAAACCTTAATCAGAGAAGAATTATTTGGAGCTTCAAGGTGACTCAAGATCTTTCTTGTCAATTTTCCTTACATATAGTAACTTTTCATCTAGTCTTTGTGTATAATTCTTCATTGCTGTTGACATCACAAACTTGTAGTTTTTCTGGAGTACTTTCTGGTAATACAATGTAAAACTGAAAAAAACCCACAATAATTCCACTATTGGGAATATACTTTGAAAATATTATTTTTTTAAAAGAACTGTCTGTTCAAAAATTTTCATAGTAGTATTATAGGTGATTAAAAAATCAAAAACAGCCTAACTATCCAAAAATAAGAGAATGGTTAAATTAACTATGAAACATTAATATAACAAAATACTATAGTGTCATTAACGCAATTGTGAGGAATGTCACAAATTCTATAAAGACCTTTATGAAATAATGTAAAATGAATAAAGAAAAATGAAGTTAATTTAGATATAAATATTTGCTAAACAAGATTTGTTTGAACTGATATTCAATGTTAAATTCTTAGCAAAACATTTAACTTTTTAAAAGATCAGTATTCAGTAATCATAAGCTCAATCAGCTATCAAGCACTGATAAAGTGGCCATTATAAACCCAGCAGTGTTAGGCATTGGGGATACAATGACAAAAATGAAACAGCTCCTTCCTTCAAGAAGCTTATATCCGGGAAGATAATATGTATGTGTATATGTACATACATAATATGTACATACATACACACATATATATACACATATATGTGTGAATATATAGATTAAATAAAAATATAACTACATAGTTTTTATAGTTTTTTGTAAGGTGTCACTAGTAGTAGCCTGTGTTACACGCAAGGTCTCATGTAAAAGGTAGAATATAATATGAGTCTTGAAGGAAATAGGGATTTTGTGATATGGTGGTGAGTATAGAGACCATTCTAGGTGTGGGAAACAGCCAGTGGAGAGACATAGAGGTGGAAAAGGGAGTGTCATGTGTGAGTAACGGCAAAAAGGTCAGTTTGGCTAGACCATAGGCTGTAAAAAAGAGAGTAAGGTATAATGATGCTGGAAGGGTATATTGAGACCAAAATAAAAACCAAATGGAATGCTTTATATTATACCCTAGAGGCAAAAGGGGACTACTGGATTTAACTGAGTAGGGGAGAGAAATGGCTAGATTTTCACTTTAGGAAAATGACTTTATCAGTTTTGTGGGGGATAATTTGGGGTGGAGAGAGACTCAGGGCAAGGATAGAATAGCAAGAGGTAATGAGAACCTGAACTAAGATTATGGTTCTATGAGAAAGGAAATGTTCTGGGGGGTGGGGGGAATCACAACAAAATATGGTACCTGATTGGAAATCTGGGATGAGTGAGGAAGACCTGAGGATAATACCTCAAGTTCCAAATTTGGTCGAATAAAAGGATGGTAGTGTGTTGGGCAGAAATAAGGAAATTTGGAAGAATAGGTTTTGGGGGTAAAGATAATGAGTTCTACCTAGATCTCAAGCTAGAAGAGATCTTACTTTTCAGTCTAAACCCTCTCATTTTATAGATGAACAGGCTGAAGCCAAGAGAGGTAAATGACTTCCCAAGAAATGTAAATGAAGTGGCACAGGTAACAAGTAACACAGCTTTGATTTGAGTATCTTCCAATTCCCAATACAGGGTTCCTTTTGTGAGTAATGCCATTGTGAGTTAAAAATGAGGGATTATTATGGAACCCTGAGACAGCTTTTCTTATGTGTTTTACACTGAATCTAAAAACATTTTCACAGGAAGAATTCTATTCACTAGAAGTCTTCCAGAGAAGTCTGCATAACCACTTGTTCAATATATTACAGGTGGAATTCATGATTTGGATAACCATTTGCCTAGGAAACCTATGAGGTACTTTTTGAGCAATGGAAGCATTAATGCAATACTTATATGACTTCCCAAGGTGACTATGTTAGAAAGTAAAAAATAACACTCTTTTACATGTCTAAGCTCATTTCTAACTCCTGGGGTCAAGTAGGATACAAGGTTCTTGAGGGTCAGGATCATCTCCCTTTTGTTTTTATATCTACATCACCTTGTTGATTATGTAGGGTTTGGGAGCAAACAGCTCACAGATCATAAACCTCTAACAATGTTTAAACCTTTAATATTGAAGCAAAGACATTCAAAAGAAAGATATCTGAATGAATTAATGAAATGACAAAGTATGGAAAGTAGCACCAAAACTTGTCCCCCATGAACCTGGGGTTCACTCTTACCCAAATGTTATATCAGTGGAAAGATTGAACAGATATATGGAGAGGTACAAATATAGGGGGAAAGTATCCAGGGTGCTCATGTAGAGGAATGTATTTACATAGAATATTTGTGACCAAGTGGCAATTAACTCAATGAAGGGTCATTTTTAGTGACCTAATAGCCTTTTTCTAGCTGGTGTTGTACTCTCTGCAGATTACTTCTTGGCTTTAGTCTCCGCAGTCTTCTGGTTCAGTTGAAATCTTCAGGGAGGTGCTGCTAAACTTTCTTATCTGAAACATAATAAGGACTCTTTCCAGTTCTTAGAAAAAAATGGCAGAAAATCCTTTGCCCCGGGACCATCAGAGAGCCTACCCTGTTTTGTTTCTTTAGAGTCTCTGATCTACTGAGAACTTTTATTTCTCTAGATAGAGATTATAGTACAAACAGCCCCCAACCTTCCCTGCTCCACAGCTTCTAAGTTAACTAAATTATTTCCTTCATTTTAATATTTTTCTTGGACTCTTCTTTCTGGTATAGGGCTTTGTACTCTCAGTCAGAAACCTCACCCTAACTTATAGTGATTATTCAATATGCTTCCAAATTTTCATCTTTTATACTAGGCTATAAAACAGATCTGGGAGGTCCTTATTCCCCAGCTTTTAGACCCAAAGTCTCTCCTGTTGTTAGGGTGATGAACAGATCAAAGGCACAGAGGTAAGCTCAGCCCAAGCCTTAGGGTTATTATATTTGCTATGTACTTAGCTACATTCCTTGCCCCTTCATATGAAGATGAGGCTGATACGGTCTGAAAGGGGCTTTGCTCTACATCCTAACTGGTGACTGCCATCATCAACTTTTCCCTCTCCATTACAATTCTTATCAATCAGCTGCCAAGTCTTGTAGATTCTATTTTAGCAACAAATCTGCATCTGCTTCCTGCTTCTTGCTATAATGAGAACAGGAATTTGAAGACCTTCCTTGTCCCTTAATAGATCTAGGGGGGAATTTGAAGACCTCCCCTGCTTTAAAAGTAAACTCTGCCCCCTAATAGGCTAAATGGAGACTGTGATGGAGGGAATTTGCTGAAGGGTGGAGCAGAGCCCACAGGAATCTTCCCTGCTGTGAAGATAAACTCTGCCCCCTGATAGGCTGAATATAGTCAAATAGAGCCTGTGGTGGGAGGAGTTTGCTGAAGGGAAGCAGAGCCCACAGGAAGCTGGTCAGAGCTAGCCAGATCTTGGGGGAGAGAAGGCACTCAAGCAAGGAGTCAGATATGGTCCTGAATAAATATTGATCTTGTATTGGTTTGTAGGAAGGCTGAAGGATGCTATGGTTCTCAATATTATTATGGCTTCTTTGTCTTTGGTACTATGATGCAATAGGCTTACTGGTTTTGGGATTCTGTTTTCTGGTATCTAAATAAATGCTTCAGTTCTGTCCTCTATATGGAGAGTTTGGTATATTTTGTGATTGAACATCATGTGATATTTATAGTCATAGTGTTTATCATGATCATGGATGCTGTAAATATTTTATTGGCACTACACCTGATCACAAAACCAGCCAGGTCCTCATCAATTCTCACTTGGACCATTGCAATAGCTGTTAAATGTTCTTGCCACCAGTCTCTCTCACCTCTAATCTATCCTCCACACATGGGCTAAAAAAATTCTTCCTGAGACTCAGGGTCTGACCATGTTATTGCCATGTTCAAAATCTTCAGCAATTCCCTTTACCTTATAGAATAGATAGCTATCTAAACTCCTAAGCGTGAAACTTTAAGTTATCCACAATCTGTCTCTAATTTTCCTTTCCAGATTTACTTCATATTACTCTACCCCCCTTCATCCACTTAAGGATCCAGCCAGACTGGCCTACTTGCAATCATCTCAACTCAGAATTCTACCTTTATAAAATCAGCCTTTTCTGCTATGCTTCCTAGAAGCCTTTATTATCTTCAAGACTCAACTAAGGGTGCTAGTTCCTACCTGTTATGCCTGACCTCATTAGTTAGTGTTCTTCCTCCTTACTTGTCTGGGTACATGTTGTATTCCCTAGTAGAATATAGACTCTTTAATTCGGAATTTGCTAAGAAGTGACTAAAATGTCACTATGTGTATGTATACATGGAGATATATATGCGTGTATAAACATACATGTGTGTATGTGTGTATACTGATATATGTATAATATGTACACTTACATATATCTACATATTGTTATGTCATATCTATATATAGATAAATACTATTCTATATATCAGTATTATATATTTGTATATATAGAGATTATGTTCTATATATAGTGATTCCATTATCCATATAGATATATATCAGTATATATAATACGTATCAGTATATACACACATATACATAAGTATATATCTCCTATTTCACCTACAGACATATATGTGTGTGTGTGTACAGTATCTTAGCCCCTTCAAATATATATACATATATGTATACATATGTGTGTATTGTGCACGTGCGTGTACACACACACACATATATGTCTACATAAAAATATATAAACTCAGTATCTTCCCCGCTTCAACCAGCCCTCTTTTTAACTTCCCTATTACTGCTAATGACACCATCATCCTTCCAGGCACCCAGGTTTCCAAAGTCAGAGCATTCCTCAATTTATCATTCTCATTCATATCTTAAATTGTCAGTTGTCAGGTCTTATCCTTTCTATCTACAGCATATCTCATCTACAACTCCTCTTCTCCACTCATATCTACCACCCTATCTTAGGGTCTGACTACTCTTGCCAGCACTATTGCAATGGCTTCCTAATAGGTTTCTCATGCAGCTAGGTGGTACAGTGGACAGAGAGCTGGACATGGAGTCAGGAAAGACTGGAACTCAAATCCTAATTCAGACACTTACTAGCTATCTCTGCTTTGATAAGTGCCTTAACCTCTCACTGCTTCAGTTTCCTCATCTGTACAATGGAGTTAATAATAACATCTACTTTCCAGGGTTGTTGTGAAGGTCAGAGAAAATATCTGTAAAGCACTTTGCAAACCTTAAGGCACTTTTTAAATGTTAGTTATTATTGTTGTTGTTTCTGTTCCGATTTATTCTCCACAGTGATGCCCAACTAATCTGACCACGTTACCTAATGATCAATAAACTCCAGTGATTCCCTACCCCAGGGATCAAATATAAAATATATGAATGAAGTATAAATACAAAATTTAAATAACTTTACAATTGGCTCATTCCTATCTTTCCAGTCTTCTTACAAATTACTTCTCTCCATGAACTCTATTTTCCAGTCATACTGACTTATTTGCTGATCTTCCCACTCAATACTCCATTTTCCACTTCTAAAACTTTGCACTGGTGTGCCCCATGCCTAGAGTGTCTCCATTCTTGCTTCCTCCTCTTCCTAGAACTTCTTGGCTTCCTCTAAAACTTATCTCAAGAAGGCCTCTGCCTGACTGCTTTTTACCCTCTCTCCCAACCACATCAGCTAGCACCTCTACCTCTAAGGTTATCACGTATCAACCTTGTATATAACTTCTTTATTTTTATATATCCATGTTTTTCTCCATTAGTATGCAAACTCTTTGAGTATAGTACTTGTTTTCCCTTCTTCTTTGTGTAACAGGGGGACTGGCTAATGGGAGTCCCATACTTTGAGTCTCATCCCTCATGGGATGCTTAGTGAAGATGCTTCCAGGTGAGCATAAAGAAGGACTTTCCTTTTCACCTCGAGTATGTACTGGTGTTCTATGACTGCATCCTGTCCTATTGTGTAGTAAGGAAATGCTTTTTGGTTGGTTACAGAACTGGAACTGAAATTGCATACAGAAGATTTCCAGAAGGAGTAACTTGAACTCTTTCCTTGTCTTTGAATGAGAATGCGGGAACCAAGTAAGGGAAGAGCTTCAAGCACTTTTCCACCCAAAGCTACCAAGAAGCCAATGAACTTTGCTCATTTCTGTCCTTTTTGTATCTACTATTTCTTGTTCTTCAGTAAAGGAATGTTGGAGATGGCTATGACCTTGTGAGCTCCAAATAGTTGGCAGAAAGCTGCCAGAGATCCAGAAACTGTAGCCCAAACACCCTTAATTTAGTTGGCTACTAATAAGGACGGGGAAGACTTCTCTTCTGGAAGCTGTGAGACCAGGAATAGGATGAATAAGCAAACAGGGATAAGTCATCTGCTCCATCTGGGACAGGGGCAAGCTTTACACTGTGGGCCAGAATGAAATCCCTCCCTGACAGATATTTATTGTTTCTGTTCAGGTCATCATCTTACCTTAGCATTCAATTCTCTGATTGACATCCACTCTCTTTGCTCCCCATCACAAGGTAAGCAGATCTGGATGAGGCTTGATTTCTCCCTTGGCCATCTTGAAATTTTCTAGTTATACTCTCTCAGTTGTCCTTTCCTCTGCCAGTCTAGTGCTTTCAAGGTCAAGTCTAATTCTCCACTAAACCACTGGAAACCAGATCCATCTGTTCCCTGACAGTGCCCTGACCACCTCCAAACTTCTTGTTTCTGCCAATCTGTGTAAAGGGACATGAAGTATGCTCAGCAAATATGTGTTGGTTGAATTGAATTATGTGCTGTGGGAATTCAGAGAGACATGACTCAGAAATGAAAAAGTCACCAAGGAGGAAAAGTGGGCTTTGGGTTGGATATTTGAAAGATAGGTCAAATTTAGAGAGGCTGAGGGAAAATAGGGCACTCAAGAAATGGAAATTGGTTGAATAAAGTTACAGAAGTTGAAAAATACAAGGCTTGTTTGGCCTGTAACGACTAGATCAGTCTGATTAGAATGCAGTTTTTGTATAGAAGAGATAAGTATGGAAATGGTAGAGAGATATTTGAGAGCCTTCGATGCCAGGATTGGGAAATTGGACATTACCCTAAAGGCAAGGAAAGGATATAGCAAGTTTTTGGCCAAGAGAGTGCCATTGATTTAAAAAAAATTCAGAAAATCCTTGCCCCTAGCATGGATACCTAATTAACTAAGGCTTTTGATAATTAGGTTGTAGTTAATTAGAAAAGCATATAGGTGTCATATAGAGTGAATTAAATAGCTAGATGATATAGTGGATAGAGCATTGAGTTTGGCTCAGAGTCAGAAGTTCAAACCTAGCCTCAGATATTTTCTAGCTATGCGATCCTGGGCAAGTCATTTAACCTCTGTTTTCCTCAGTTCCCCCAACTGTAAAATGGGGATAATAACAGTCCCTACCTCTCAAGGTCGTCATGAGGATCAAATGAGACAACACTATAAAGAGCACTTAGCACAGTGTCTGGCACATGGAAGGTGCTAATGTAAATGCTTATACCTTTCCCTTCTCCTTCCCCTCATTCAGAATGATAAGAGAGACTGGGGTTAGAGAGATAAGTTGGAGGCTATTGCTATAATTTCAGCTTGAGTTTTAACCAGGTTAACAGCAGTAGGAATACAGACGAAAGGGTAGATGTGAGGTATTAGGAAGGAATGTGAAGTAGTTGGTGAGTGGTTTCAGGGCATGTAAACCCATATTAAACTTGACTGCCTACTGGGTTAATTTATGAAATATGTGAATGCCTGCTGCCAGACCCCTATCTACCATCTCTAAGGCTTGGTCTGTGCTGTGCTGCTTGTAGAAAAGTATTTATCTTTGTCTGTTGGAGGAAGCAGATAGTGAAGGTAACTGCTAGGGATAAGAGGAATAACAATGAGCCTTCAACTCAGGGAAGCATGAAGAAAAGAATGTTAAAGGGACCCAGATGGACTGATGGTAGACTTCCTTCAAGGCTTTCCTGACCTGAGGCATTGTGGGACAAGGAGAGATATAAAGAAGAAACAGGTGCTATTGATTCAGTAGATATATGGCTGGGGGGGGGGGTGGAGGAAGGGCAAGAAAAGCTAAGGATATTCTAGCGGCCACTGGGAAAAAATAACTGTAATCAGAAGAATGTTAGGATATATACCAGCTAGCATGGATACCTAATTAATTAAAGCTTTTGATCATTAGGCTGTAGTCAATTAGAAGAGCATAGTATAATCAAATATCTCCTTTTTTTTTTCTTTGAGGGGGGAAGGCAGGGCAATTGGTGTTAAGTGACTTGCCCAAGGTCACAGAGCTAGTAAGTGTTAAGTGTCTGAAGCTGCATTTGAACTCAGGTCCTCCTGACTCCAGGGCAGTGCTCTATTCACTGTGCCACCTAACTGCCCCCTGAATATCCTGAATATCTTCTTTTCATAGCCAATTACAGAATATAGCTAAGATACTGATAAATGATTGTAAAAGTTTAAGAGAGAGACCTAACTGGGAGCTTATGCTCCAGTATTCAAGTCAAGTACCACCAGGAAATCTTTCTGAGGCATCAGACAGGAGGATAAGCAGGTTTTGATCAATTATCCATGCAGACAGTAACATAAGAACTATTCTACTCAAGGGCCTGACAACTTGATCTAGAGGTGGGAGAGTTCTTTCTGTGGTTGTCTTAGAAGATAACTCTTGGGGAGGCAGTGTGATCTCATGTATACAATATTGGTCTTGGAGTCAAGAAGGCCTGTATCTAAGACACTTCCTAGCTGTCTGAGCCTTGGCAAGCCATCTAAGCCCTCAACCCTCAGTTTCCTATAAAACACCTACTTCACAATACTATTGTCAGGATCAAGTGAGATAAGGTACATAAAGTGCTTTTATAAACTTTAAAGCACTGGATAAATGTACTTAACTTATCTAATTCAATTTTATTCAATTTAGCAAATATTTACTAAATACCTGTTTGATGTAGAACACTGTGTTAGATATGAGTGGGTGATACAAAATTTCAAACACTGAAATTCCTTTCAGAGATTTGATAGTCTAGTGGTAATTTAATAGTCCAATAGTTAGGCATTTGGGTAGTTAACTGGCAGAAAGGATTGTGTGCTGGGCCTGGAGTCAGGAAGATTCATCTTTCTATGTTCAGATCTGGCCTCAGACTCTTACTATCTGAGCAAGTCACTTAACCTTGTTTCCTCATTTGTAAAATGAGCTGGAGAAGGGAATGGCAAACCACTCCAGTATCTCTGCCAAGAAACCCCAAATGGGGTCATGAAGAGATGGACACAACTGAACCAACAGCTAGGCATTTGTTCCTGTGAGAATGATATGTCTATGTAACTGATGCCTATTCTTTATCTGTTCGGAGGATTCTCCATCCTTGGTGGACAAAGGGGTGGTGGTGAAAACAAGATGCTACCATCTCAGCTATGACTGCATGAAGAAACACCAAGGAAGTATATACATTTCTGCAGAATATTTACCCCTCCTGGTTCCATGAGGAAATGCAGTTGGATACTAAACACTCTTATCTCTTCACTGTTTGAGTCCAATGTGGTCTATCTGCTGTACTGCATTTCTCTTCCTAGCATAACAATCAAACCATCTTCCAACTTGCCAATGTAATCTCCAATACCCATTTCTCCACCCATTTCAGAAGATATATTACTGCACTTCTGTGGATTGGATGTTTAAGGGTCTCCTTCATCTTTTTAGATTGTAAGGTAACTGTAAGATTGTAAGGTAATTTTGTCAATTATCAAATATGTGCTAAATACTGGGTATGCAGCTAGAAGACAGTTGTAGTAGCATAGTGTAAAGAGCATCTATGCCCTACATCTATGTCTGATCCATGCTTGTTGATTGACTCACTGAGTAAATTGGGCAATGGAATGACTAGTCAACAATAAAAACTATAGATGAGTCAAATTACAAATGGGGATTGTCAAAGCATATTCCCATCCTTGCTTCTGCTTTCAACATCGATGCCTGGTTTGAAATACTTGAAAACTCTTCTGCAGAGAGATAAAATAATTTCTTTCTTCCTTCTTTGAGCAACAGAAAGAATTGGGTCAAAGACCCTTCATGGAAAATTCTCTGTTGGTTTTTCTGTCTGGTCTCTTAATACAGCACTTGATACAGAGACATAAGCACACAGTGACTCCACAAGTTTCCAAAACTTACTCCCTTAGCCAAGTTTTAAATGATTTTGGACCTTCACTCCTACATTAAGTTGCAGTCTTTGTTATTGCCTCAGCCTGCCCTTTGCTTAACGTTCCCTCCTCATTTAGGTGATAAAGCACCTTCTCCCTCCTTTTTTGTTTTTTGAGGGATGTGATTTGGGCTGAGGGACAAAATGTTTGATTATGAATTCACCACTGGCAGCAACTTGGACTCTTTTAAAGATTTGTCTCTAAGAGAGGGGGCCTGAGGACTGAGGTAGCAAGGACTGATTGCTAGACATTGATTTGTTTTTAACAGTTCAATCCTTACAAAAAAAAAGTAAGCACCATCATTTGTGATGGTGTCAAAGAAGGGCAGCATTTTGTCATGTGATCTCTTGTTCAAGTCCCATAGTTAGCCTGAACTAGTAAAAGCCACAAAGCCTTGCACAGAAGAGAAGAAGATAAGATCTGAGGGGTTTGGAGGCAGGACCCCTTCCTCTAAAATATCAACCTTACAACCTGTCACGGTCTAGTCAGGGGCTAGCCAGGCATCTGCTAGGCTAAAGGCACCTTTGCCCATACCTGTCTTCCCTGCCCTCCTGGTTTGCTTGGCTCATAGCTTATAGGAGCTATCTGTGTCCTTAAATAGGGGACCTAGGCTTCGATTCTACCCCTACCTCTGATTCCTGAGGTACAATTATGTTTTTCACTCTAATCCAGGAGCAGGGAACCATACTATGGCCTCAAGGCTACCTGTGGCCCTCTAGGTCCTCAAGTGTGGCTTTTTGACTGAATTCAAACTTCACAGAACAAATACCCTTAAAAAAATCCTCAATGATAAATCCTCAATAAAAGGATTTGTTCTGTGAAGTTTGGATTCAGTCAAAGGGCCACAGGTTCCCCACCCCTGCTCTAATCTAAGGGACCCTCCCCAGCCAGGACTGGATTGGTGGTGGTGGTGGTAGGAGGGTAGGAAAAAGGCATCTATGAATTAGGACTGGAAGTTTTATTCCTATATAGGAAGGGCATTGTTAAGCAACATTATAGAATAATTATAATCTTTGCAACAGGACTTCTTATGAGCTATTTTACATGTAACACCCTGTTAAAATAATTATCTAACTTTAAACCTAGAAGCCTCTCAGGTTTGCATGGTTCTCTCTTCCACTACTTTAGGAATATAGTCACAATTGCTCTGAGTTTCCAGTAGGCAAATCCCTAGCATTTAGGCAGAGGTTAGGCATTCTGACTTAATTTATGTTTATATTAATCTCTATAGTCAACCCCTGGCCTCTTCAGGGTTGAAGTAAAATTCAGTTTAGCAGAAATGTTTGGATAAAGAGTCAGTATAGTAGGGGTGGCTAGGTGGCACAGTGAGTAAGAGCGCCGGCCTCGGAGTTGGGATGACCCAAGATCAGATCCGGCCTCAGAAAATGAGCACCCACGCATAAATAATGACTAGCCGTGTAACCTTGAGCAAGTTACTTAAACCCAATTGCTTTAAAAAAAAAAAGAATCAATATAGTATATTGATTGTTGTCCTTCGTTCTCAAAGAGGACCAACATGACATCACTATGCTAGAGTCAAGTTTCAGTATGTCCAACTGTGACTGATCAGACCAATACAAGCTCAGAATGCTTTAGCACAGGTTGGGCACAAATATTTGATAGCGCTAGGAATGGAAGTTAGGGAAAAAGCAGACTTCTCGGAACTATCTCCAGTCCTTGTGGTGTACAACTGGTGGCATCACCCATATCTTCTCCTCTGATGTCTTTGGAGGGCTGATGACCCCTCTTGATATTTCTCTTCTCTGTCACAATGCAATCCTACTTCCTCTTTCTCCTTTTGCTGCTTGTCATGTTTGGTGTGGACTACTGGTTATTTCCAGCTCACCTCCTTCATTGCTAGACCCATAAGATATCCCTCAAATCTGAATCTCTTATCTTTTGACCTTGTGCTAGTCTGCCATTTTAGAGAAAACCCATAATGCACAAGTACATTTCTAGAACAATTTGAACATTCTTTCTGTCAATGTCACTCCAGTTTCTCCAAGGACTTTTTTACACTTAATCTCAAGTTTTTGGCTGATTGAGAGTTGTTCTCCTTTCATCAAGGGATCTGGACAACTTATCACTTACTTTATATGGGTTGGAGTGATTTGATTGATTTACTGGGTCACACCCCTTACTTATATTTCACTCTCCATTGAACACAACCTGATTAATGCCAAGTGGCTTCTTCCTTCCAGTGTTTTTATTTTTTCTCTGTGACCAACTCTCTCTCTTGCCCAGTCTACCACTGCCACTGCAGTGGCATCATCTATCACTGTCTCTATTGCCACTCTAATTGTGCCAGTAACTGATACCCCATTGCTTGAATGCCTGGGAATGGTGAAGACATAGCTGCCTTTCATGTTTTCACCAGATCCTGTACCAAAGGAAAGAAGACATAACAGGGTATGGTTCCATTCCAAGTACAGATTTTCCTTGAAGTTCGTGTCATCAGGAGCTGGCCCTTGTGTGGAGAAAGATATCACCATACTATATCCTCTTCTCTTCAGCCCTCCAGATGTGAGCAGGAAAAAAGAGGCCTGAGGGATGGGGATTGCTTATTTAGGATATATTGGGAATTTTGACTCAACAGACAAATAAATGAGTCCTCATGGCCAACTTCATGGCAGCTAGGTAGTGCAATGGATAGAACACTGATCCTCGAGTCAGAAAGATGAGAATTCAAATTTGACCTCAGACATTCATGAGCTGTGTGACCCTGAGCAAGTCACTTCTCTGTCTGCTTCAGTTTCTCATCTATAAAATGGACTGGAGAAGGAAATGACAAACCACTACAGTATCTTTGCCAAGAAAACTGCAAATGGAATCTCAGAGAGTTGGACTCAACTAAAATAACTCAAAACAACAAAGTAGCCCAGTTTAGTTGGAATGTAGAATGGATTTTCTTTTTTTTTGTGTGTCTGATACTACAATTTCAGCTTCACACAGTTGGACATGACTGAAATGAGTCAATAACAACAACATAGTCAACTAGAAGGGTGCCTCTGTCATGTTATCTCCAATGATCCCACATCATTACAGTCTTATTCCCTTGAATCTTTTAAACTTCAGGTTTTCATTAAATATAAATTCCCCTGGGAGGTTCCAATTCTTAAGCTTTAAACAGATAATAGTGAATATTGAAATACAGGAAGTAGGTGGGTTGTGTACAGAGGTAGAAAGGTCAAGGGAAAGGGACAGAAAAGGAGACTAGAGCATTGAATAATGAAGGTGGAAAGACATTAAAAGGAAATTTTTCCCTACCTCATAAATTCTTCTCTAGAGCTAGCCCTGTTCACGTGCCCCAGAACACTATTATTTCCAGCTAGGGCTTTCCATAACATAAATTTATTGCACTTGCAAATTCTTGTAGCTCACAACAGGAAGAGTCTATAATCCTGTTTTCTGTAAAGAAATGCCTTTGGGATTGCAATTCCTTGCAATCCATCATCGTCATGTCTTGAAGTTGTTAAAAAGGTGTATTGGCTCAGTGCTGAATTTTAGTCTCAAGCCTCTCCTAGAAGGGCACAGGCTAGTCGCACATGGATTCAGATTACTCCCTTACCTCATCCACAACATGTTTAGATAGGTGAAACCATGTCAAAACAAGCATTGAAATGGGAAAAATATCTTAGAAGGATGATAGACATTCTGACTATGTGTATGTGTGTGTATGTGTGGGGGTGGGCAATGGTTGTGATGGTGGTGATGAATTAGGGGCAAAGGCACCTTTGCTTTGGTGAAGTTGTGGGTATTTATGATCTGGACATATCCATACATATGAATTTTAGGTCTCTTTTAATATCTGGCAAATCTATCTCTTTCTTCCCCACCAGCTGCCTCCCTGAGTCACTGCCCTCCAGATAGCAGCAGGAGACCTCCCCTTGAGCAATTTGCCTGATTTGTTGCACCCTAGTGAATGTTTTGCACATGTATATGAGAGTTGGGAGAGCTAATCCATGTCATAGGATAATAGGTTTAGGACGTAGGACGGGAAGGGGCCTGAGAGATCATTTAGTTCAGCTACCTAATTTTACAGATCAGAAAACTGAAACTCAGACAGGTTAACTGATTTGCCCATTGTTACACAGATAATTCAAAGCCTATGTCTCTAACTTTGAATCTAGACTTCTTTTTAACATATCATGTAGTTAGTGAGCCCCTAACACAGGAATTCTTGAACGTTTTTGTGTCATGAACCTCCTGATTGAAAGGTCTGGTCTTAAAATAATATTTTTAAGTGATAAAGTCAAATACACAGGATTACAAAGTAAATCAAAGGTTAGTGAAAGTAAAGATATTTTTCCCATCAAAGACCCCCCAAATCTCTACGTGTATCCTTTGGGGTCCAGATATAGTGCTCTAGGAAAAGTTGATGAGGATGTGAACACTTTTAAGTGGAGGGTAATCAAGGTTTCATGGAGGAAATGGCCATTTCTGAGTTGAGCCTTGAAGGAAATAAAGAATTATGAAAAGCAGAGATGAAACCAGAGTTCATTATAGGGGTGAGTGATGACATACCAAAATTTACTGAGGTAGGAGAAAGTTAGTTAAGTTTAGAGAATTGCTAGTAGTCCAGTTTAAGGTCACCTAGGTGAAACAGTGGATAGAGCACTGGTCTTGGAGTCAGGAGGATCTGAGTTCAAATTCAGTCTCAGACATTTACTAACTGTGTGACCTTGGACAAGTCCCTTAACCCTGTTTGCCTCAGTTTCCTCATCTGTAAAATGAGCTGGAGAAGGAAATGGCAAACCACTCCAATATCTCTGCCAAGAAAACTCCAAATGGGATCTCAGAGAGTCAGACATAATTGAAATGACTCAACAACAAAGGAGTCCAATTTAGTTGGAATATAGAGTGGGTTTTCTGTTTTCTGTGTCTGATATTATAATCCCAGTTCCTTAAAGGTAGAGGTTGAGGCAGAACAGTACGGTGGGAGGAGCAGTGAGTTGGGAGTCATAGGACCTAGGTTCAAATATTGTCTTTGCCCCTTGAACATGTAACACCATTTAAGTCACTTGGGTAGCCCTAGTTTCCTCATTTTTAAAATGAGGGGGTTGGATTAGATGTTCTCAGCCCTTTTACCTCTGGACCTATGATTCTATGATTTAAAATCTCTGTGCCTCAATTTCTCCATTTGTAAAATGAAAGACTAAAATTAGATGATCACTGATTCCTTCCAGTTCTTATTCTATGAATCTATGTCTTCCATTTTTAAAAAATTATTATTCCTTATCATACCTTGCACCATGCTGGGCATATAATGTATGTTTCAAGGACCCATGATTTCATCTGTTGGGGCATTTCCTCAACTGACAACAGAAAGAAATCCCAATTTGTCAGAGTAAAAAGTGTTTGTGAGTTTTCAAGGTAAAAAACAAAACCAAACATCTCATAGTAACAAGTTTGATGATGATGATGAGCTTTAGTGGGATTGAGCTGATCCCTGAATAAGAGACATACATTTGATTCCTGAGATAATATTCAATGGTTCTTCCACTTGATTGGACCTGCCAGAGCTTGGGATTTTATGGCTTAACTATCTAGCCCCAGGGTCACCTTCAGGCCATGAAGAAACATCAGAGTAGGATTTTTATGGAAGCTGACATATAATAAATTTGTTGTTCAGCTATGTCTAACTTTTGTTTGACCGCCATGGACCATGCCAGGCCCTTCTATCATCCACAATCTCTTTTTATTTATTTTATTTTTATATTTTTTATTAATTTTTATGTTTATTTTTAGTCTGCATCATTCATTTCCACAAGATTTTGAGTTACAAATTTTCTCCCCGTGTTTCTCCTACCCACCACTTCAAAACAGCAATCCCACTGAATACCCCCTCCCACAATCTGCTCTCTCCTATATCCTCCCTCTGACTTTCCAATAGGGCAAGATGGATCTCTATACCCCAGTGCCTGTATATCTTATTTCCCAGTTGCATGTAAAAAAATTATACATAATTTATATATGTGTGTGTATGTATGTGTGTATATATTCTAAACATTTGATTTCAAAACTTTGAATTCCAGATTCCCTTCCTCCCTCATCACCCACCCTTATGTGGAAGATAGGCAATTCAAAATAGGTTGTACATGTGTAGCTATGCGAAACATTTCCATAGTGTTGTAAAATATTGTAAAAGACTGACTATATTTACCTCCATCCTATCCTGCCCTCCACTTGTTCTGTTCTCTACTTTGACCCTGTCCCTTTTCAAAAGTGTGTGCTTCTAATGAAGAATCCAAGTAATCCAAAGTCAGATTGCTATGCTTGCTTTGCTTCCTTTGCTTGTTCATGTTGCCACTCAGTTGCTTGACTTTTGAGCTTTTTGCCACAGTAGAACTTTGCTTCCAGAGAGGAGAGTTTTGTTCCAAATCTCCCAATTTTCTCAGCTGCCCAATCTATTAGCTGCCCTCTCTGAAGCCTCCACATGCTCTAGTTCACTGGTCACATACCCCAGGACCTCCACCCTAGACAGAAATCCAGATCTAAGCAGGTTAAAGCAAGAGTGATTACCCCTCAGAATGGTTGCTTGGTCCCCTTACGATCTTCAGGCCAGGAGCTCTGAAGCAGCCATGTGGCTGCATAGCCACTGCACCTCAGCTGCTTCTGCCTCCCGGGGGCAGAGGCCAAACCACACTCCCGGACTCTCTGTTCCCAAGTCTACACTGACTTCTCACTTTGTCTTTGGCATCTGTGAGTTGATAATTCTGGAAACCATCACAGCTGCTGGTGATCTACTCTCTGATGTCCCTCTAGCTGAGGTTGGTCAGGCTGTCCTGGGGCTAAAACCTCAGACCTTTCCAGTCTGCTGGCCATGCTGTCTTTGGTGGGAGGTTTGTTTCTCTGTTACTTTGTGCATTCTGTAACCCTAAAGTTTGTTTAGAGTCATTTTTATAGGTATTTGAGGTGGTTATGGGGGGAGTGCAGGGACTGTTACTGCTTCTACGCTGCCATCTTCTCACAATCTCTTGAAGTCTGTCCAAGTTCATGCTCATTTCCATGACGCTATCTCCATCTCATCCTCTGTGACCCCTTTTTCTTTTGCCTTCAATATTTCCCCACATCTGGGTCTTTTCCAAAGAGTCACATCTTTTCATTATGTGGCCCATGTATTTAAACTTCAGCTTCAGCATATGTCCTTCCAGTGAACAACCTAAATTAATTAATTTCTCTTACTGGAAATTGGGTGGCACAGTCAATAGAGTGCCAGGCCTGGAGTCAGAAAGACTCATCTTCCTGAGTTCCAGTCTGGCTTCAAATACTTACTAGCTGTGTGACCCTGGGCAAGTCAGTAAACCCTGTTTACCTCAGTTTCCTCATTTGTAAAATGAGCTAGAGAAGGAAATAGCAAACCACACCAGTATCTTTGTCAATAAAATTCCAAATAGTGTCACAAAGAGCCGAATATATAATAAAATGGCTTAATAAATGTTAAATTGAGTTGAATCTCAGTCCTTGATATTATTTGGAAATTGCATCTATCAGTAAAAGCTCTTTTCTGTTTTTGTTTATTGACATTACCTTCCTTATGGAGCAGGATTGTTTCCAATGGAATATACAGTATATACAAGATTGGAGTTAAAAACACAAATAGATGAATGAATGAAAAGCATTTATTATGTACTGGAAAATATGCTAAGTACTGTGGATATGAATACTAAAAACAGGATAGTCCCTTAAAGGAGTTTAGATTATGATAGAGGAATAAAAGCATATAAGGGAGTGGTAGAGGGGAAGAGAAGTGGTTTTGGGAAGATAAAGGAATGGTGAGTAGAATCACAGGACTTTAAATGGACACATCCTTTCCTAGAATGATAGAGTTAATGTGATTGCTGGAAGCAGGGTTGGGGGTGGGATGAAGTGGGGTATGGGTTATTATGTAGAAGTATAGCAGAAAGAAGTCCAGAGTGGGAACAGAACACAGGAACACAGCATGTAGATGACAGGAGAGCAGTGTGGTAAGTCTGCGTTGAGTCAGATATGGTACTCATGTTGAAAATAAAGTGCCAGAAGAAAGGGCACTGGATTTGGTGTTTGACTTTACTCTATCACTTACCACCTCTGTGACTCTGGGTAAATCATTTTACCTCTGGCTCTCAGTTTCCCCATCTATAAAATGAGGTGGTTGGACTGCATCATCTAGAGGTCCCCTCTAAATAATAAATAAGTCTATAAGCAGTGACTTCCCTCATGCCTTAATGTTGGTTCTTCAGCAGGACTTGCAACCCCTGGTGAAGGCTATTTATGACTAAAATGGTAGATTGAAAGAAATTATCATTATCAAGGTTTCCATGATAGAAAGATTCATGTAGATTGGCAGGTTCTATAATCTTCCCTCAAATAGACTGGTTTCCTTTGAGAAAGACAGCATATGGGCTCACTGTAAAAGAATGGTAAAGCAGCCTTTAAGCCTGTCACCAGAACGACAGGGAAAATGTTATTGGAAGATAAGCCATTTCCCCCAACTGCCCTGTACTGAACCATATATTAGATATCTGAATTCTCATCACAGCTTGACTATTTATTTATCCGTTTTCCTTCTAGTCCACCACTTGGATTTTAGTCATTGTAGGTCATTTACACTCAGGTGATCTGCTGTCAGGTTTTGATGGGTAAAAAAGCAAAGTGTTCTGGGGAAGGGAACATAATGAGACACACATCTAACACCTTGTATTAAGCTGTCAGACCAACTAAGTGCCTGGGATAGTCGGAAGGGCTGAGGTTGTGCTGTGAGGCTGGGTTTGCCCTCCTTTCCTTCTATGTGCTTTCTTAAAACTCATTTTAGCCTGTTCTTTTTAGTTTTAAACCATCCTTAGGGAACTTTATGGAAAATTTGAAAGGTCCAACTTTTTGAGAGTTGGGGAATTTTTTCCATCTCCACCTATAATAAAACTAGTCACTGATTGTTCAGTCATTTCAGTCATGTCCAACTCTTTGTGACCCATCATTGAGTCCTAGTATAATGGCTCACTCACTGTGTGGTTTAAATATGATCAGAGGCTATGCCAGAAGAGCTCAGTCCTTATAACCATCCAAAGGAAGACTAGATCACTTAAATTTGAAAAGTTTTGTCACTGGAAAGTGATGATGAACTAAGTCAGAGGATTTTTCTTTTTGTTTTCTTTTGACCATAATAATTCATAAATATTATGTACTAAGACACAGAGGAGTTGCTCTCTGCACTGGCAGAAGGAGTACACAAGCTAAAGAAATCATTGGTCCTCAAAACATTAAGGTAACAATTTGCTGCCCCACTATGTGACTGATTTAGTTATTTTGTGGTCACATCATGACAACCATTTACATAATAGCTCTATAAAAGGGCTTAGAATACAATATCTTCATTTCATTCCATCCTCCAAAGTGAATTTTTATACATTTTTAAAAAATTCTTGGCATTTTTTGCTTTTACATTGCCTAGATTTCCCAATAGATCCTTCCTCTTCCTGACTCCTAGGGAGCCAGATTTTATAACAAAGAATATAAAGAAGAGAGAAGGGAAATATTTCAGCAAAACTAACCAGTGTGTATCATAGGATCACACAGAAGCCCAAAATTAGGCAGTTTGAAGGGAGCTCACTATTTCATCACACTCATACACAAAAGGAATCCCCAGTGAACTAAGTATCCCTTGCCTCTTGCAAAGAAAGGAGTTGTATTCTCATATATCTTCTTTGGGTCCAAGTTTAGTTATTAAAATTTCACAGTGTTCAGTTTGTTTCAGAAACAATACTATCATAGAAGGGAACAATTACGGCTGAAATCAGCTTTTCTTGTGCAATTCCGTTGATAGAATTAAATTGACTGTGGCTTGGGTGACTTGTTCTAGGCAGGACAGCTAGCTAATTACCTAGCTCAAACTCAAGCCCATCTCTTAACTCTTATGTCAGGATGTTTTCTATTAGACAGACCACAGTGTCTTATTTCTTGATATTAATATATTTACAAGACTGCTGTAGCACTTGAATTAAAATAAATAAGTGAAATAAAAATGTAAAGTAAAATAAAAAAATGAAAATAGTGTTTTCTCTTAGTTTATTTTTACCAGCTAGAATCCTAATTATTTTGGGTGTGAGGTCACTGCCCCAGTGCCCATCAGGAGTAAGAAGCTTCTATCCCCAAACTCTCAGGACAAGAGACATTTTGGGAATGCAAAATAATCAGGGTGCTTCAAAATGTTCCTGAGAAAGGAGATGCATCAGTTCCTTCCTCTCTGTAGTCAAGCCAGACAATTCATGGCAGACACTGTCTGTACTACTCTCTGGCTAGGGGACTGCAGTTATCCATAAAGAGGTAAGAAGGCTGTGGAGCATAGAGACATGGTGATAGATGGCAATGCCTTTTCAGTTTGCCAGGGTTTGTAGAGGCTATGAAAACTCCCTGTGATCTGAAACTTGCCAGAACAAGTCCAGAACAAATGTATTTTGTGTATAGTGGTGGCAAACAGGGAAGCTGCAAAACATTTCTTTGGCTTTCACAGAAGATAATATTTTGGGGGAGAGTTTATGATTTTGTTGAAAACATTTTGAGTTTTTTATTTTTATGGATCCTCAGGGTTCAGTTAAGGTAAAAGAGTGAAGTTGGCAAAGTGTGTTTTGAGTTCCCTGGCTATTCCTCCTCCCCTCAACAAAATTCTTCCCCCACATACTCTCTAGTGTCTTTCCATTCCCCCTCCCCTCCCTGTCGAATGCTTGTCATGATAGCAAGGGGGTCCAGAACTAGGCCTTACAAGGATAGGTTGGAAGAGCTGGGGATATTCAGCTTAGAGAAGTGAGGACTGAGTGATGGTGGTGATGGAGTGGGAGAATAAGATTTGTCTTCTTATATTGAAGGCTGTCATGTGGAAGAAGGATTAGCCCTGTTTTTATGTCACTCCTGAGATACGATATGGCACAGTATCTGGAGAGCTTGTCTCAGTCAAGAAGAACTAAGTTCAAGTTTTGGCTCTGAGACATACTGCCCATGCAACTCTGGGTTAGTCAGTTAACCTCTCAGTGTCTCAGATCATTTTCCAACACTGTATGTTGCAAGGCAGGTGCAGACCTGCATTAGTAATGGAAGTATCCTCATTGGGAGTTCCCTATAGCAGTCAGTGAATAAAGATTTATTAAGCACCTACAGTTTTAGATGTTGGGGATACAAAGAAAGGCAACAGATAGCCCCTACCCTCAAAGAGCTCACAATCTAATGGAGGATGCCAACACACACACACACACACACACACACACACACACACACACACACACACAAAGAAGCTGAAAGGTGGGCAAAGGGAGAGAAGAGAGGATACCTCTCACATAATGAGAAAAGTACAGGGCTTGGGAGAATTTTGAGATGGCTGCTGAAGATACCCCTCTTAAAAGGGAATATCTAGGAGGAGCTCTTTCTCCAATTAGAGAGGGGTAGGGGGGAACTGAGAAAGTTTGAACTTAAGAGTTAAAGTGATCTTGCAGGATGATGAAATTCTGAAGGGCATGATGAAAGTCCAGAAATATTCAGCTAGACGGGAAATGATAGGAGTCCTAGTAAAATCACAGGACTGGTCAAATAGAGAGCAAAACCAGGATCAATGGTAGAAATTGAAGAGGGACAGATAACAATACCCAAATGGATTTGTGATCTCATTGATCCTAGTTTTGTTGAGTCATTCAGTCATAGGTGACTCTACTATCCATAGGGTTTTCTTGGCAAAGTTACTAGAGTGGCTTGCCATTTTCTTCTCCAGTGAATTAAGGCAAACAGAAGTTAAATGACTTGCCAGGATCACATAGCTAGTCTGAGGTGAGATTTGAACTCAGGTCTTCCTGACACCAGGCCCAGCATACTATCCACTGAGCCACCTAGCTGGAGTTATATCCAAAGACACAGATCGCAACCCATCCATGCCCGCCCATTTTTTGTCTCTTGATCCTGTTCTGCCAAAAGTTCACTAAAGGGAATCTGTCCATTCAAGGCCTTTCCTGATTTCTCCCAACATCAAGAGAGTACCTTTGGAATACGTTGAATGTCCGTCCACCTGTCATACCCTGTCATATTCTCTTCCTGTGATACATTTTCTTAGTGCTGTACTTCCTACTTCTGTTCTTCAGATTTCTTGGTTATTTATATGCTGTAGCCTGTTTATACCCATTATGCACCTCTTCATTTCCCTCTCTGGGAAAACTTTGGATTTTCAATGGTGGTGACATTCCACATATAGCTGTTATTTAGCAACACCAGTAAAGTACTAGTATGGAAAAGATGAGGCTTTGCTTTCATGGGCAGTATAGGATCAGTAAAAGAGCTTTACAATTTTCCCAAAGCAAGTCAGCCTGCTTTCCTCCACCAGCTAAGGTGGTGCAATGGATAGAGTGATTGACATGGAGAGACCTGAACTCATGTCTGGCCTCAGAGACTTACTAGGTGAGTAACCTTAGGAAAGTCATTTAATCTCTGCTTCAGCTTCTTCATCTGTAAAATGGAGATACTAGTAAGACTTATGTCCCAGGGTAGTTAGGAGGGTTGAACGATATATTTGTAAAACACTTTGCAAACCTTAAAGTGCTATATAAATGCTAGCTTTATAAATACCAACTATTTTCAAGTATTAGCTATTTCAAGCTCATCATTCATCTGTATTATTTGTCCCACATAAGCATATTGTTGGACAAGCTCTGCAGTGTGTCCTTATGAATCCATACTGAAACCTAGGTGATAAATACTCTTCATCCACTTAGTATTTTCTGCATAGATGATCAGGCCAAAGTCCTCTGAATGATGACAGATGTCTTCCAGAATGATCTGTAATGCCTTGAGGTTTGATGCCATCAACACTATGCCTTCCACAAACAGCAGTATCAGGAATGTCTCACCTATTCATAGGGAATCCCCACTTGACCTGGTCTCTCAGCTAGATTTTCTCTATCAGAGTGGCAAGTAAACATTTCCTCGTTTTATGCCCTGCCTGATATTTATGAGTAGAAGGTTATTGAATAGGTTTAATCTCGATTGATCTTAATAAATGGAGAGCAAGCACTTTACTATAAAAGAACTTGTAAGGTAGCATTTTGTTCTACAGAATCAAATGATTTTCATAATTAATAATCAATAAATGTAGTTGGATCTTATATCCTCTATGTCTTTCAGGTAATTATGAAAGAGTAAATATGTGGTCTATATTTGAATATTGTTTGCAAATACCTGCTTATGTCCTATAGTAATTTCATTGAAGATGCCCTTGATTAGTTTACATAGAATTCTTATAATGATTTTGTATAGGTTGGAGAGTAGGTACATAGGCTGCAGGTTGTTACTTCTGTTGACTTTTTAAAATACTTACAAAGTCTGAGACTTTTCCCCCATCCCTTGGGAATCTTCCATGCCTTCAGATAATATGTATATTAGTCCTCCAATGCCCTCACAATTCTATCATCTCTGTTCCCCTTATTACCATTTCTACCTCCTCTGTAAGTAATTTGGGGACTGTGATATTAAGGATAATGTAAAGTTCGGTCCTAGCAATGGACTATATGTCTATTTTCTAAGATTCAACTTAGTTCAGAAGCTCATTCCTTTGTTGATTACAGGCTAATAAATTTTTCGGGCTTTATAACTCTCAACCACACAGTAAGTTATAGAGGGATTAATATTTGTGTTGGTTGAGGGAATATGCACAACACAAAATTAAAGATCATTGGCATATTAAAATAAGTGGAATGTTCTACTTGGGAACAAAAATCAACTTCACAAAAACAATGTTGAAGTGGCATGGCTAAATTTCAGTGACTGTGAAAAAGATTTAGAGTTTTGAGTGGATTTCAAACACAATATGACTCAACAGTATGTTTTGGTATCCCAAAAACCTGCTGCTATGCTAGGATGCATTATTCAGACAAATTATAGTGTCCACAAGAGGATGATGATAATCCCAATGCATTCTGCCTTGGTCAGAGCCTATCTATAATCCTGTTTGCTGTTCTAGATATGACATTTTAGGAAGGACAATGGCACACAGAAAAGGTAAAACAGGTGTGCCAGAGACCAAGTCATGAGGACTGCTTGAAGGAAGTTGAGATGTTTAATCCAGAGTAGGGAAGACTTGGAAGAAAACATGAACTGAACAGGGCTATTATTTAAAAGAGGGATTGGATTGATTTGGTTTGTTCCAACGTTGAGGTCAGGGAACCATAAAATGTTGAGGTTTAAGGTTTAGGGGTGCGCAAGGCACCCCTAAATACCAACATGCTGGGTCTTGCTGAATAAATTCAACTCAAGTCTTCTCTCAGCCAAAGAAAATCAAAGTTTATTAAATGTTTGCCATGACAGGTAAACTTAAGGAGCCTGAGTATCTGTGATGCTTGTATTGGATAAGTAGGCCAGAATAATCTGACACAGTGAGTCTGTATAATTCTCAGCTCTCATGGAGGCAAGATGGAACTTATATACAGAAAAATTGTGGGAGAGTTCTAGGGGTGGTCTAGAGGAGTTTGGGGAGGGTCTTGAGGAGGCAAAGGAGGTCAGACTCAAGTAATGAGAGATTAAGGGTGGGACATAGCTGGAGGCTGCCTGGAGATGACTGACAATGGAGGGCTAGGCTAGTTTAAGGGTAACAGATTTGGGCATAGATATTCTGGGAGGATCAAAGGTGAGGAGTAGCTAGACAATGGAGGGCTAGGCTAGTAACAGAGATTTGGCCCCAGTTATAATGAAAGGCTTATGGCCTCAGGCAAATGCCTCACCTAAGAAGATTCAAGGAGAGCTCAAGGGGGTTCCCAGAGCCTGTACCTCATCACCTAGAGGGTAGAACTAGAAACAATGGGTGAAAACTGAAAAGAAAAAAAAAACTTGAATTAAGGATCACAAAATCCATAGTATTACAAATTTTGAGCTGGAAAAATCCTTAAATTCATCTGGTCAAACACTCTCATTTTAAAGACAAGGAAAAGTTTGCTAACAGAATTCTCCAAAAGTGGAATGGACTACTTGTTATTTTGGAGGGAGAATAGTGGGTTTCCTACTACTGCAGGTTTTTAACTGAAAGTTAAATAATCCCTTGTTGGGAATATTGTGAAGGATATCCTTGAATGACATCAGGGGTCTCTCTGACTCTGAGGCTTGGTGATTCTTTGATTTTGTGCTACCTTATATTTGATCACTCCATTTGGGGAAAAAAATAATGAAAAAGTATTGATGCTAGATTTTCTGCCATTTCTTTGACTTTGTACTAGTTGAAAAGCCAAGAAAAAAGTCAGCATATTACTTGGTTCTTTTGCCTACACAATAACAAACTGAATTGACAAATCATTTCTGCATTGTGTTGACATACCTTTAATCTAATATTCTTCCTTCATATAAGCTCAAGAATATCTTGATAAATGCAGTAAAAAAAGAATTAAGTCTCAAAAGTCTATTTGTAATTCCCTTCCATTTTCCTTGTCCAGTCTGGATCTTGTTTTGGAGGGAAGCTGGCAGGGATTCTTTGAGATAAGCCTGTACTTATCTCTATTGAACTGGAAATTACAGGAGTTGAGAATAACACCAGAAAGGATAGAGGATTTGGGTCCAATTGGATGGAGGTTTGAGAAATAATAATGGGAAAGGGAGTTTATGGACTTCTCAAGCTTTTCCTTGTGGTTTCAGATCTCTGGAGAGGTTCCAGTCCAGATTATGTCACAAGCAGAAGAATTTGCAATTTCAGAATTATTTGCTTCTGATTAACTCCTGACCCATGGTTACAGTGGGTGAGAGGTAGAGAGGAATGTATTCTCTTTACCTGCTACTGTGGCAGATTAGGCGAAGAAAACCAAACAAACAAAAATACAATTACAAGTACAAATACAAAAAACAAATACGATTACAAATACATTTTGAAAGAGACTTTGAGAAAGTTAAAATAAACTGTAAAATGAAACATCATTGAACATTTAAGAAACCTATGGTAACTGATGAGGTATGGGCTCTGGGAGACCCCTCCAGCTCTCCTTGAATCCTTGAGGTACAGGCCCTAGAACTCTGATTAAATCATCTCATTTGATGAGGCGTTTGCATGGGGCAAGTCTGTTACTGGACGTACTAGGCTTCCCACCCTATTGTTCCACCCTTGAACTGGCCTAGCCCACCATTGTTTGTGGTCTCCAGGTGGCCTCTAGAGACTTCCCACCCTTAATCACTCATTGACCTCATTAACTCCTCCTGGAGACCCTCCCCAAACTCCTCCCTGAGACCACCCCTAAATTCCTCCTACATCCTCTGTGTCTAATACAAGCAAACTTTTAATAAACTTTACTTTTCTTTGGCTGAGAGAAGACTTGAGTCAAATTTATTTGGCAGGACCAGGTGCGTTGGTATTTTGGGGTCTCCAGAGCAACCCTAATCCTTCTAGTGGGTAATCTCTTCAGTAACATTGAGGTTTATATGCCAGCAGGTACTAAAATTTTACCACATTTATGTATTCCCTCCCTTCCAAAATAGCAGCAATAGTAACTCTTTCTCTACAGGAGGTGATGCCTGGGTCCATAGGCAGTCCCAGAAGTGGCTTTAGGAAGTAGCCTCTGGCTTGGCCATGCAGTGGCCACTGCCTTTGCTGATGCTTACTGCACCCAGGTTCAGGCACTACTGCCACCTCCTCCTCCTCCTGCTCCTGCTGGGTATGTTGGCTGAGACTAGTTGGGCCTGACTGCCCAGGAAGTGTGAGGTGTGCAATTTTGTAGCAGTGGAACTGAAGTCAGCTTTTGAGGAAACAGGTAAGACCAAGGAAGTGATCAGGGAGTAATTGACACCAGCTATGGCATCCTATACTAGAACCAGCCTTCAGAATTAAATATACCAAATTGGATCTTCATTAATTGAAGTAAATGAGACCATCTACAAGAGACTTCTGGACTACAGCTTGCATAAGGAAGGAGTGGCAGCAACTGGTTTCCTAAAGGCAGGTCTGAGACTTTTGAAACACTCTACAACCTAGTCCACAAGGGGGTGAAGGTGGTGATGTTGATGTTACCATAAAATGTTGAGGTATAGGGTTAGGGGTACTCGAGACCCCAAAATATTAACACACTAGGTCCTGCAAAATGAACCCAACTCAAGCCTTCTCTCAGCCAAAGAAAAGCAAAATTTATTAAAGATCTTCCTTAATGGGTAGACTATTAAGTGTTAAAGTTAGGGTGTAGGGGTGTTCAAGACCCTAAAATACCAGCATGCTGGGTCCTGCCAAATGAATTTGACTCAAGTCTTCTCTCAGCCAAAGAAAAGTTTATTAAAAGTTTGCCATATTGGGTAGACTCTTAAGGAGCCTTGGTATCTTCGACACTTGCATTGGGCAAGAGGGCCAGAATCATCTGACACAGAGCAAGTCTGTGCTAGAAAATTCTATGGTGGTCTCATATCAAATGGAGTCAAGATGGGGTCTTATATACAGAAAAGTTGTGGGAAGAATCTAGGGGTGGTCTAGAGGAGGAGTTTGGGGAGGGTCTTCAGCAGGAGTCAATAAGGTTAGACTCCAGTAATGAGTTTGGGGAGGGTCATCTACAGTCCTCCTGATGAATGTCTGGTCACTGGATCAAGATGGCTCTGGAGGAGAAAGTGAGGCTGGTGACCTTGTACAGCCCCCCTCACTCAAATCAAAGTCAACTGCAAGTCACGTCATCATTTCCCTGATGTCATGGTCCTCATAGAAAATGAAAGACAAACATAGTCCTTCCAAGAAGTCCAAATGGAATCGTGTGAGGTTATAACCTGAAGGCACCCTAGAAATCATCTCATCCAACTAAGCATGCTTTATTAATTGTTTTTAGATATCAAGCCAAAGTTTTGTATCTAAATTTTAGATAAAGCCAAAGAAAACTGGTTTTAGAAACAAAGAACTTGGCTTCAAATCCTTCTGCTGTTTACTAGTTGTAACTCTGGAAAGTCAGTTACTTTCTCTGGGCTACACTTATCTTCTCTAAAATGAAGGAATAAGCCTAATTGATTGGAGTTAACTTCCCCACTCTTAAAGCTTATGATTGCTTCATTTTACAAATGAGGCAGCTGAAACTCAGAGAGTGGAAGCAATTTGCTCAAGTTTATATAACTAATTAGTGCCAGAGTTAAGACTGGGACCTCTGTCTCTTGACTTTTCCCAAGCTAATGCTTTCCCTGTATGTTTTGGTGATTAATCCTTATAATATTATTGTGTGAAAGTCAAGTTTCACCATCCTCCAACTTATCTCTAAGAGACATTCAGGTTATTTCTGCACTCAAGGAAAGTGAAGATTAGAGATTTTCAGTTGGAACTAAAATGTGCCCAATGAATCAATGTAGGTCTGTGGATAGCACTTTTAGAACCATGGGATTATTATATATATATATTTTTAATGGATTAGTGAGTTGGTAGAATGGTTCAGTGGAAACTGTGTTATATTTAGAGTCAGAGAATCTGGGTTTGAATCCTGACATAAGAACTCTTCCCAAAGGTAGCTTGGGGTAGTTGCCTGAGGGACATCTCTGTGATGCTAAGTCATGGGTTTGGAGAAGGAGATGTGACAACTGATTGGCTGTGCTATCTTTGAATTCTAGATACTGTGTGGTGTGGAGAGACTTCAAAGAAGAATGAGGAGCAGAGAAGGAGTTTGTGAGAAGGATGAGAGGGAAGCAATGAACAGAAGTTCAATGGCAGATGGGAATTCTCAGTCTGAAACATGAGGAAGCTGACCTCCCCCTCCACTATATCTCTTAATTCCCAGAAACTGAAATTGACTTCCTCATGAGATTGTTGATTCATTTGTGGAGCTGATTTTATTTGGTTCCTGAACTAAGAGCTCCTTTACTCATATATTCTTTTATATATTCTGATCTACATAATTTTCCCAATTTCTGTTTGCTGTTTGTTTGGATAATTTTTTTGTGCCATCCCAGACTGTTTTTTGTATACCAAGCATTTGATGGGAGGATGCTAAATTAGTGGGAGTAAGGTAACTATAACCTTCCCCTGGAGAATAATCAGAGAAAGTTGCTTTTATTCTGAACTCCTACAAGAATATCATGCCCCTAGACAACAAATATCTTAAGTGTGATAGTTATAATTCTTGTCCAGTATCCTTCTTTGACATAACAAATTGAAGGAACAATTTCCTGGTTGTGCCTGTCCTGGATCCTTCCTAACTTTACCCAGTTAGGCTACTGGCAGAGCAACTGAAATACTTCTACTCTACACAATGGTGGAAATCAGTCTCTCCTAAGAGAGAAAGCTTCACCCTCATTAGAGATCTTTGAGCAGTGGCTCAATGACCCCCTTGGTGTCTAGATCAGTTTTTCCATTTTGGGTTGGATGATATGATTACAGAGGAGGTCCTTTCCAGCTCTGAAATTTGTTGACTCTCTGATCTTCTTTCCTCACAACCACCCCATGTAGTAGATAGTACAACGGTTGTCACCCTTATTTTACAGCTGAAAAAGCAGTCTAATGTTCTTTCCATAGCAACAAATACTTATTTCCTATGTTTCAAACCTTCAAATATTGGTAGAGAATAATAGTATACCCCTCAGTTATCAGACATCCCTATTTCATACAACCTATCTTTGTATGACAAGGATTTGATGCCTCTCTCTTTCCCAACCTGTCTCCCATTGCTCTAGCTGTCTGCCTCTGGATAGGCTTCTTATTCTGGAATTTAAATCTCTCTACTGTTCTTGACTTTACAAAATCTCTTGAATAGACAAGGCTGCCTATAAGTTGGATGATGGTGAGTGTTATCTGAGCAATATACTATATGCTTATTCTACAAGTTTATTTGCTATCTCCCTAAAATACTCTGGCAGTCAGCATAGAACAGGTCCATCTTGTCAGGCAGGTGTCCTAGATGTTGTGTTATTCATGGTGTTAAGAATACACTAGGCGACTCAGAATCTGTTTCTCTATAGGAGCATATCCAGAGTAGAACCTCTCCAATGTTGTTTTCTGGAGGCAGTTAAGCACCATTACTTGACCACTTAACCTTTCAGAGATGGTATGAAGAAATTCAGAAAGGTCCTCTGGGGGACTCAAAACTTGTCTACTATTTTGTTTAGCTATAGTCTTGTTTTGGGGTCTGCATACTGTGATGTGTAGCATACTGTTTGGCAACTTATTCATCATTTGAGAACTGAATGGCCCCTTATTCCTAATGGTTCTCCTGCCAGAAAAAGAAAACCATTATTTTCTCTTCACATGGGGTCTGTATGCCATTGAACATCTCATTTATCTAATTTCATACTATTATCCAGAACGAATTCACTAAAATGATGGTGCTAATGATATGTTTGGGGTTGATGACTTACTGCCCACAGGAGATGGCACTTGTTTGATAATGAGGAAATGGAAAGCCATTCTCTGGACTTTAATTTGCCTTTAATTAATATCATAGCATTTAGTGAATGACACCTTAGCAAACAGCCACACAGAAAAGAGCCTGGCTGAAATGTAAAATACAACAGTAGACTTTTGAAGTACCCACCAATTATTTCTCCTTTTTTTTTTCTCTTCAGGATTTGACTAATCATTTCTAAATACAGATATGTCTCACTGGGCACCTGCAGGCTTCATTAGTGGGTGCAGTACATATCTACCTTATCCCTGTTGAGCTCCCCTAGCCAGATGTAGAACTGTTTTCATTTCCCAGTGAAGAAGCTATATAGTCAATTAGTTTTCATGATAGTAAGAAAGCAATTATTTTACATTCTTTTGAATGCTCTTCCATCCTCATTGTTCTAAGCCTCTTGGGGAAAAAAGAAAGAAATGTAATTAACTTGGCAAAGGCAGCCTTTTCTCAGGAGAGTAGAAAGTTTTACATGCCACCTTCCTACTTTCATAGGTGTTTTTAATGGATGATGTGAGTGAATGGATTACATAGCTTGATTAATGAGGTGTATTATTTGGTAATTAACCATTCAAACCTATGTCCATTCTTTTTCTGCCAAAAAGTAAACTGTTGCCCTATATCATCTTGTTGAGTGGAGGATTCATGCTTGATAGCTGGGAAAATCTAGAAACATCTGGGGAACTGATGGGGCCCCTATCAGGGGTGGTGTGGGTTAGTCTTTTTGTCTTTCTTTTAATAGGCTGACCCTTCTTTAAACACACCCTTTCTTTTGCATGGTATCTCTCCTTCCTTTTGAATTTATTGGAAAACTTCCATGCTTGAAACTCATCTCCCACGCAATCTTCCTTCTTTTCACCTCCCTGACTGTGACGTCAGGTATAGAAAACCAATCAGATATCCCTGAGGGAAAACTTGACCATCCCAACAGAACACTTGGTATTCCACTATAGATAAGAGGTGCCTATTTTGTGGGATTATCCCAAGTGTACCTACACTGGACTTGGTGAGGGATGATAAGAAAGAGACTTGGAACAATCTGGGATCAAAGGCCAAAGGGCATCTCTTGTTGCATAATCAATCTTCTTCTTCCTCCTGAAACCTGGGGGTCATCAGATCTTTATCAGACACAGATCTCACATGTCCCACCTGTCTCCTCCAGATTCTCATTCCATCCTTGTCTTACTAATGGCTATAATCTGGATTTGTCCTCCCCTCCCCCCCACCTTGTGCCCTTGGGGTAGTCAGGTAAGTCACAAGCCTTCTCTTCTTGGTTAAAATATACCTATCTTAAAGCCCTATTGCTGTGCAATAGTGACCTGACTACTTCTTCTCTAAACCCCCTTTTAAGTCTCAGAAGTTGATCTGGAAAACAAGATAACAATTATATGACAGGGAATAATCCTAGCCTAGAAGTGAGATAATACGTCTGATTTGTGTATGTTATGTAATACATATACACATGTGTATGTATGTACAGATGCACACATGTGTACACACATGTATATGTATGTACAGATGCATGTACACATATGTGTATGCACATACGTGTATATATAGACATACATATATATATACATGTGTATATATGTATATATACACACATACATACATATGAAGGACAGGAGATAAGAAGTGGGTAATGTGTGCATACAACCCTAAACTCTTTGTGGACAGAGAATAATGTAGACTATTCTCTTAAATCAGCAATGACTTTAATATCTATTGACCATGCTTCTGTGTCCAGCCTTAGCCTAAAGCCTGAGTGATGCTGAACCATATTTTAAGTGACAAGACAATCCCATAACACTCTTGTAGACATGAAGAAAACCAGGGCTGGTTATATATAATTGCTGGCATACAACTTTGGGGTCTGGGGCAAAATTCCCCTCTCAGGTTCACATTTCAGATTTCAGTTTTTTGCAGAGTGCTGACTCTTCCTACATGCTTGAAATGTTAATACTAAGAGATGGAATTGGAGAAATCTATTGGAACTGATTGCTTTTTTTTTCTTTTTTTTTAAACAAATGCTTTATTAACTTCTGTTTTACATCATTCATTTCCGCCAGATTTTGCGTTACAATCATTTTCCCCCCGTTATTCCCCTACCCAACCTCCCAGAATAGCAGTCCCACAAGATATCGCTTCCTCCAATCTGCTCTCTCCCATACCTTCTCCCATACCCCCTTTGACTTTTCCATTGGAGGAAGATGAATCTTGCGTCCCAATGCCTGCACATCTTATCTCTCTATTACAAGCAAAAGAGTATTAATAATAGTATTTATATATATATTTGAAACATTTAATGTTAAGACCTCGAATTTCAGATCCATTTCCTTCCTCCCTTGTCACCCATTCCCTCTGGGGAGATAAGTAATTCAGTATATGTTGTACATGTCTAGCTATGCTAAACATTATCATAGTAGATATATTGTACAAGGCTGCTTATAATTCCCTCCCACTCATCCCACTCCCCACCTGGTCCATTCCCTACATGATCCTGTCCCTCTTCTATAGTGGGTACTTCCAACCTCCCCTCACCCCAAGGATGCCCTCCCATCTATCATCCCTCCTCTCATCCCCCTTCCCCCTATCCTGCTGCAGGTTGAGATATCCCATTTAGTATGTATGTCATTCTCTCCCTGAACCAAATTCAATGTGAATGTGGTTTTGCCTTTTTAGCCTTCCTATTCTCCCCCTCCCTTGCAACCACTTCCCCTTGCTTCTTCTACATGAGATAGTTTACCCTACCCTGTCTCTCCCCATCTCCTCTTGCCACTTTCCTCTCTCACCTCATAATTTCATCCCTTGAGTATTCTCCCTTTCCAACAAATTCAACCTATGCCCTCTATCCATATATAACTGTAACCATATACACACACATTCACATATGTATTCATATGACCACACACCCTTCTTCCATTATTTTCATAGTGAGAAAGATATCATCAGTCACAATTATTGCTTTTTCATATAGGAATGTAAATAGTTCAAGTTTGATAAGGTCCTTTTGATTTCTTTTCCCTGATTACCTTCTCAGGCATCTCTTGCTTCTTGTGTCTGGATGTCAAATTTTCTATTCAATTCTGGTTTTTTCCTCAAGAATGCTTGAAAGTCCTCTATTCCACTGAATGACCATATTTTCCCCTGAAACAAAATACTCAGTTTTGCTGGGTAGGTGACCCTTGGGTTCATTCCCAGTTCTTTTGCCCTCTGGAATATCATATTCCATGCCCTTCAATCCCTCAGTGTAGAAGCTGCCAGGTCCTGGGCTATTCTGATTGTGTTTCCACAATATTGAAATTGTTTCTTCCTGGCTGCTTGTAGTATTTTCTCCTTGATCTGGGGATTCTGGAACCTGCCTATAATATTCCTGGGAGTTTTCTTTTTGGGATCTTTTTCAGGAGGTGATCGGTGGATTCTTTCAACCTCTATTTTGCCCTCTGGATCTAAAACATCAGGGCAGTTTTCCTTGAGAATTTCTTGAAGGGTGATTTCTAGGTTCTTTCCTTGATCATGGCTTTCAGGTAGTCCAATAATTTTTAAATTGTCTCTCCTGGATCTATTCTCCAGGTCAGTGGTTTTTCCCATGAGATATTTCACTTTGCCTTCTAATCTTTCGTTTGTTTGGATCTGCTTAACAGCATCTTGATTTCTCATAAAGTCACTAGCTTCCATTTGCTCCAGTCTAACTCTGAAGGAATGAATCTCCTCAGTGAACTTTTGAGATTCTTTTTCCATCTGGCAAATTCGACTTTTTAAGGCATTCTTCTCCTCATTGCCCTTTTGGGCCTCCTTTGCCATTTGAGTTAGTCTATTTTTTAAGGTGTTGTTTTCCTCAGTCAGGCTGTTGACCCTCATTTCATACTTTTCCTGCATCCTTCTCATTTCTCTTTCCAATTTTTCCTCCACTTCTCTTATTTGATTTTTAAAGTCCTTCTTAAGGTCCTCTATGGCCTGCAACCCGCTCATGTTTTCCCCTGGGGCTTTTGGAGCAGGACTTCTGACCTCACAGTCCTTTTCCTGCTCTATGCCCCCAAAATAGGAGTCTAGGGTTGCATTTTTCTGTTTCCTTTGCCTTGGCATGTTGCCACTTGATTACCTGACTTTTGGGCTTGTTGCCACACTATGGCTTTAAGGCCAGATAGAGAAATTTTTGTCCCGAACGTGTTGGGGGGGCAACTTCCGTTTCTGGCAAGCTGTAAACCCACCCACGACTTCCACTCTATATCACAATCCAGATCCAGGGAGGTTAAAGCAAGAGCGATTACCCCCCAAGACTGATCGCTGGATCTCCCTACAATTAATTCGCAGGCCAGGAGCTGGAGCTGCCTCTGAAAACTACAAAATGGCATGTATTCTCAGGGACTTCTAGCCCCCAGGGGAGGGAGCCCATGCATTCCCCAAATACAGGTCCCAAAGTCCATAGGACACTAACCTCTTACTTTGTCTTAGGCATGTCTATGTTGATAATTCTGGAGTCGCCACAGCTGCTGGTGTTCTGGGGTTCCTCCAGCTGGCTGCTGGCCCTGCCGCCCTGGGGCTAAAACCTTGGCTCACGGGGACCTGGGCTTGGCTCGGCTCCCCGTGCTCTGCACGCTGCCGGCTCCCAAACCCTGCACTGGTCCTTCCTGCAGGGCTGTTGGGCTGTCCTCAGTGGGAGGTTAGCTTCTCTGTGTCGTTCTGTGGGTGCTGGGGCTCCAGAAGTTGTTCAGAGTCCCCTTTTACATAGTTTGGGGGTAATCTGGGGGCAGAGTGGCTTGGATGAGCTGTTTCTACTCCGCCATCTTGGCTCCGCCCCCCAGAACTGATTGTTTAACTGCAAGAAGAGAGTGCTGACCTGACTTAACCTTTAGGAAGTGAAAATAATATTCAGAGATGACTAAAAACTCAGGGAGAGCTGATCATAATTATGGTGTCATTCCTGCCACTGTTTAAAGCTTGGGGACAAATAATGAATGTGTTGATTTTTCCCTCTGCTAGGCTGTGTCTTCACCTTCAGTAATTGTCCCTGGGAGATTTTGAATTTTATCAGGTTAACATGGCAATGGAGTATCTGCCCAATGCATGGACCTCTAAGATTGAAAACTTCAATGTACCTAGAAAATGATTAAACCCATATTTATATTTTTAATATATCTGGCATAATAAAATACAAAATCAGGCACATTAACATTTGCTAAATACCCATTATGAGCAAGATACTTTATCAAGTAGATAAATTATACAAAGGAAAAGAGTACAAATCCCTAAGTACAAAAAGGTATAATTTATTTACTCTTAACTTGACTGTGAAGAATCTACTTTGGTCCACTGTACTGAGTTTCTTCCTAGCTCTTTTAAGCAGCCTGAATTTCAGTTTTTAATAATTATTTTCATTATTCTTTGCTGCTAAGTCAGTCATAAAGAGCCATGTCCTTAATTCACCTGGTCTGCTTCTCTTTTGGCCCTCAAAGTAACCAATCTCTTTCCTGATCATTCCACAACAAGACTCCTAGAATAATGTGAAATAACTATTCTTTATATGGCATCTTGGTGAAGTAGAATATAAATGTTGGACTAGATCTCAGAAAATCTGTATTTCAGCTCTGTGACTTTGACCAAATCACTTAACCTCTATGGGTTTCGGTTTCTTCATCTGTAAATGAATGAGATTGGAATAGATAATATCTAAGTTTTTCTCCTTACCTAATAAACTACAGGACTATAGCAAATACTTTCCCCATTTAAAACAAAAAGCACCCACCCCTCCTTTTTTGTGAAGCCTTCCTACAGCAATAAATCTTTTCTTCAGAATGCATTTTACATGGTAGACCTGTGGCTTTTCTCATCAGTAAAACATTCACCCCCTTAGACTGTTACTTATTAAATTACTTTTTCACTGACTTTAAATTCAGACTTTTACCCAACAATCTGTATATGTTAAGTATTGTTGAACCTGGGTAGAATGTAAGCTTCTTGAGAATAGAGATTATTTGATTCTTTGTATTTTGTATATTGAATACCAGGCACCAAATAAATGTTTATTGATTGGTTAACCCATCTAATATAATAACTACAATTGAAACAAATTGTCTTTTTCACACTTATGGAATCAGAATATTCCATATGTAAGTGAAGAAGGGCAGGGTAATTTCTGAAATAATGTAGAACTGGCCTCAGAGGCAGAAAGATCTGGGTGTAGGTCTTGTCTTGGCCACATCCTGGCTTTGGAACCTGGGCAAGTTACTTAATATCTCCATGTGCCAGGCTACTCTCCAAGGCTATAAGTTACAGAAATGTGCTGACTTGCACTGGTAGGAGGTTCCAAATCTAGTGTTCTAGAATCCTGGGAATTTCACCCAGCTAACTGTGCAGAACTCATATAACTCTGAAAGGACAGGTTACAGAATTCTTCTTTTTCAGTTCTGTCTCTAATTCTCTCTTTTTTTTTTTAAGCAATTGGGGTTAAGTAACTTGCTCAAGGTCACACGTCCAATCATTATTTATGTGTGGGTGCTCATTTTCTGAGGCCCGGACCAATCCCGGGTTATCCCAACTCCTAGGCCTGCACTCTTACTCACTGTGCCACCTAGCCACCCCTAACTCTCTCTCTCTCTCTTTCATACTCAAACCTACACAATTAGGAAATTTTTCCTTCCTTCCTTCCTTCTTTCCTTTGTTCCTTCCTTCCTTCTTTCCTTCCTTCCTTCCTTCTTTCCTTTCCCAGGTAAGCAGCAATTAAGGGGAGAGATGGCTACAACAGCAGAAGCAAGGTTGAAGGAGGCAGTCTCCAAACAGCTGCTTCTCTGATTCACAGTGGCTCTCCTATATGGCTTCTCAGTGGGGACCTGGAAAGGACAGTGCCAACCCTGGCTTGTCATTAAGATGACCCTGAGAGAACTAGACAGACTGAAAGTTTCACTTGTAGTATGTAGAGATGGTACAAACATTCTCAGGAAGCACAGTAAAATACCAAATAGGCTGATTTTTAAAGATGTTCTCCCTGGAAAAACTATGATTAAATTTCACCAAGGGAAATTAAGACCAAGAGTATTCAGAGGTTCATAGATATAAAGCTATAAAGAACCATAGGAGTCAATGGGTCCAACCCTCTCTGAAGCCCAGAGTGATAAAATAAACGACAGACCTAAGGTCTCAGATATAAATAAGTGACAGAGGTAGGCCCTGAAGGTGGGGCAGCTAGGTGGTACAGTGAATAAAGTACTGGGCCTAGAACCAGGAACACTCACATTCAGAAATTCAACTCTAGGCTGAGGCACTTACTTACTAGCTGTGTGACCCTGGGCAAGTCACTTAAACTTGTTTGCCTCACTTTCTCATCTAGGTGACCTTGAGAAGGAAATGGCAAACCATTCTAGTATCTTTGCCAAGAAAACCCCTAAATAGGGTCACAAAGAATCAGAAATGACTGAAACAGATTCAACAACAAGGATTCAAACTTAGCTTCTTTGACTCCAAATCTAGTATTCTTTCCAGTGCATCACAGTCCCTCTCCATCCGCGTTTTTTTTTTTTTTTTTTTGACTGGAGGTTAAGTAGAAGCAGTACCTCTTAGAGCATGGAGAAGGAAGGATCAAATCCTCAAATGGCAAGGGGGATGTTGTAATGTTAATGGGATAAGATCTTCTTAGGCCTCACATGGAGCTCATTAAGGAAAGCTTGCTCTGGGGAGGCTTGCTTGTAGAAAGGCTTTCACACCTTTTGCTAATTTCTAATTAGGCACTGAGTCAAGGTTGTGATACCTCCTGGCCCTGAGAAGTGTATATATACTCTGAGCTGGTATTTTGCTTTTGGTGGCTCACTTATGAGAAGGATCTTGTGGTTCCCTAGCTGAGTGGCCATGTGTTCAGAGCTCCCCAGCTGCTCAGATGTAAAGGTTCTCTTAATCCAGGGATGTTTACAAAGTACATAGTAATATTGTTCTGATTCATTCAGTCAGAGCCTCGTCTGTTGGTCTTTATTTCTCTGCTTGTATTTTCTCTAAAGTTCAGGGTGCTGATTTTTCCCTCTTGTGAATGTAATTTAAAACTAAAAAAGATTGTTGACCCCTTAAACAGCTATCTTTCCTAGTAAAGCAGATCTAAGGACTTGTGCTAGCAGCCTTCCTAGGCATGCTGGTCTGATTGCCACCACAGATGTAGAGAATGAATATGTACTGATTTTTCTAAGAAGGTGTGTGTGTGTGTGTGTGTGTGTGTGTGTGTGTGTGTGTGTGTGTGTGTAAATCTCACAGAAATCTCAACATTCACAGAGTCTAAGATTCATTCACACTGGCTTTGAACATAAAAGTTGACCTCACCAGACCTCTGTGATCCTTTGGTTTTCTGGAACCTCTTGTTTGACTTTTAAAAAATGTCCTGTAGTATTGGAGGTGGCAAGTGATTACTTGTTGTTGATTCTGCTTATGCTTCTCTATGTTAATTGGTAATTACTAGGGAAAGACGTTTAGCCCATTCCCCACTCTTCTGTCCAGTTACTTTAGTTGATAGTATGCTTCTGTCATCATACCTCACTCATGGGGCCCTGGGGATTATTCTGATTTTGAAGGTCATGAGGGCATAGGTGAGAATAACTGAGAATGTAAACTGTTGATCACTGGGCCTGTCCAATCCCAAGACACTGCTGCTCTTTGTGGGGAAAATTACCCTGGAGATGATTTATAAGTGTGGATATCTGGGTCCCTAGGTTGAGAGCACAGTTATAGCTTGTACTCATATAGTACTTCAGAGTTCACAAAAAGCATAGAATACATGATCTCTTTTGGTCCTCCTTGCATCCCAGAAAAGGAGACAGTCCGACTTTTTGAAAATTTATTTTTGTATCTGTGATTTCATTGATGTATGAAATTCCTGATGAGTTAACTTTCTCTCCCAATGCAGATCAGGAAATGATCTGTAACTTGCCTAATATTAAGGATCCTCTGGAACACTGAGTGGTTAAATGGTCCAGGGCCACATTTCTAGGATAAGGCAGAAGTAGGATTTGAATCCAAGACTTTCTGACTCCAAGTCTGCCTCTCTGTACACCTCCCCCTGTTGCTGTATCAAAGTATTGATACACTCTTTGGGACTTCTCCATCATGTCCTCTTGGAACCTATCATTCTATAAAGACACATCAACCTTGGTACTCATACCTCGTCAGTGTCTTCTGACCCTTCTGACCTCTGATTTGTACTCCCAATGCTTAGCTCTGTGCTTGGCACATACTAGGGATTTAATAAATGTTTATTGACTGACTGTTGTCTCCATTTTATAGATGAGCAAACTGAGGCTTAGATAAATAAAATAAGTTGTTCTAGGTCATACATGGTTAGTGACCATGTCAGAGACAGCATTCAGACTTAGTCCTTCTGAACCCAAGCCCAGTTCTCATTACACAACACTACACTTTTTTTTAATGTTTAGCAGGGTCTGGTTTTACTCATTTGCAGCTTTTTTCATCATAATTATCACTGTCAGATATTTATTGTATTCTCTAACCAGACATCTGCTGAGTGCAAGGACCATGGGGAAAATTTATTGTTATATTTCATAGGTCCCTAATTTTTTGTTAAAGGTATGAATCATAATATGACTTGGAAAGTGAGGTGACCTAAAGGTCAGGAAGACATGGTTCAGTTCTGTCTCTGATTCACAACTGTCCATGTGACCCTGGGTAAGCCAGCTGATCTCTCAGGCCCCTGACAAGCTCTAAAATTTACTTCACATAGTAGTTGCAGACCAGCATTGGCAGAAGAAGTTGTCTACACTAATGAAATCACAAATCCCAGACCACCCTCCTAACCTAAAGGTCTGGTATTGGGAAGGAGTAATATTAAGAATAAAAAGGAACATAGTACTTGACCTCAAAGAGTTTACAATTGATTTGCAAAGAACTGAAGAATAATTATAAAACTTACTCTGCTTCATCTACCCCTTTTCAAAGAGGAAAAGATAGTATAGCTTTGTTAACATCCGAGCTTTGGGCTAAATAGAATGTTGGACTCGGTTTCTAATCTCAGTTTTTCTACTAACTTGATGTAAGACCTTGGGCAAATCACTGAACCGCCTACAGTCTCAATTTTCTCGTATAGCAAATGAGGACTTCATTTGTATTTTGTTCCTCACGGTGGTGAAATTTGGGGGAGGGGTCTAAGGAAGAACTGAGATAGCATATTTAAAAGTTATTTCCTATTCACTATCTGAAATGTTTCAATTCACTCTGAAGCTCCATTAACTAGAATTCTATTTGGGATGACAAATCTTCTCTCCTATAATGTAGATATTTATGAAAAAGGTTGCAATATTAATATTTTCATATTAGTATAATTCATAATCATAGATGGTTTTTGCTAATGTCACTGAACTCAGCAACATTAAGAGGATAGAAGTGTAATTAAGGCAGGGGGGAGGTAATTTTGGTGCATGGAGAGTTAATGAAATAGAATATTATATTGGAGGACTGTAAGCCAGAAGAGAGCAGCACTGAGTTCCCAATTTTTGGGTGGGATGGAAAGACACTCTAAGGCAGAGAAAAGATGAAGGAAAACACTTCTTAGAATGAGTCCGATTTTACTGAGTCTCTGAAATCCACTTTAGATCCAAGGTAAATGGAAGCCCAGAAAAGATGTCAGCACAGAACTGGTGGGTGTGGAGAGTGAGTGGAATGTCTCCTGTAATGGATTTACACCAGGGAGGTTGAACCCAATTTTGACAATGCCACTAATCTACACCTGAAGATCCCTATGAGTTGCACACTAACTTAGTTTCAAAATAGAATATTATCTATGTTCTATTGTATTTTTATTTGGTTAAACATTTCCAAATTACATTTTAATCTGGTTTGGTTGCCACTGGGGAGTGTTGTGGGCCACATGTGGTCAGTTTCTTTGAGACCTCTGATTTACATTATTGGTTGGTTTCTTTGAGTTGTTTTACTTGTGTCTGACTCTTCATGACCCTATTTTTTTTTTTTTTGGGTAGAGATACTGCAGTAATTAGCCATTTCCTTCTCCAGTTCATTTTACAGGTGAGGAAACTGAGGCCAATAGGGTTAAGTGACTTGCCCAGGGTCACACATCTAGTAAATGTCTGAGGCAGAATTTGAACTCAGGTCTTCCTGACTCCAGGTCCAGCACTCTATCCACTGTACCCCACAGGTGCCTCTTAATATGTTTTTAGTGGAGTCATATAGCTTTATCATCATTCGTATACATCAAGTGATTAAGAAGATATTGTGATTTGGCTCTCTTTAATTTGGAATAAATAAATAATTAGATAATAAATAAATAAATTGGAATAAATAAATACTTAGGAGACATAATAATGAATTTAAAACCAAAGTGAGCTTTAAACTGTCCCTCAGAAAATGCCATGTTTTATATGAATTACTCTTGACATTATTGTATTGGTGACTTATTTTATATAGATTTTTCCATGGAGCCATCATATACTCTAGCATTCTCACCACATTTAGATTTATTTTACAGATTTGCAGTATATGAATAAACCATGAATGTGTAATTGAGTCAAAGGCTTTACCATAATTAACAATGACATGTCACTTTCAGATGGCTTGTTCAAATCTTCCCTAATCAATCAACATTAAGTTATTCTTTATACCACTAAGACTTCGTTTCTCACCTGGCTGTCCTGCTTTGAATTCTCCATCATCTTCCCAGGAACTTCATCACTGGAAAATCTCATCATCCCATAAGACTAATCAGCTTTGGATGAAGAGCTTTAAAACCTTCATATGGGGAGCGTAGCCAAGTAAAGCATCTCTTTATTTCCCACCTGGCTGTACTCCTTTTACTTCTCCATCATACCCTCAGCTCTAGCTCTGCTTCCCCTGGATTTGGGGCTTCCTTTTGCAAGCTGTCATCCCCTATTACATTATAAACTTCTGGAGGGCAGGGACCTCCATTCTTTTTTGTATTTCTATACCCAACACTTAGCACAGTGCCTCATATATAGGTTCTTAATAAATGTTAATTTACTGACTTTTTTGTGTATTCTTTTTCTCCTCAGTCAATACAATATTTTCTTATAAGTGTATATAGGGTTTTTTTTTTTGATGATACAAGCAGTGAATGTTTTGTATAATGTAAATAAACATGTAATTGGCCTATAGTTGGTAGAGCTACTGGTATTCTCATATTTTGGTAATACCTGTGTGATACTTTACATTAATATGTATGGAATCAAGCTTGCATTTGGAAGGAAGCTGTTAATATGCTTTACTAGTAATTCAAGTGCCCTGTGAAATATTTGAACCAATGATTATGGACTTCATCCAGCCCCACTTGCCACTTTCTCATTTTGCAGAGAAAGTAGAGTTTCAGTCATTTCTCTCAATGCCATTCATTATATTAACAGTATGTAAGCTTCCTGTTTCTCATTTGCTTCAACTTGCTTTTTCATTGTGTTAGACTTTTTGTGACTATGTAGCTAACCAAAGATTTTTCTCCAGCTTCTGATTTCTTTCTTCTAGAGTCTCTTTAGTGAAGTTTTTAATTGACATTGGATTGTTTATTTTGTTTTTTATACTGTTTTGACTCCTTGTGTTGTCTTAATTATTTGACTTTTAATTGGTGATTAAGAATCTAGAATTTCTGGGATATTTTTCTTTTCTCCAACTTGTATCTTGAAATTTAAGATGTAATCATTTAAGACAATGAATATATACACAAGACCAGTATTAATATTAACCTTCCACCTACCTCCTAATGTTTCTAATTCATTATTTATTTTAACAATATTTTAACATATTGAGTTCCAAATTCTCTCCTCTTTAGTCCCTTCCTCACCCACTGAGAAGACCAGTAATATGATATCAATTATACATGCAAAATCATGCAAAACATATTTCCATATTAGCCATGTTACAAAAAAAGCAAGAAAAATTAAGTGAGAAAATTATACTTCAATTTGTACTCAGAGTTGGCCAGTTTGCTATCTGGACATGGATAGCATTTTTAATCAGGAGTCTTTCAGAATTGTTTTAAATCATTATATTAATCAGAGTAATTAAGTTTTTCACAATTCACAAATATTCATAGTTCACAATTCATTATTATAATATTACTGTTACTCTATACAATGATTTCCCAGTTCAGCTCATTTCACTCTGTATCAGTTCATATATGTCTTCCCAGGTTTTCCTGAAGTCATGAATCTTATCATTTCTTATAGCTCAGTAGTGTTCCATCATAATCATATACCACAACTTGGTCAAACATTTACCAAATGATGGACAGGAGATAAGGAAATTTAAATAATAAAAAATAACTTAGGAAAGCATAAAATTCCAACTCATCAAATTCTTATCAAAACTATTTCTCCCACATATAGTTTAAATGGATTTTCATGAAAAAAATGCCTTTGATATAGCAAGTTTCTCTGATAAAGACCTCATTTCCCAAATATATAGGAAACTGAGGCAAATTTATAAAAATAAGAGCCATTACTCAATTGATAAATGGCCAAAGGATATGAACAGATGGGGCTCAGAAGAGGAAATCAAAGCTATCAATAGTCATATAAAAATGCTTTAAATCACTAGTTCTTTGCCAACCAAAAAAGGGCTGTAAATACTTTTTGTACATATAGGTCCTTTTCCTTTTCCTTTGATCTCTTAGGGATACAGTAGTGGTAGTGCTTTTATAGCTCAATACCTAGTAGTGGCATTGCTGGATCAAAGGGCATGCACAATTTTCTAGCCCTTTGGGTGTAGTTCCAAATTTTTCTCCAGAATGGTTGGGTCAGTTCACAACTCTACTAATAGTTTATTAGTGTGCCTATTTTCCTATATCTCTTCCAGCATTTGTCATTCCTTATAGGTATAAGGTAGTTTTAATTTTCCTTTCTCTAATCAATAATGATTTAGAGTATTTCTTCATATGACTATGAAGATTTTCATATGACTATATAGTCAGATTTTCATATGACTATAGATAATTGCTTTGATTTCTTCTTCTGAAAACTGCCTGTTTGTATGTATATATATATATCTCCTTTGATGATTTATGAATTGGGGAATGGTGAATTTATTTTTATAAATTTGACTCAGTTCCCTATATATGAGAAACGAGACCTTTATCAGAAATACTTGCAGTAAAAATTTTTATATGACTTCATTGTCTATGGTGCCTTTTAGCAAAATGTGGTCTCCCTGCTTATCTCTTTTAATTAGATCTATGTTTACTTTTGCTTTGTCTGAGGTCATGATTGCTACCCTTGCCTTTTTAAATTTGACTGAAGCATATTAGATTTTGCTCTGGTCCCTTATTTTAACTCTGTGTATGTCTTTATGTTTCAGGGGTGTCTCTTGTAAACAATGTATTGTTGGATTCTAGTTTTTAATCTGTTGTGCTTCCTCCTGTTTTATGGGTGAGTTCATCCCATTCATATTCATGGTTATGATTACTAACTGTGTATTTCCCTCCATCCTGTTTTCTTCTGTTTATATGTCTCTCTTTTCACCTTGTCCCTCTTCAGAAGTCTATTTTGCTTCTGACCACTGTCACCTTTAGTCCACTCTTCCTTTAAATTCTCACCTATTTTTCTTATCCTATACCCCTCCTACTTCCCTGCTGAGTTAGATAAATTTCTGTGCCCAACTGAGTATATATTTTCTCCCTTTTTTGAACTAATTCAGATGAGACTGAGGTTCAAGCATTGCCCACCACACCACCTCACAATTTCCTCCTCCATTGTAAAAGTTCTTCTTGCACTACTCTTTTATGTGAGATAATTTCCCTCCCTTTTTTCTCTTTCTTCCTTCTTCTCTTGGTTCATCCCTCCTTCTCATCACTTCAGGGTTTTTTTGAGATCCTCCCAATGTAATTGGCTCACACTCATGCTCTCTATCTATGTAGATTCCTTCCAATTGCCCTAATAATGATAAAGTTCTTAGAAGGTACATGTATCATTTTCCCATATAAGAAAGGGAACAGTTTAACCCTATTAAGTTCTAACAGTTTTAACCTTATGATTTCTCCTTCATGTTTGCCTTTTTATGTTTCTCTTGAGTCTTATGTTTGAATCGAAAATTTTCTATTCAATTCTAGTCTTTTCATCAGGAATGCTTGACAATTCTCTATTTCATTAAATATCCATGTTTCCCTCTGAAGTATAATTTCAGTTTTCCCAAGTAGGTATTATGTTCTTGGTTGCATTTCTAGTTCTTTTACTTTCTGGAATATCATATTCCAAGCCCTCTTCTTCTTACAAAATCTTGTGTGATCCTGACTATGGATCCATAAAGTTTGAATTGTTTCTTTCTGACTGCCTGAATATTTTCTCCTTGGTCTGAGAGCCCTAGAATTTGGTATAATATTCCTAAGACCTTTCATTTTGAGATCTTTTTCAGGAAGTGATTGGTAAGTCTTTCAATTTCTACATTATTCTCTGGATTTAAGATATTGAGGCAATTTTCTTTGATAATTTATTGAAATATGATATCTAGGCTCTTTTAAAAATTGTGACTTTCAGGTAATCTAATCATTCTTAAATTATCTTTAATCTGTTTTCCAGGTCAGTTGTTTTTCTTTTGAGATATCTTACATTTTCTTCTATTTTTTCATTCTTTTGACTTTGTTTTTCTGTTTTGCTTATTTATTTGTTTTATTGATATCTCATGGAGTCTTTAGCTTCCAATTGCCCATTTCTAATTTTTAAGGAATCATTTTCTTCAGTGAGCTTTTATAACTCCTTTTCAATTTGTCCAATTCTGCTTTTTAAGGAGTTCTTTTCTTTAGTGAATTTATGCACTTATTTTGCCATTTAGCCAATTCTGTTTTTTAAGGTCTTATTTTCTTCAGTATTTTTCTACCTTTTTAAAACCAAGCTGTTAATTTTCTTTTCATAATTTTTCTTGTATCAGTCTCATTTCTTTTTCCAATTTTTCTTCTACCATTCATATCATTCTTTAATTCTTCCAGGAATTCTTGTGTTCAAGGACTTGTGTCCAATTAACATTTTTCCTCCTTTGAAACTTTGCTTATAGCTATTTTCATGTTCTTATCTGCTGAGTTTGTGTCTTGGTCTACCCTGCCATTTTAGTGGTTATTTTATGGTCAAGTTATTATTTTATTGTTTGCTCATTTTTTCAAGTCTATTTCTTAACTTTATGTTAAATTTGAATTCTGCTTATCTGGGGGTGAGGAGGCACTATCCCAAGCTTTAGAATTTTTATGATGCTATTTTCACAGCTATTAAGATTTTCACAGTTTTCAGCAAGTTTTTGATGCATCCAAGGTGGTATGATCTAGAGAGAGGTTTGGATATTGTTCTTTGGTCTATGCTGTGGTTTTTACTCAGGAAGGTCCCCTATTCCCCTGCAACTCCAAACCTTAGCACTTCTCTTGGCCCTGGGACTATGACCAGGTTCTCTGTTCTCCTGTAACTGCAAGAGAGGTGCCTATCTCTGCCTTGGAACTGCATCATGGCCCCTTTTTGCTTGTGACCAACCACAAGGATTCCTCCACCCATCCCCACTCTGACACAGAACTGTATGAACAATAAAGATGCTGAATTGTGTCAAGCCCTGTACATAGCACCAGCAAAGATTCTCCTGTAGTCCCTTTCTAACCTGTTGTCTGATACCCTTAAAGTCTCTGGGCTGAGAGCTTGTGAAGCTACTGCTACTACTGTCACTGCTGCCTCTAAGGTTTACTGATGGTGCTGCCAGTGTGTGTACTTCAGGCTGGCTCCCATCCTAGCATCACAGACCTCTCCTGCTGACCTCCTAAGTTGTCTTAGGCTTGAAAAATCTCTCACTATGGGTGGCTAGGGGTGCAGTGAATAGAGCATCAGCCCTGGAGTCAGGAGGACCTGAATTCAAATTCATCCTCAGACACTTAACACAAAAAACTAGCCATGTGATCTTGGGCAAGTCACTTAACCTCAATTGCCCTACCTCCCCCCCTCCAAAAAGCAAAAAAAAAAAGTCTCACTCTGATCATTTATTGACTCTGCTGCTCCAGAATTGATTTGTGGCATTATTTTATAGTTGTTTACAAAGGAACATTGGGAGAGTTTGGCTAAGATGCTGCCTCTGCTCCATCATCTTGGTTCTGTCCCCCACATATTGTTGTCTTTAATTGGGTACTATGGCATTTAGTATTCTACTACTTTTACCAACTAAGTATTGGTGTTATCTTTTCATGCTTTTCTACATATCTTCAATAGCTTTTCCATATTGCTTCTGCCATGGCAGTATTTGATTTTTGCTGATACAGTTACATCTTGATAGAGTCACATTTCTTATGTTTCTCTTTGTGGAAATATCTTCCATATATACTGATATGTGCAGGTCCTGAAATAATTTGACATTTTTTCCCCCAAATACTATAGGAGAATACATTTATTTAAAATGGTTATAACAGATACCTGCTTTTAGAAATAATTTTGTTTTGGCATATTTTCTTCTAGTTATACTTCTGTTATCCTGTTAACTTAAAAGGGACCTTTTGGAATTATACTCTTAAAGGGTCCATGCCCTTTGCAAAGGATATCATTTAAGATACTGGTGCTAGTTTTGGTCTTCTATTTCTTTATCAAGTATTTTTTTTCTTAAGTTTGCTGTAAGTGAAGATTTTCAATAACTTTTTCAAAGTTACCTTTTCCTTTTGTTTCATCTTTTATTTTCTCTAATATAGGCCTATAGATATAGTTATCTTTTATGATTGTTCTGTACTGGTTGATAGTCTCTTGTTATGTGATCTAGAGATGATGATATCATTAACAAAAAGCAATCTCAAATTTTTGTCTATAACTTATTATATCTGTTTCTAATTTTATTATGATATTTTACTGGCACATAATGAAAATATTTGTGTATTTGCTCTATTTCATGCATCTTCATAGTTTTCCTGATAGTACCATCTGTACAGAAGTAGCCATCTACAGCCAGGGGCTGTTTAAGAAGATTTGACCCTTAAAGCCAAGGGGTGGAGATAAAAATGTGATAGTCCAAGTCCAAGTGGTAGAGGTAAGTGGAAGTTGCCTTGAAAAAGAAATAACTAAGTGAAGTCAAGAAATTCATTTTGGGTCAAGATGAACAAGAGAGCATTCAGGTCTGGACTTGGAGATAGGAAGACATTGGTTCAAATCCAAACCCAGAGACTTATTAGCTGTGTGATACCAGGCCAATTATTTAACTTCTCTTTGCCTTCATTTTCCCATCTACAAAATAAGGGTGTTGTATTTGATGGGTCTTATAGCTCTAAACCTATAATCCTAAATTCTAAAGCTAAAACAAAGAGGATTAAAAAAATAAATTTTATAGCAAAACCCATCTGTGACATATATACATGTCCATAAATGGTGATAATCTTTTCTTTCTGGATTGTTCTTTACTTTTGCTCCAGAGCTTTGATTTAATCTACTTAAGAAATGTCCAGTGAGTAAACTCCTTTCCCTGATGTAGGTCAACAACTTGTCTTTAACTTACTGTCTTAGAGAGTTGCCTCAGTTGCATTGAGAGGTTGACTCACTTTCTTGTGGGTAGAGAGATGGTATGTTGCCAAAGCAAGTTTGAACTTCCTGATTCAAAGTCAGACTTCTTTCTACTATATCATACAAATTTTTCTGGGAAGATGACATGAAATACCTTACCAGTTATAGGCAGTATGGTACTGTTAAAATAATTTTAATTTTGAACAAGAGAACTTTGATTGAACTCTTTTTGCGGGGGGGGAGGGGAGGCAAGGCAATTGGGGTTGAGTGACTTGCCCAAGGTCACACAGTTAGTATTAAGTGTCTGAGGCTGGATTTGAACTCAGGTCCTCCTGTCTCCAGGGCCACTGCTCTATTCACTGCACCACCTAGCCACCCCTTGACTGGACTCTACTACTTATTCCCTACAAGATCATGGGAAAATCATTTAACTGTGCTGTGCCTCATTTTCTTTTTTTTTTTTTAAAGCAATTGGGGTTAAGTAACTTGCTCAAGGTTACACGGCTAGTCATTATTTATGCGTGGGTGCTCATTTTCTGAGGCTGGATCTGATCTCGGGTCATCCCAACTCCGAGGCCAGTGCTCTTACTCACTGAGCCGCCTAGCCGCCCCTTTAGGGCAATTGGGGTTAAGTAACTTGCCCAAGGTTACACGGCTAGGTTTTTGTTTGTGTGGATTAAGTGTCAGAGGCCGGCTCTGAACTCAGGTCCTTCTGACTCCAGGGCTGGCGCTCTATTCACTGAGCCACCTAGCCGCCCTTGTGCCTCATTTTCCATATCTGTAAAATGAAATGACCTGAATCCTCAAAGTCCTTTCTAGCTCATAACCTGTGAAGACAGCTACGGTCTCTTACTGACCAACAATAGGCTTCAGCTATGATAAAATACATCACTCTTTGTCATTAGTTGCCCTGCACAGAATTAATGTTTGATTTTTTTCCAAGTTTATACTGTGAGTTTTTAGAAGGGAAGGATTTGGATTAGTGCCAACCCATTACAGGAATTTAATCAAACGCACTCAAACAGCCTGATAAGTCAGAAAGTTGTTGCATTTAAATCATCATTAGAATCTGAATCCTGACAGAGGCCCTTTGATCCTTACAGCACATGGAATCTAGCTCTCATTTAGTTTAGAAGGAAAAATGCAGCAAAATAAACAATTATTTGCAGTGAAGGGACATTGTATGTATTTGTAACATCTCTTTGTTATTTCTAAGCCATGAGTGTCTAGAATGAAAGGGAAATCACAAACAATAGTAAATGAGACTAATGATAACAGACTAAATTATTGACAGATTCTCCTTGCATTATTGTCCAGGTTGCTCTATAACCCCTCCAGATTAAGTTAGGGGTCCCTTATCACTTGCTCCCAATTGGAACAATAATGTTAACAGACCTCACAACATCAAAGAATGAAAAATCCATTGTGAAGGTGTATGTAAGGAGGAGGGTGTTCTCCAATTACACATTTGCTTATTTCATGCCAGAAAATCTATTGCCCCAATTTCCTAAATGACATTAAAAGCTTTTAAAACCATGTCCTGCTGGTTCCTCAATCCCTAGAGCATCCCTGATACCCATCACTGATGTAACATTTCTGACACTCAGCATTATAAAATTCACAAAAGAGGTAAAAATTCAGAATCTTCTCAAGAAAGAAAACAAGAGGCAAGACAGGAAATTCTAGAGACAAGCTAAAAAGAATTTTTCAACATGTTTAGAAGAATAAGAACAAAACATGAAAGGAGAATCCTCCACTTCAAGGGCTAAATCAGGTTCAACCTCCTCCATAAAATTTTCACTAATATCCCTAGTGTCTGATCTTTTTTTCTCAAACTACATGATGCTATCATTTATCTGTATACATTTAGAGTGAAAGCTTCTCAAGGGAAGGGACTATTTTTTAAGTTTTGTTTTGTGTTCTCACCGCCTAGCATAGTACCTTAGCCTTTAAAAAATGTTTGTTGAATTGAGTCACTTGAGTGAAGTCTGGCTTACACTTTCTTCTTCTTGACAAATATAGCCAAAGAATGGTGCTAGTGGAATGTATTGGACTCCATGGTTGGGTGCTCTCAATAAAACTAGGAAAATTCCCCTGAAATCAGTGTTTTAAGGAGTTTCAGGCTACAGCTGTTTTCATGTCCTCTGAGAAAATTTCAAACATTAACCCTCAGGCCACAAAGCACAGGCCCATATATCCCTTGAGGTTGTCCAAAATCAATGAACTAAAACTCTCTAGTGGTCAAAGTTCAGAAAACAGGGAGCTCCTCTGATGCTTGCAAATAACAGACTAGTGTGTCCTTATATTTTCCAGAGATAAAAAGTGAGCTCTGTCAAATAATCACACAAAAACTGCAAACACTGCTAATGAGAAGTAATGAAATGGGTTGTTTTTCCCTTCTGAATAATGAATATTGGATGGCCCCATAAAACCATTTTTTAAAATGTCGCTTGAAAAGCAAACAATAAACTCAACTTCCACACTAAGTCATCTGAATGATTCAATTTGGATCTGTAGAAATTGGATTAAAGGAGCATTAGTCAAAATGGCATAACAAGGTGTAGTTTTCCAGTAACTCAATTCTGGAACTTTTTTATTTGAGAGATGTAGTGAATTTCCTTCAAAAGCCCTGGGAAATATGGCTTTCTTTGTCAGTACATGAAAAGAAGTTGGAAACTCATTTCTTCTTAACCACTGATATTCTTTTTTAAATCACCTTCTTTTCTCCCAGAACTATATATAGAATTGTAGTCTTTCAAATTCAGCAGTTTATTTTATTTGTAATCTGGGAGTTCAATTTTGGCTTCCTGAGCATTTCTGAATTTTCACCCAAGTGGATAGCAAAGAATAATGCAATGAAGCATTCAGGTCCATCACCAGCCAGACCAAAGTGGAGAATTTAGGGGTGAAAATCCTGCATACAATTCACTCCCAAACCCCAAGTGGGCTAATACTAATAACATTTTATTTTTGTTAAAAAAAATCTCCTTAGTGGAGCACTGAGAGGTGTTTATACTTTTATTCTTCCAGATTTTTATTTTCAGTTTTCTTGGGGGAAATGTAGCAGTGTTAAATAGACTTTCAAATTTTACTGAGGTTGATTCTTTACTTCTTGGTGGAAAGGTGGGTGGTGGTATGTACAAAAGGTATTACATGGAAAAATCTCTCAACTTCTGGGCTCCCTAGGGTATGGCTGCTAAGGAAAGCTTAAGCCAGAAATAGATGGTGGGTTTACATATACTTTAGGGTAGCCATGGAGCATTCTTAGAGTATTACCTTATTAGTGCCTTTTTCCTAATTCTGTCCCTGGCCAAGTCCTAGAAATTCTCTAGACTTTTCAGCTGCCATCTGCTTTTCTTCTATAGTCCCCTTCTCCCATTGCTGAGTTCCTCCTGGAACCTTAATTTTGAGGAATGACCTAGGTCAACCATACTTCATTCTCTGGATTTTACCATCATGCCCTCATGCATACTTACTCCTCAGCTCCTTTTAATGTGTAGCCTTCCCCTTTTAGAATGTAATCTCCTTTAGGGCAAGGACTATCTTTCATCTTGCTTGTACTTGTATACACTATGCATAGCATTGTGCCTAGCATATAGTAAGTGCTTGTAAAAGCTTGTTGACTTGACTGAAACCACAGAGATCTAACAAAAGGTGGTACTTTTGGGGGCTTTGATTCAGGATACTGACAGCACTTGTACTGGTATGCTTCTATAATGTAGAAACACCTAAACAGTGCCTAGCTAACAACAACAACAACAAAACAATTAATCAAAACAGCAAGCTACTTTATGACATGCTTCTTTCCCTTAGCAACCATATCTCAAGGTGAACTCCTTGAACTCCTTCCTGCCCAGTTGCCCTTCTCTTCACTACACTTGATGCCTTATAGGGTCCCCTCTGCCCATCCCCACGCATGAACATGAGTTTAAAAGTTGATAATAAGGGTTAATTTTTTTTTTAACTTACATCTCACCCCAGGCAACAAATTTGCTAACTATGGCTCTGATAGGTGAACATTCCCTACACCTGTACACTGTGTAGGGAGAGTGTTTTGCCTTCTTCTACTCAATGCTTTACAAATTCATGATGGTCAGCTTTACCTACCTTAAGCCAGTTAATCCCCTCCAGGCAAGAGACTGAGAAATAATTCATTATAGTAGAGATAGAGAGGTTTGAGGACAGAGCCAAAATGGCAGAGAAAAGGCAGGGACTCACATGAGCTCTCCCAAATTCCCCTCCAAACAACTTTACACAACACCCTAAAACACATTCTGGAGTGGCAGAACTTACAAAAGGAGGGGATGAAACAATTTTCCAGCCCAAGGCAACTTAGAAGGTCAGAAGCAAGACACTTTTGAAGACGAACAAGGTGAAAGGAGAGAGGAGATAAAATAAACAGGGGGAAAATAGGAGGGGAATACATGGTTAGTAATTATAACTGTGAAAAAAAATGTACAAGGTTCTTTGATAAAGGTCTCATTTCTCAAATAGATACTGAGTCAAATTTATAAAAATAAAAGCCATTTTCCAATTGATAAATTTTTAAAGGATATGAATAAACAATTTTCAGATGAAATAATCAAAGGGGAATTTGGGAAATAATATGAAAATGTTCTTAATAACTACTAATTAGAGAAATTAAAATTAAAACAACTCTGAGGTACTATACCACACCTCTCAGATTGGCCAATATGACAGAAAAGGAAAATGACAAAGGTTGGAGAGGATGTAATAAAATTGAGACGCTAATGCATTGTTGATGAAGTTGTGAACTGATTCAACCATTCTGGATAGCAATTTGGAATTATGCCCAAAGGGCTATAAAAACATACATATGCTTTGACTAGTAGGTCTATATCCTATAGAGGTAAGAAAGAAAAAGGAAAAGGGTCTTTATGTATAAAAATATTTATAGCAACTCCTTTAGTGATGGTAAAAATTAGAAATCAAGGAGGTATCTGTCTATCAATTGGGGAGTGGATGAATGAGTTGTGGTATTTGATTGTACTGCATGAAATATAGCATACTATTTGTACTATTGTACCTGAAATGATGAGCAGGATGCTTTCAGAAAAACCTGGAAAGACTTGAAGTGATGCAAAGTGAAATGAGCAAAACTAGGAAAACATTGTACATAGGAAGAGCAATGCTTTATGATGATCGGCTGTAAATGACTTAGTTATTCTCAGCAATACAATGATTCAAGACAATTCTAAAAGGAATTATGATGAAAAATGTTCTCCGTCTTCAGAGAAAGAACTGATAGAGTCTGAATACAGATTGGAGCATACTTTTTTAGACTTTCTTTCTTTTTCTTGTTTTTCTCCTCCTTAGTCTGTTTTCTTTCATAACATGACTAATGTGGAAATGTGTTTTGCATGAGTGCAAATCTATAACCTATATCAAATTGTTTGTCTCCTTGATGAGGGGTGATGAGGAGGAAGAGAATTTGGAGCTCAAAATAAAATAAAAAAACCAGAATGTTAAAATTGTTTTTACATGTAAAAAATAAATTTTATTTTTGGAAAAAATAAAATTTTATTTTTATTTTTTTGCCTTTTTTTGGGAGGGGGGAAGGTAGGGCAATTGGGGTAAAGTGACTTGCCCAAGGTCACATGGCTAAGTTTGTGTGTGTGTGTGTGTGTGTGTGTGTGTGTGTGTGTGTGTGTGTGTTAAGTGTCTGCGGCTGGATTTGAACTCAGGTCCTCCTGACTCCAGGGTTAGTACTCTATTCACTGTGCCACCTAGCCATCCCGAAAAATAAAATTTAAGATAAATGTTTTTTAAAACAGAGAGATTTGACTGGATCTGGACACTGACTTAGAGCAAGATCCAGAAGACCTAGGTTTGAATGCCAACTTTGTTGCTTAGCTTTCATCCTTCAGTGAGTTTCTTCTTTGATCTGCAGTTACCTTATCCATAAAATTGAATATCCTAACTCTTTTGGAGAGTTATTATACAAAACAATGAGATAAAATATTTTGTAAAATATTAAAGTGCTTATAAACTTAAGGGATTACAATTATTTCTCCCCACATTTATATATATATATATGTATATGTATATATATATAATATACATATATATGGATATATACTCACATACACATAGATACACACACACACACATATATGTCCCATGTAAAGAAAATCCTTTCATCTCTCTTTTATAGTTAATATATAGTTGTATAGGGGCAGCTAGGTGGTGCAGTGAAGAGAGCACCAACTCTGGAGTCAGGAGGACTTGAGTTCAAATCCAGCCTCAGACACTTAACACAAAAAACTAGCCACATGACCTTGGGCAAGTCACTTAACCCTAATTGCCCTACCTCCCCCCCTCCGAAAAGCAAAAACAAACAAACAAAATATAGTTGTATATGTGAGATTGATCTGCTATAAAATCTGATTAAACTGACCTAGAATCATAGAATTTAAAGCTGAAAGGACCCTTGAAAATCATCATAGTACATATGATGTACTTTCATAGATGAGGAAACTGAGGCCAAGAGAAATGAAGATTCTTGCCTTGTTCATACATGTACTAAACAGCAGAGCTAAGATTAAAAGCTAGATGTTCTGGCTCCTGATTCAGCTTTCTCTTAGTCCTTGGGCTACTTTTGGGTTGCAGGCCTCTAACCCCAAACCCTGTCAGTTACTTACAGAAAATGAGTAGCAACTAATGTATAATTTCTAAAATATATAAATTAAATTTTAAATAAGGATGGAAGGAAACAAACATTTATTAAGCACCAGCATTATTTTATCTCACTTGATCCTTAAAACAAGGGAGGTAGGTGCTATTGTTGAATTCATTTTACTGTTGAGGAAATGGAGGCAGAGGCTGTGACTTGCCCAAAGTCACAATGCTTATAAGTGTCTGAGGCTAGTTTTGAAAACAAGTCTTTCTGACTCCAGGCCTGTGGTTCTGCCCACTGAATAATTTAGCTGCCCAATTAGCATAATCAGAGAGGTAAATTGTCTATAAATTTAATCTCTAACACTGTTAGAGATTTTCTGGTCTACTGTTTTAGTGTTGATACAGGTGACCTTGCTGAGAGATGACTCCTTTTCCATTAAATACTGAGTTCCTACTATGATAATAATCACAATAAAATTTATGTAGTACTTTACAGTTTAGTTTAGGAGTGATCTCCTGACAACAGCCTCTGAGGCAATATATGCAAATCCCTAAGTCAATCAGCAAGCTATTGGAATAAATGATAGGAGTAAGAATGCTAAAGTGAAAAAGTGAGAGTCTAAGCTAGAGTGGTAGTCATCTGGAAGGGAAAGAAAAAGGTTACTTTAGGAGATATGCTCAAAGAAGAATTCAAAGGACTTGGTAACTGGATATAAAGCCATCATCATCATCATCATCATCATCATCATCATCATCATTTATATTGTGCTTTAAGGTCTACAAAGTACTTTAGAGATACCATCTCACAACATGCCCATAATGTAGGTGTGTTATCATCGCCATTTTATAGATAAGGAGACTGAGGTGGAGAGAATGTTTCTAACTGATAGCAAGTAATAGGGTCACACAGAAGGATGAAAACTTAGATCTAACTCAGGTCTCTTACTCTTCCCTATGCCTAAAAGATGGAAGAAAGGTAGCTGACCCCAGTGATCTGGGTCTAAGTAATGGGAGTGTCACTCTCTGTCAGTGGAAATGTGTTTGATAGAAATAAAGAAGGTGGAAAAGTAACCATTTTGAGAAAGTTCAAAATTGGACTTGTGGGGTTTGAAATGACAGCAGGAAATGTTTAGCAGGCAGTTGCACTGTGTTTTTGTTTATTCATTTGTTGGTTTGTTTTATAATTTTTCTACATTGAAATCCAGGAAGCTAGAGGGTTAAAATGTACGGAGAACTGTGGATAGAGGCCACAGTGGACCTGCATTCAGGGAGACTTAAGGTCAAAGGCAGGCTTAGGTGTGTGACTGAGCAGTGACTTAACTTCTGTCTCATTTGCCTCATCTGTAAAAATCCTTCCTGGCATTGTTGTAAGAACAAAATGAGATAATGTTTGTAGAGTGCCTTGTGAACCTTAAAATGCCATGTAAATGTTAGCTAGGTGGTGCAGTGGATAGAATGCCAGCCCTGGAATCAGAAAGGCTCATCTTCATGAGTTCAAATCTGGCTTCAGACACTTACCAGCTGCATGACCCTGGACAAGTCACTTAACCCTATTTGCCTCAGTTTCCTCATCTGTAAAATGAGTTGGAGAAGGAAATGGCCAACCACTCTCTAATACCTGTGCCAAGAAATGGGGTCACAGAGTCAGACATGACTAAAATGGTTGAACAACAACACTAACAACATTATTATTACTGTGCTTACTCCTTGTAGTGGAGAGGTAGCCTCAGCCCTCCAAGGTAATGGCAGTGAAACATGATGTCTGGAAGGTGCTGCTAGATTAGAAAAGCTTTGAGTCCAAGCCCAGTATCTGCTGTATTGGAAGCAGCCTATCTAAGTTCAGAGAAATATATCATCATACCAGGATGCTAACCAATGAGAAATGTGCTTATAAAGCATGGAAACAAAATCTCAGCATATTAACTTTTATAAGATAAGCCAATGGAAAGTGTTACTCCTTGTCCTTTAAAGGTGACAATGCTGGGGCACCAAGTAGTTCAGTGACTTGCTTAAAAGTCTAACTAAAAATGTTCTTAACAATGAGATTGTTCAGAAGGAATTTATTTTCTGAGGAGGCTTGCTTTATTGCTGGCTCAACTATAACAGACATCACAGATAACATTCCTGCGGAATTGTACCTAACTTAATTTTCTCCCTTTTCCATTCTCTCTTAGACTATGGTTGACTGAGTTCATGTTGTCTTCTAAAGTAATTCCTCCATCTGAAAACAGGTAAGGCATAGGAAAACAAAAATACCTTCCATCTAAATCTATAATCAAATACTTTCCAGCTTTAGGCAAGCAGGAATCTCTTGCCTTTCATCAGACAAATGAAAAACCAAAGTGCTGAATGTGAATAGCTTTGGGAAATGTAACAGGATGTGGAACTGCAAGCCTTGAACTGGGTACCAGCAGTCCTGAGATCTACTCCTGACATAATGTATGTAATGTTGTTAATAGTATTTTGAATTATGTACTGTTATATAATCGTGTATTAATCACACCATACATGTGCGTTATTATAGAATTATATATTAATTATGCAATAATAATAATATGGTGATGAGAACAATCATGAACATTTACATAGCATTTTAAAGTTTGCAAAGTGCTTAGTGAGTGTTTCATCTAATCCTCACAATAACCCTGGGATGTTAGTACTGTTATGATCCCCACTTAACAAATGAAGAGACTAAGGCAGATAGTGTTGTGTGACTTGCCCAGGGCACACAGCTGGTCAGTATCTTAAGGCTGGGTTTGAACTCAAGTCATCCTGTCTCTGGGTTTATTGCTCTATCTATCTATTCTCTCAAATATATGTGAACTTGGAGAAGTCACGAGTAATTTAACCTTTTTTTTTTTTTTTTAGCTTTTTGGAAGGCATTGAGTGACTTGTCCAAAGTCACACAGCTAGTGTGTCAAGTGTCTGAGGCTGGATTTGAACTCAGGTCCTTCTAACTCCAGGGCCAATGCTCTATTCACTCAGCCACCTAGCCACCCCAATTTAACCTCTTTTTCCTTAGTTTTCTTACCTGTTAAGTGGGCAAATTAACTAGATAATCTTTGAAATTCCTTCTATCCCTTAATCTATGATTCTGTGATTATAGTGGCAGAGAAGCAAATTTAGCTTTAATTGAAGGAAAACCCTAACAAAGAGTCGTCCAAAAGTGGAAGGAACTGTATAAACAGGTAGTGATTTCCCCAGAATTTAGAGCTCTAATATACATATATGTACAATACACATATGCATGTATGTATACACACATATACGCACAATAAACATTGTAAATCTATATTGTACATGTATACAGTGTGCATGTCTGTATACCTGTGTGTATATACCTACCCACAACCTGGGTGGGAGAACCTGGACTTTGTCCTACTATGTACAACAAGTACTCCCACTCATCTATTCTTTCTGGATAGGAATAAAGAAACTTAATACCTACCTAGAAAAAATATTTGGTTTGAATAGGAAGTTACCAGATGACATAATTTCTTCCTAACTCAAGTGAGTCCCTATTTGTCCCCAACTCCACCCACCTCATTGTCTTCTCAAATAGATCGCCCCTAAACAACAAAACTGCTAGTTAGGCCTCTATTTCTCCCTAGAGATCTTTGAGCAAAAGTTGGGCAAACTCTTGTCAGTTATATTTTAGGAGGATTCTTGTTTTGGTACCTGTTAAACTTGGGTGACTTCTAAGATCCTTTACACAGAAACTGATTCTGTAACTCAGTTTATTTTTATAGTAACTCATCTCAGAATCAAATGATCAAACTTGAAATCCCAAGTTTTTAGGACTCCAAGGAGCTGGCATTTATTGTTAAAGTTAAAGTTTACTGCTGAACTATATGACTTATCTTTTGAGTTTGACCTTGATAAAATGCTGCATAACAGGAAAACAACTCGGCAGTAATAGAAGACAACCAAGAAAGGAGCCAGGAAATTTGAATTTGGCAAGGCGATGAAGAAATGAGATAACTTTTCCTTTGTATGTCAAGGTTTGGTCATGTAAGAGGACTGGGTAAGGTTGAGGCATTTTAAGGATCAGTTGGGCAAAATACTGAAGAACTATAGTGCAGGTGGGAGGCACCCAAAGCCAGCTCTGACAGTCAGGAGCCATCAACCACAAATGTCTCTCAGCATGCCATTTCTGGCTCATTCTCGCCTTCTTAGACTTTAAACCTGACCTATTTCTTGAGCTTCCTTTTCTTAGGTATTGAATAATTCTGGATCTATCCTTGTCATTCTCCTTATGGTTTGACCTTCTGGTTTTTTTCCTTTGCTTAAATGCCTTTTTTATTGATTTTTTATTTTTATATCACCTTCATAACCCTTCCCTCTCACCTACCCAGAGAGCCATTCCTTACAACAAAGAATAAAATGAAAGTTGAAAGCCCCAAAAGAAACAACACTGAATATTGTATAATTATAGAGACCAAGAAAACAGATGGAGAAAAGAGAGGAAAAACATTTTTTCCTCCTCTTTTTTTTTAAAGAGGTGGGGGACTCTAGATATAGAACGTATAATATACTTTCTGTCTTAGTTAATATGTTGACAAGTTTTGCTGAACATATTTTTTCCTTTATCACTTACACAACAAACATTTACAAGTGGCTGCTATATACCAGACATTGTACTAGGTGCTGGAGGTAACAGAGACACAAATGAACCATTGCCTTCCCTCAAGAAGCTTACATGCTATTGGGAGTTAAAAAAATGTACATATAAAAGTGTGTGCAAAATAGGCACATACAGATACTGGCATTGGCACGTAGGGGTATCAGAAAACGTGTCATGTGAGGGGAAAAGAGGACAATTGTGAGAGATACTATGCTGGTAGAATTCATAAGGCTTGGAAATTTATTGGATATATAGGATTTGTGAGGTTTGAGGGTTCCAAGGTTGCAAACTTGGGTGATTGAGAGGACATTAGTGACCACTATTGGGAAGTTAGGAAGAAATTTGTTTTGGGGGAGATAGAGCAAGCATTTCATCATAATTGTGGTTTCCCTTTGTTTTGAGTGAATGATTTGTTTAAAAGAGGTGTAGTTGGTACTGCAATGATGCCTCTTTTTTTCTATCCTTTCTTCCAAATTATTGTTTATTTTGACCTTTGCCCTAATAGTTCTGACTTCACACAGGTAGATGAAATGGCTGCTCTATCTTGAACCAGTTATGGTAAGTCATCAGTTTCATTTAAAAACAGTTCTATCTGTAGGTATTTATATCCATCTAAACAATCAATCAGCTTTTTTATGTGCTGGGCTCTGTTTTAAGAGTCTGGGGATACAAAGGTAAAATAAAATCCCTGCTCTCAAGGATCTTACATTCTATCAGGGAAAACACCATGTACATATTGAAATTTATGCACAATAAATATAGATTAAACACAAGGTGGTTAAGGAGAGAGGGATGTGGTGATGTGTTAAAGCTTGTTTAGAGCTGAATGTTAAATTTTTAGTGTGAGCAATTTAAACCTTGGAAATTGGCAAACACTAAAATCAGGACTTGATTTATAATTTTGTTAATTGTCTCAACTTAGAAAAGTTATATGGAAAATGTGAATAATTGTGGTTTGTACTCTGTTCTCAAAGAGGAGATGATGACTTGCAATTGACTTTGATTTAAGTAAGGCAGGGCTGTGCAAAGTCACCAGCCTCAATTTCTCCTCCAAAGCCATTTGGGTCCAGGGACCAGACATCTATCAGGATAACTGGAGATGTCTCAGAATACACTGGGAAACCTTTGTCCTTTTAAGCTAAGGTCTTTTGCCCATTTGGTGAATAGGCCTCTTTAAGTGAGTTAAGGAATGGCCCCTTTAATTAAAAAAAAAATATATATATATGTATTGAATTGGGAGGGGAAGACCCTCAGGGTTGCTGGTCAAAAGAGAAACAGTTACTATTTACTTTCCCCTTTAGCCAGGAGGGCCTAAAAAATAACCATTAAGTGGTGCTTGGGCAAGGACCTATTGTCCAATGTGAGAGATCCAGAGTGACTTGGATTTGAGACTTTGTCTTCGAGAATGTCATGCATACATTACCTGGATGTTTAATATTTATCAACCTACCCTGAGGACTCTAGAAGATGGGGGATTAGAAAGATCTTGGTTTCGATGCTGCTTCAGCTGTGTCTTAGAAGAAATTAGAGCTTCTTTGGGGTGGAGATAAAGACAGCGCATCCTAGGAATGGGGAATGACCCAATGCGAAAATATGAAGGTAGGAGATGAAGTAACATATAGAGGAAATGGAGAGAAAACCAATTTACCTGGATCTTTGAGGGATAGAAGGGAAGGGATGTCCAGTAAAGATAGAAAGATAGGTTGGGATCTGGTTGGAAAGGGCTTTGAAAGTCAAAGAAAGATGTTTATTTTTGATCCTAGAAGAAATAATAAATAATAAATAAAAATTTATGAAGTAGGGGAGAAACATGGTCACATCTACAATTTGAAAATATTTTTGGCAGTAGTGTGGAGGATGGAGACACTAAAGACAGGAAGATTAATTAGGATGCTATTGTAGTTCGTATAAGAAGTGATAAGGGCTTGGTGTAAAGTAGTAGCTACATGTATAAGTAGAAATAAAGGGTCACATGCAAAGGATATTATGGAGACAGAAACAAGATCCGGCAACTGATTGTTTATGCATGGTAAGGGAGAATGAGGAATCAAGGAAAACACTAAGGCTCAAAGCTGGGAGAGTAGAAGAATGGCAATCCTCTTGGAAGAAATAGAGTTTGGTAGAGGGAAGCTTTTGTAGGGGATAATAATGAGTTCTGTTTCAGAGGTTTGGAATTTGAGCTATCTCTGGTAGGCTTAACTCTCTTTTTGAAGAAAGTATTCATATTATCAAGGCATAAACATTCTGTAGAGTTCTGCTGGTCTCTCATCCCTCTCACTCCTTGATTCCTAATCATATTTTCCAGCCTAGTTTTCCTCATCCTCTCTGGCCACTTTCAAGTTGAAGTCGCCAAACATCAGTGTATTATCAACCCAATTAGAAGGATGTTATAAACATTATCAGAGAACTTCGCTATTTATTTGTCCTCATCAGTGGATATTGGTATATAAGCTGCAATTATCTTCATAGTATAGCATGTGAATCAATCGATGCTGGATTCTGAATTGCTGGGTTGATTATGGGGTATTTTTGAGAATAAGAGTATCTCATTTTGGTTCAAGCCCCTATCCCAGAACAACCTCTAAAATCATCTGAACTCTCTTTGCACCCTTATTGGTAGACTAGCCAAAGAACACACACTTAAAAAGTAAGACATTTAATCAGCATTAAAACAATTAGCAAAGGAAAAGAGAAATGATTTCACACACATTCCTGAGGGATTACATTTTAATTCCACTTAATCCCTTTCTAATCCCCCTCACCTCTAGCACACTGAGGGGAAGGAGCAAAATAATCACCTACAAGAATCATTCTCTAACATGGAAAAAATGGGTCTCACAAAATCTCTAGCACTAGTGGGCCAAGGTTGACCAGTTCCACTGACAGTACTAGTTTCTCCTAATCAGCTCCATGCTGCATGGCATGCTGGGATAGGTGTGCCTTTGTCTGAGTTCTGTTATCATAATATCCATATGTCTCAGTTCCCTCATTAGAGTGGAAGGCCCTTGAGAACAGGAAGTGTCTTCCCTTTCTAATTTGTATCCTCACTGTTTAGTATAATATTTTGTACCTAGCAAACACTTAAATTCTTTTTTTTTATTCATTCATTCGTCATGTTCTTTGCAAGATAATTTGGCTAATTATTTCAACAAAGGATTTAAAAAAAATTAAACAGCCCCCCAACTCTTTTTGTCTCTCTGGAGAGATTCTGTGGTCTATTTTTCTATCTAACTTTGAATTTTGTCTTCTGATCTGTTTAATGAGACTATCAGTATGTATATGTTATAGTTCTTCCACTGAAGTTGTGTTTGTCTTTTGGATGTTGAATTGATCAAGACTTTAAGTTATAGGAGAATTGCTGTTTTGCTCTGATACAGGGAATTCCCATAAGTTCCCCCAGATGGATGAAATCATATACTACATGTCAGTATCCATCTGATGGGGTGCTTGGACCCCAGCCCTGGGATCTTTTGGACGTTAAAGGATTAGGTGATAGGGGAAGGGTCCTAGTCACAGTGGAACTGCACCTTCAATTCCCCACAATGCATATAGAAAAACACATTGGGGGGGATATGTATATATGATAATGATATTATAATAAGCCTTTCTACGTCATAAATTCACTCTAGGTCAGTTCTTTACTATTACTGCCCAGGTGCAGTAAAAGTTTGGGGAAGGTTCCTTCTATTGTTTCAGGGTTCACATTACTGCTTGGGCATCCTGGTGGTGCTATTTTCTGATTGGCTGATATTGTTGTCCTCTCTAAGATTAGACGGATGTGGTTGTGGTTGAGTGCATAGACACACTTGTTGTTTCTGTAGAAAATATGAAGAATGGGTCTGGGGGCAGTGGCTAGCTAGAGGCAGTGGCTGGGATCCCATCATATGGACATACCTGCTGGTTCTGTGAGAAATATGAGTTCATGGACATACCTGTTGTTCTAGTGAGCAGTGAGGTGTATATGAGGAAATTAGGATATTGAGTGGGGAGGTATAATGCCAAGCAAAGGCAGCTCTCCATTTTATTCAGTGATAAATTAAGGCAAAACATTCACAGAAAAGAGAAGATCAAAATACAGCATTCACCAAGTATGATCCAGTAATTTCCAAGTACTACTCTACCCCTGGGCAGTACATTCATTTAGTCAATCACAAAGTCTCTCTTCTCCAATGGAGATTAAGATTAGTTTCCAATCATAAATAAAGTATATTCATTTAGTCAGTGACAGAGCACAAAAAAGTCAAGTTTCCCACCCCGATTACAACTTGAATTACAATTATCATCAGTTAATGCCAAGCACCTTCTCAAAAGGGGCAGTGGAGAGCACAAAGGCCATCTACCCCTGAGCTGCAGCAAGGTTAAGATATCATCACAGCATTTAATACCCAAAGAGAGGTCTTTTCTTCATCTTGACCCAAGGCAAGTTCTCAGCAATCTCTGTTCCTGGGGAGACAAAGCTTAACAAAGCCACAAGATACATTGCTAGAGTCCTCATCAATTCACTTTCTGCCTGCAGAACAATCTTGGGACCCCTGAAAATATCAGCAAGACCCTCTTCCAGGATTTCTGTAAACATACGAGAAAATCCTTCTTCAGGGCTTCTGAACCAACAGCAAGTTTCCAGGACCTCTGCAACAACAGCACTGTCCTTCACCAGTGGAAGAATCTGGCAAAACAACATCAAAACAGACAAAGTACTGGCATCCCAGCCATGTCTCCTCAGTCCTTGGCAGCTGTGGGTGGCAGCTCTCAAAAGTCCTGGGCAGCTCCTACTGGCTCTCAGCATTCCCCCACAATGCTGTTCCCAAAAGTTCTTCTGCCTCTCTTCTCTCTGTTTGGGCCTTCTCTAAATCCATGGCACTAGCTCCTCCCAGTTCAGTCCTCTCTTTTCATGTCAACAAGTCCGTCCCACAAGTGGGATTCACAGGCTCTGAGTTTTAACACTCAACCTGAAAACCAAGCCAATATAGGGGGATCTTTAAATTCCATTACTATTACAGGAGGTGGGGAGGTGAGTGACTAGGTAGAGGCAGTGGGCCTGCTGTTCAGTGGAGCCTACAAGAAAGTTACAATATTGGGACTGGGGGCAGCTTTATTAGGATTCCATCAACCATACAGCCTGTTTCATGCTATTGTCTTTCATGTGTTCTCTAGTTCATTGCAGTCTTCTCATTGTTTCTTATATGTGACCTTCCTATCAGTGGGCCTTTACATTGGGCTTCCCTCAGGCCTCAGATGTATCTCTTCTTTGCCTCTGTCTTTTAGAATCCCTGGATTCCTCCAAGACAAAACTTAAGTGCTTCTAAATGAACCCTTTTCTGATTCTTTACAATTACTAACATCCTACCCTAGCCCTTCAACTCCATATATCTATTTCGTATCCCCATTCATGTACTTGTTGCCTCCCCTGGCAGAATATTGGCTCATAAAAGGAAAGAAATATTTCATTTTTCTCTTTGTATACCCAGAACCTAGGATAGTGATAGGCATACAGTAGGTGATCAATAAATGCTTGTTTATGGATTGCAATTTCAGCCCTTTTTCTTTTACACAATCTAATGAAACAGTTCTTTTTGGTGACAAGATCTCAGTGGCATATTTTGAAAATGTTTGTTCTCATATTTTAAGTATATTCTGAAGCTACAATAAAATATACCTCCAATAATGCCATTTACATATAATATATGTATATATGTTTATTCACGAGGCAATTAGCTTTTAAAACTTGTAACTTCTGCTTTTTGTTTTTTCTAATGGTACATTTTCAGAGAAGGCAACAGTTGAAAAGAGAGTCAGTGCTTATTCATTCCATTTTTCTAAATGTATTATTGAATCCCAATGTGCCAAAATGCCTCTACAAACAAAATAAAATTGCCACCTGAGAAATTTCACCCATTTGTCTTTTAGTTTTTGAACTCTAATATTCTTACAATTTATGGTGAATTTTTGTCTGTGATGGAAGAGAAATAGGTGATGACTTACTGAGAAACATCACCTTACCTTCAAGTTGTGGAAGCATGTTTCAAAAAGCCTTATTTTATGACACAGCCTTCAGGGATTTTTATGGAGAGAGAAGCAAATGGATGTGGAACAGGTTCTAAATGCACCCAGAGCCAATATGTGGAAATCACTGTGGCTGGAAGATAATAGCTCTGTTCATTTTTTCCTTGAAGGGATATGGAGGGGAAGGGAAGGAGGAAAAGGAATTAGGGCAACTTGTTTCTAGTATAAAACTTTGTTAATTTGAATTCCATTAATTTGGAATTCCTAATAATTCAGATGAGGGCTGGTTGATATTAACCTTGGCCCTTCCTATGAAAATAGGGTTTACTAAGTAAATTAATAGCAAAATTAGATTTGGGACATTTAAATAAATTGTTTAACTTTTTCAAGTATTCATCAAATATTTTAGAAATATTCAAATAAATGCTTACAACTATTGGTGCACTAAAATCCTATTTTTATTTATTTGAGCATATTATCTGAAGTAATTTATTAAATTTAATTCAATAAACATTTGTTAAACACTTGACTATATAGAAGGCTCTGTGCTAGGCTCTGGGGTCACAAAGACAAAAATAGAATAGTCCCTGACTTCAAGGAACTTATATTCTATAGGCAAATAATAATAGCTATACTTTACAACTATTGGGTGGCTAGGTGGCACAGTGAATGGAGCACTGGCCCTGGAGTCAGGAGGACCTGAGTTCAAATTTAGCCTCAGACACTTAACACAAAAACTAGCTGTGTGACCTTGGGCAAGTCACTTAACTCTGATTGCCCTCCAAAAAAGCAAAAACAAAAACAAAAACAAAATACTTTACTACTATCTCATTTGATCTTCACAACAACCCTGGGGAGATAGGTGCTATTATTGTCCCCATTTTACAGATAAGGAAACTGAGGCAAATAGAGGTTGAATGACTTGCCCAAAGTCACAAATTATGTGTCTGAGACAGAGATCTTCTTATCTCCATCTCTAGTACTGTATCCACAGAACTATGCATATTGCTAGTTGGTTATCCTAGTTCTAGTTATAACACATGCTTGAAAATTAACTGCATTTCTTTTGTAGAAATAGCTCTATTTTCACAAATTCATATGGGTTTTTCTAAATTAGTGAAGTGTCTTTTTTTTTTAACTTTGAATTTATATGGGCAGCTAGGGGGCACATTGGATCGAGTAACAGGCTTAGAGTTGGGAAGACCTGAGATGAAATCCAGGGCAAATCACTTGTTTCCCTCAGTTTCCTCATCTGCAAAATAAGGATAATAATAGCACCTCTCTCCTAGGGTTATTGGGAAGATCAAATGAGGTAATAATTGTAAAATCCTTAGCACGGTGCCTGGCACATAGTAAGTACTATTTAGGTATTATTATTATTGTTGTTGTTGTTATTAGTAGAAGTAGTCATAGTAAAAGCAGTAGTAGTAGTAGTAGTGATGGTAGTAGTAGTGATGGTAGTAGTAGTGGTAGTAGTAAAGTGCTTAGTAGAGTACTTGGCACATAGTTAACACTATATAAATGCTAGCTATTTTTGTTATTGTTATATTGAAAGGTACTTTATTTACATCCAAACCTATATTGAGTTTTTTCTTCTTTGGGCTTATGCTGCCTTTTACAGTATAAGCTTGATGGAGCATAACCATTCTTCCTCTTTATAGGTCAAAGTTGAAGTGACATCCTTTAATTTTGACCTTTGGCTGTTAAAATTGTGAGAATGAGCACATCATGTGCTGTCAGAGTCTGTGCTTGAGTTCTCCTGTGAAAATGAGCAGTTTGGAATCAAGTTAAGGGCAAAAGTTGGTGTCTTCTGAACAGATAACATCTTTAGTTAATAAGAATAAATTCATATGTTTTGGATGAAAAGAAAAATCTGGCACTTCCAGAGGTTTCTCAAGACCAGGTGCTAGTGATTCAACCATTGGCTTGTCTCCAGACCCCCCACTCCCTTCCTCCTCCATCAAGAGCACTTTCTGCTTCAAGCAAAGTGGCCGAATTTCTTCTCCTTGGAATGAGCCTTGAACAATAATCTTAAGACAAGTTTCTTAAAGAGACCATTGGTGCACATGAAAAAGTATTATGTAGTATTTTACTATTTTTATGTATTTTACTACATAATATGCAGCTACGGATTTCACATGTCAGAAGTATATTTGGGAAGCTCTAATAGAACAAATAGGGATAAATGCAGCTGGTTATTAAAAAATAGATAAGTAAAAAGCCCTTATCTTTTTTAATGCCTGTAGGACTGGAAGATAGGAAAGAGATTTAGGTTTTATTTTGAGAAAAGTGAGGTATGTTTTTTAAAGGTTCCTTGCTCTTCATGACTGAAAAAGGTAACCAAACTGCTTTTTGGATTCAGACAAGAGCTTTCTTCCCCAGACCTTCAGTTGATTTGCTGACATATGTTGTCATTTACAAGCACCCTACTGGAGGGTGTGTGTCTGTGTGTGTGTGTGTGTGTGTGTGTGTGTGTGTGTGTGTAAAAATATAGATTATTCACATTTTTGTGTCCAACTTAAAGGATAGAAAAGTTCTGATGTGGTTAATGAAGTTCAATACTGCACAGTAGAGCTCTAACTGGGCTTCTTCCCCCCCCCCCCCAACTATAATGAAAAACATTTGGGATGGGAAGGTGGTGGAGGGAGCCAGTTGTTGCACAGAGTATTGGGGGGGTATAATTGTGCCAAGAGAGGAAATGATCTGGCCCCTTCCATCTCAGGAGTTGTAGGGAGGAAGGTAAGTTTGGGGGAGGGGTGCCATAGCAATGGTATCTTGAGGGTGGTATTTGTTTAGACCAGTATGAGGGGAGGCATGTGGGTGAAGGTTACCATGGGGTAAAATATTTCCCGATATTTTTTCCAGATATTAGTGTCTTGTAAGAAAAGCCTAATTTGTCCCATGTTTCCCTAGTTAGAGGACCACATCAAGAAAAAGGACTGGAATAAATCTAAACTTTGTTTTTCCTTAGTTCACCAATGATCCTTGTTCTGATAAGAAATGTAGTGCAATTGAAGAAATAGCTCTTCTAAATGTTCATGTCCTTTCTCAGAGTTTTTGCTGTTTGTTTATTAAACTTTCCAACTCAAGGCCATGGTTATGGATTTATAGAACATTTCTTTTAAAAAAAATGGACCTCCATTTTACTAGCCAAGTTGAACCTGAATCAGCTTGAAATGAAAAAGCCTAATGTTGTGTAAATGGACAATTTAGGTGATGAATTAATGGTATTAAGTTTCCAGAATGGAAATTGAACCTATTACATGTCAACAGTGAAGGCTGTATAAGGTATATGAATCAATCATCTGTGCTAGCAAGCTGAATTCAGGACAGTAAATTTATTTTCCATGGACATTTGAGAACAAAACTTTACCTTTAGATAAAAACCACATTGAAAGAGAACCAACCATGCTATAGGCAAAGCATTTCCCATGTAAATAGTCATGTCTTATGAATGCAGTTCATAAAATGAGAAGAAATGCAGAGACATTGGAAAATGAATGTGCCAGAGATGTGACTTGGTGGTGATCACTATTATTACCAAGGTGCTTGGAAATCTGGGACCAGAGGTGATTACACTATGAAATATGCATAGTTTTTTGCTGGGTATCCTTGTCTATAAAACAGTCTTGATTAATGACACGATACATTATATGTTCCTTCCTTGTATCAAATCTGAACCTTGAATAAATGTCCTGTTGGATTGACTCATTGGATATAGTTAACCTCTTGCTGCTTTTGTCATTATTGCCTATTCATATTGAGCCTAAATCTGTCATTTTGAAAACTTAATAATAATAATATCAAACATTCATATGGTTCTTTAAAGTTTGCTATGCATTGTACAAACACTTCCATTTATCCTTATAATACCTCTGGGTGTTATTATTAATCCTCTTTTTACAGATGAAGAAACTGAGAAAAAAGAGGTCAAGTTACTTGCCTGGGGTCATTCAGCTAGTAAATGTCTAAGGCTAGATTTAATCTTATATTCTCCTGACACCAGTCCAAGAGCTCTAGCCATTGAACCACTTAGTTGCTTCTCACTAATTTCTGTCAGTATTTTACTCTCAGCAAAACAAATCTAGTCCTTTTTTATACATAATAACTTTTCTTTTTAAAAAAAATTATGTTATGGGGCAGCTAGGTGGTGCAGTGAGTAGAGCGCTGGCCCTGGAGTCAGAAGGACCTGAGTTCGGATCCGGCCTCAGAGACTTAACACACAAACAAAAAAACCCTAGCTGTATGACCTTGGGCAAGTTACTTAACCCCAATTGCCCTCCAAAAAGCAAAAAAAAAATTTTTTTTAATTTAAAAATTATTTTATTCTGAACTTAAGAAATTAAGCATTTCCATAACATAGTAGAATAGAAAAAAACATGATTGCATAAGAAACAGCAAATCTATTATGCACAACTTGCTATTCTTTTTAAATACATATTTAAGTTATCATATAACTTTCTTTTTCCTTCTTCTTTCCCCTTCCCCCACCATAGAGATGGCTGCCATTAGATACAAATATATAAGTATATACATATATATACACACACATACATATGCATATTCACATATATATACATAAAATCATTTTATACATAGTTCTATTCATCAATTCTTTCAAATTCTTATAAATGGCCATTATATCGACAATTATGTTTTCCTTTCTCCTACTTAGACCTTTCTGGTTCCTTTCATTGATTCTACAGGATGACATCTCAACACACGTCACCATTCTGGTTGTTTTCTGCGCACTGAGCACAATAGCACAGATGTAGTGTGACCAGTGAGGATGGAGTCTGACCAGTGAGTAGTACGGTGACATTATTCTCTACATCGGCCTGAAACTAATGAATGCAGCTTAAGATGGCACTATTCTTTTTGCCTCATATCATATTGCTGATTCATATCAAGTTGGTACTCCAATAAAATCCACAGATTTTTTTTTTCATAGAAATCACTTGCTAGCTATGTCTTCCTTTGCCATATTCTACTTGCAAGCTGATTTATTGAAAGTGAGTATAAGAAATTACTCATAAGAACTTAGTTTTAGAGGTAGAAGGGTCCTTAGAATTCATTGAGTCCAACTCCTTCATTTTATAGATGAAGAAACAGAATCCCAAGTGGTTAAGTGACTTGCTCTGGGTTACAGAGATGGTAAATGTCATTTATCTCTAAGTAAATTTCATATTATTCTATTTTGTCCCTGAGAACTTTTTGGATCTGGGATTTGTTGTACTCACATGTTAGCTATTAATCCTAGCTTTGTGTCATCTGCATTTTGAAAAGCATTGCCATCTAAGTCACTGATGAAAAATGTGAGCAGAGTCAGATTCCTTGGGACAATACATCAAAAGTCTCCTTCCAAGTTGACATTGGACTATTGATGACCCCTGTTTGGATTTGCCCTTTCAACCTGGTCCAAATCCACCCAATTGTGCTTTTTTAGCCTGTACTTCACCACCTTGTTTACCATAATATTGAATGAAACTCATCAAATGTTTTGATCGAAAAAAAAAAAGGTAAATTGTATCTGCAGTAAGGTAAAAGGGACAAACATTGACTGGACTTCTGGAGTCCACTTCTTTTTTTCTGGAGCACTGTTGAGTAGGGAGACAATGGAGGATAAACAACCAGTAGTAGAAGTTTGTAAATTCCAGGAATCTTCTCCCCACTGTTTGATTTATTCATGGATAAAGTCTGGTTCTAATGTAAGTCATCTTACACACTTCTATCTGAAGTCTTGTATGGAGGCTACAGATACAAACACACACACGCATTCTCTAGTTTCACATACAAAAAGTTAAGAAAATTTCAAGTAATATCATTAAGAAAGAGGTTGTAATTGAAATGCAAGCAGTCAGTCATTGAACTAACATTTATTAAGCACCTACTATGTATCATGCATTATGCTTAGGGAATACAAAGAAAGGCAACAGAGAGTCCCTTTTCTTAAGGAATTCACAGTCCAGGGGGGATGACCACAAGCACTATGTATAAACAAGCTACACACACATATAAACAGTTATATAGAGAGGATAAATTGAAGGTAGTAACAGAGGAAGGTACTAAGCCTAGGGAAAGACTTCTTTCAGAAGGTGGAACTTTAGCCAAGATCTGGTAGAAGCCAGGAAAACTAGGAGGCAGAGATGAAGGGGGAGAGCATATCAGACATCAGGGATAGCCAGTGAAAAGGAATGGGGTGTTGTGTGTTAGGAACAGCAAGGAGGTCTATGTCACTGAATTGCAGAATTCATAGTAGGGAGTAAGTGTAAGAAGACCAGAAAGGTAGGAGTGTCAGCTAATGAAAAGCTTTTAAAGCCAAATGAAGGATTTTATATTTCATTATGGAGCTAGGTATCACAGTAGATAGAATGTCAGGCTAAGAGTTAGAAAGACTCATCTTGATTTCAAATTTGGCCTCTTACTAGCTTACCTGGGCAAGTCACTTAACCCTGTTTGTCTCGGTTTCCCCATCTGTAAAATGAGCTGGAGAAATAAATTGTGAGCTACTCCAGTACCTTTGCCAAGAAAACCCCAAATGGTGTCATGAAGGGTTGAACATAACAGAAAAAAATTGAGCAACAAAAATCAGCTAGAGAAGGAAATGACAAACCACTATGCTTTTGCCAAGAAAACCTCAAATGGGGTCATGAGAAGTTGGACATGACTGAAAATGACTCAACAACAACAACAACATGGAGGTAATAGGTAGTCATTGGTGTTTATGGAATAAGGCATGACATGGTCAAATCTGTGCTTTAGGAAAATTGATTTGTCAGCTGAATGGAGAATAGATTGGAATGGGGACAGAAACAGCATGGTATAGGAAAAGAGTGCCAGACTTGGAGCTAGGAGAGGCCTGGATTTAATGACTGTCTCTGATTCTTTTGAGCTAGTGCCATTAGCTAATTCATTTCATTTTCATAAGCCTCAGTTTCCTTCTCCATAAAATGGGGATAATAATACTTACTATCTCCCTTACTGGATTGGCAGAAGAATGTGGTTCCTAAGTTTTAAGCTCACTAAAAAACCTGAGCTAAAATAACATCCTGAAATGTGGCTATAGCTATAAAAGAGAAAGAGAAAAGAATGGCATCACCATATATTCCTCTCCGGCCACGGCCGAGTTCCCTCAGGAACACATTTCTGAACTCCACTAGAATCTCTGCGTGAGTCTGTTTCTGGGATATGGTTGGTCTATCCTTCTAGGCCTGTTGCGTAGCACAGATAAACAGGCTATATAACTGGGTTGTGAGGCAAACTCTTCTGGACTCCCATTTTGTTTGCTGTTATTGTTGGTCACGTAAAAAAAGAAAGAAAAACAAGTTAACATTTCCTTTCTCTAGCTCCATAAGACACAGGCCAGCACTGTGCTAGTCTTTTTTTTTTCTATCTTTATAATACTCTGAAGACTTCTTATGCCTGCCTTTTCCAAGAGTAAAAAAAAACCAAACAAACATGGTATTAGATAATGATGCCCTTCCCTTTTGGAAAGGAAGGAGGCAGGTGAGAATGAGGGAGGTTGGAAGATTGTTAAAATCTTGCTAATTGGTCCATCCTGGATCTAGGCTCATTTTTAATTAAGAAGCAGCTATTCTCTTTGAAGTAATGTCACATTTTAGTAGCTGGTTACTCTTTTTTCCCTATGATTTTAGATACTTTTCTTCCACACTGACCTATTTGCTGTTCTCTCTGCCTGACATTTAATTTCCCATCTTCATGCCTTTGCAAAGGTTGTCCCACATACGCTCCTCTGCCTCACTACATCTTCTTGGAATTCTAAATCTCTTCAAGGCTTTGTTCAGGTGCCACCTCCTTCACTAGGGCTTTCCTGATGCCATCCTCTCCCCCAGTGGTTAATCCATAGAGGGCAACTAGGTAGCACAGTGATTAGAGTTTGGGGCCTGGATTTGGGAAGACTCACCTTCAGTAATGGCACCTATGTCCTTGGGATATTGTGAGGATCCAATGAGATATTTTTGAAGTGTTAGCAGAGTGCCCAGCATGCAGTAGGTGCTTAATAAATGCTTGTTCCCTCTTTCCTCCTCCCCCATTGCCTTATATTGTTTTTTTTTTTATTTATCCATTATTTATTTAACAAGTAGCATCCCCCAATATAATGTAAACCCCTTGATTAATGGGATTGTTTTGCTTTTGTAGTTTTATTCACATTGCCTGGAACAGGCAATGTAGATGTAGATGAGTATTGTAGATAATATCATGTGTTCAGATTGTATTATAGATAGTAAATGCATATTGAATGATTGAGTCAGTCAACAAGCATTTATTATTTGATATATGTCAGGCAGTATGCTAAAGCCATGGATACAAAAAAAGGCAAAAACAGTCTCTACTCACAAGGAACCAATATTCCAATGTTATTCCAATAACATGTGAGTAAATAGGTATGCATATTAAAAAATAGGAATGATGGTCAGATTCTCTAGGAAGAAGAGGATGTGAATTACACTTATTTCTTCTTTGTTTTTAGAATGTTGTACTGTTCCCTGTTTGTATGTGTGCCTCTAAGTGTGTGTGTGTGTGTGTGTGTGTGTGTGTGTGTGTGTGTATGATGAAGATGATAATGATATTTGGCATTTATATAGTGCTTTAAGGTTTTGTGAAATACATTATGTTATTTCAATTAAGATATTGGGATCAAATGATTCACACAAAGTCTTGCAAAATAGATGCTATTATCCCTATTTTACTGATGAGGAAACTGAGGTTGAGAAAGGTTAAGTGACTTACCCAAGGTAATAGGGATAGTACGTATCTAAGGCAAGATTTGAACTCAGGGTTCCTGACTCTAAAATCAACACTATTCACTGTACTACCTGTCTGTCTAGCTGCACATTTGCTAATTATTGGATTAATTCATGGTCAGTAAACCACATCCATTATTTTGTGTTTGTTCTTGGCTCAACTATGCTATGCTCTCTGAGATGTGCTATATCTCTGAACCAATTTCCATTCTGATCACACATTTATGAAAAGATGGTTCATGGCCATGGAACAAAATAAAGTATCTGACCCATATGGGAATTCAGCTTAAAACTAAGCCTTTTTTAATGTCATGTTCTCATCAAATGATCTAACTGTACTGAGTGTGCACTAGGCACTCATTTAATGATGTCTTTTAATGATGAGTCAGATTCTCACCTTGGAAAAGTTTTCAGGGCACAGGAATGGCACTTAGTAAATGATCTCCACCAGGGAACTATAAATTAAGACATAAGAGAGGAAATGATGAGCAGCTAACTTCAGACTTTGTTTAATCCACCAAAAATTTAGACAATGACTGAACTTTTAGGGGAGCAAGAAAAAAAGAACAGGGACAGTTGCGTAGCAGAATAGGAATAATAGAGGCTAGGAATGGGAGAGCATAGTGGGTACAGGGCAGCCAAATGTGAATTTTCTCCCATTTGCCTCTTTCCCTCCCACATGAACTTAAAAGGTTAGGCAGTAAAAAGTCAATGAATCAATATATATTTACTGAATCTATTATGTGATAGATTCTCACTTGAGCTGGGATGCAAAAGGAAAGGTAGAGATAAATTTTAGCTGTGAAATAATGTCATTAGGAAAGACTTCATAGGACTAATGCAACTAATGAATGGTAGGACTAAAGCCCTCAGAGACACTGATATGTACAAGAGCTGACACCATCATGTTTCTTGACCTCTAGGGCTTTTGATTCTAGAGACTGCTGAGAAAGGACCTCTCCTAAGTGATATCGTTCTCACTCTCCTGATTTGAGCTGAGACCTTATCTTTCGGATGAAGATCTTATTTACCATTGTGTACTCATTAATTTATCCTATTCTGAAGAACTTTGATTTCTTTGTGCTGTTTTCCTTGGATTAATTCTCAGTATTCATTCTTTGTGAGGGTCTTTTGTTTTTTTTGTAACCAGGGCTACCCTAGCCCTTATGAGTAATTAAGGAAATAACTTTCTTTCTGAACCTCCTCTAAACATTGTACACCTAAGTCATAGATATTTGACAGACTAGCACATAGGTATAATTCTAGCCTAATACCCATCTTGGAAACTGGACAAGAGATTTCCATTGGCCAGCCTGGATTCTATCTGACACCTCAGATGGCAAGTCTGAGATGGCTCTTCTCCCATTCTCTGCAGGAGTGGGGGTATGGGTGTTGGGAAGAGATTTCAGATGTCTATCCATGATAACCTAGAAATTGTATCCATAGACTTAGATAACATATATGTGTATAGATATACACACACATATATACACAAACATATTTGTGTATACATAAGTATACATATGTATATATGTGTTGCATATATACATATGTATACATATATACTTACTCAAAAAATGATTATTTTCTTATTCTATTAATAACTATTTTTATATATGGGATCCAAAGATCCTCTTTGCTTTCTTACTCAAAACTCAATCTTACAAGGTATTTTTGACCTTACCCCCAAATTCACCCAGCCCAGACTATCTTTATCTAGGTAGAATTCTTACTGTAACCCTTATTCTGACTGTTCAACTTGGGTAGGATTGGGTGGAGAATAGATTCTTTTGTATAGTTTTCTGGAGATGGAATGATCTGGGAGTGCTGACATGATCAAAGTCACATCCCTTAGCCCCTCATTAGAAAAAGCCCACCTCTGGGGCGGCTAGGTGGTGCAGTGAGTAAGAGCGCTGGCCTCAGAGTTGGGATGACCCGAGATTGAAACCGGCCTCAAAAAATGAGCACCCACACACAAATAATGACTGGCCGTGTAACCTTGAGCAAGTTACTTAACCCCAATTGCTTTTAAAAAAAAAAAAAGCCCACCTCTAATTATAATATTCATTCTCTCATTAACTTGTAATCAATCAAAGGTGATTTTCACCTGTCAGGGACGCACCTTTTCCCAAAGGTATTTAAATGTTCATTAAACTCCATGCAGGGTCTTTGGTTATGAGAGACACCACTGGCCTCAATTTATTGATTATTTGCTAGCCTAATTAATGAATTGATTATATATCCTTCTCAGTACACACACATATGTTTGTGTGTGTGTGTGTGTGTGTGTGTGTGTGTGTGTGTATTACAAAAGCAAGGAAGTGACAAGTCTCATTCAGTATCTGTTCTCTAATTCTGGGGGGAGCAACAAAGTAGAGCTTAGCATATAACATAACTCAATGTTCCCCCATGAACTGAAGGAGTTAATATATCTTCAGAAAGATATGCAACAACCATGTTGGTTAAAAAGTATCTGTTTCTGTTTCAGAACTCAACTAGTTCAGAAAATGAATTTTAATACCCAGCTACACATCTCCCCAAAGATGTTCGGACTATCTCTTCTATTGTGTCAAATGCTTCTCTGAATGGAGAAAGTTGTTTTTGTTTCTGATTCCAGTTGGATTGGGCTCATGATATCCACTGTTGTTGCTGGCCAGCCTCCCTTAATGAAACCAACCTGATCAGTATGGCTAAGGCGTGGGGAGGTTTGATTTGTTTTCCCTGAATTGCTTTTCTCCCCTATTTTTAGCACCACTGTTCACAAAGAAAATAAAGATAATCATTCCAGAGATTGAATATTGAATCACTGGGAACAGAGTCTAAATTATAGCCTAGAAGCAGGGATTTGGCCCATATTCCCCTCCTCACAAAGAATAAAAATGGTTGCACATTCAGGAAATATGGGTTTAGGGATAATCAAAACCCAAGGAAATTTGAATGGAAAAACCTTACCTAGTTGGGTGGAAAGTTAATAGAACCCTCGAGAAAACCAAGCCAAATCTATCAGCTTCCTTTTTCCTTGCCTTTATGCTATTGATCTGGAAAAGTTCTTCAAATATTATTAAAGGTAGCTATCAGTATTTCCTGAATTCCCATTTTGAACAGGGCAATGACTAGTGGCAATGGGGTGCTATAGAGTATAGATAATAGAGTCACATAGAAACATGGCATAGTAGATAGAGTGCTAGAATTGTAGTCAAACAGACCTGAGTTCAAATTCTGCCTCAGATACTTATTAGCTGTGAGACCTTGGAGTGATCACCTAACCTCTGTCAGTATCTGTTTAATCATCAGTAAAATGGTGTTCATGATAGCACTTACCTCACAGTGTTGTGAGAATCAAATGAGACCATATTTGTACAGTGTTATATAAATACTAGCTTAGTAGGGGTAGCTAGATGATACAGTGAACAGAGTGCTCCACCTGGACTCAGGAAGACCTGTGTTTAAGCTGACCTCACACACTAGCTGTGTAACCCTGCACAAATCATAACTTTTATTTGTCTCAGTTTCCTTATCTTTAAAATGGAAATAATGATAGCATCTACCTTGCAGGATTATTATAAAGATCAAGTGAAAAAATGATTGTAAAGCACTTAGTATAGTACCTGGCACATAGAAAGTAATATTTAAATGATAGTTATAATAATTATTATATTATATTTATGATGATGATGAAGAAGAAGATGAGGAGAAGAAATGAGAGGAAGAGAAAGAGGAGGAGATAGAAGAGGAGAAGGAAGAATATATGATATCTCATTCCTATATATTAAGACTTTACAATCCTCTTTTCTCATCCATGGCAAAGATAACTTGAGCGTGGCAAGTGCTGTCTGGATTCTGCTAAAAGCTCATCTGGCGGCAACCACATCAATTAAACAAACACACCTTTGCTCTGATTTGCTGGAAGCTTTTCCCCTTTTCTGTCTGCTTCCCAGTGACTCACCTCCACATCCTCCTCTGAGAGCATTACTGCAGTGGCTTTGCTTGGATCAATCTCTCCTTTATAAAGTTGGCAGTTTAGCTTCTCTTTCTTCTCTAAGCTGAGCTGCTTGGGTTTACATGCTCAGACTGCAGCCCATGCCTGGAATGCTCTCCCTCCTTGACTCTGCCTCAGAGGATCAGTTCTTGTACCATCTACTTATAGGAAGCCTTTCCTGATCCCCTTAGTTGTTAATACTTACCCTCTTTTCCTCCTCCTCTACCTCCCCAAATGATCATTGGCCTGTGTGCATGTTGTATCCCTCCAGTAAAATCTAAGCTCCTTGGAGGCAGGGACTGTTTTTCTTCTCATCTTTGGATTCTTGGTGCCCAGCACAGTGCCATATATCCATGGTAGGTGTTTGATAGAAGCTTGATGCTAAATTGGAGTGGGCCACGTGAATGTAGCCCCCAGTTGAAGCATGTGCATTAGATAAAGCACAGCCATAACTAGAATGGGACAAATGGGGTTTTGCACGTCAGTACTGACATCTGTCTATCAGGGTCAGAATTTACTTCTTCCTTGGGTAAGCTCTTCCTCTCCCAACAGTAATGGCCTTACACTTGACCTCAAAATCCTTCCCTAGACCATACTACAAATGATGTGTAGGCACCCTTGCCAACCATCCTAGAATCTTGGTGTTTTAGGGTTTCTCTCTCTCTCTTTTTTTAAAGCAATTGGGGTTAAGTAACTTGCTCAAGGTTACACTGGCCAGTTATTTTTGTGTGGGTGTTAAGTATCTGAGGCCAGAACCAATCCCAGGTCCTCCTGACTGTGGGCTGGTGTTCTTACTCACTGTGCCACCTAGCTGCCCCAAATTCTTTTTTTTGCTTTTTTTTTTTTTTGGAGGGCAATTGGGATTAAATGACTTGCCCAAGGTCACATGGCTAGTTTTTGTGTTAAGTGTCTGAGGCCGAATTTGAACTCAGGTCCTCCTGACTCCAGGGTCAGTGCTATATTCACTGAGCCACATAGCCACCCCATAGGGTTTCTCTTATGGGACCAGACTTTTCCTGATTCTTGCTCACTGGGGCAAAAGTTAGACTTCTTATTCTCCAAGTATTATTTTACCTGCAGTAGGATTATTCTCTGTTCTATCACCGCCTGCTACTAACCCCCACAAATGTTTTTCTGTAGGTAAAATATTTCTATATATACCTCTGGGAAGAAATAGAGAAACATATAGGATTTGATTATGCTTTATTATTAATAATAACTTCCTCAAATTGTGATAACACATTTTTATGAGGCTTTTAACATTTTCAGTGCTCTTTCAAATCTATTGTGTGATCTATTCTCCCAACATTCCATATGGGGAAGTAATATGATTCCTCTTTAACAGATGAAAACTCTGAATGAAGCCTAGGAAGCCCAAGTGACTTGCCCAGAGACATTCAACAAATAAGTGGAAAATATTAGAATTTGTCTCCTGACCTGGTATTTTCCCACTGATACAACAAATAGAAAAAAAAATTCACTTGGAAAAGACAGAAGTTAAGTTACTCTTGACTCTCCCAAGTTCTTCTATGGAGGCAATTAGGTGGCACAGTGGATAGAGTGCTGGACCTGGACTTAGAAAGAACTGAGTTAAAATTCAGTGTCAGCCACTTATTAGCTGTGTAACCTTGAGCAAATTATTTAAACACTGTCCCAGTTCCCTCATATGTAAATAGGCATGATAATAGCACTTATCTTCTAGGTTTGTTGTGAGAATAAAATGAAATAATAATTGTAAAAAAAAATTAAGCATTCACCGGCCCTGGAATCAGGAGGACTTGAGTTCAAATCTGGCCTCAGACATTTACCACAAAAACTAGCCATGTGACCTTGGGCAAGTCACTCAACCCCAATTGCCCTACCTTCCCCCCTCCAAAAATAGCAAAATAAAATTAAGCATTGTGTAAGTAGTTTGTTTGCCTGTTTTTTTTTTTTTTTATTAAGGTCAAATAACAGCATTGCTATGATTTGAGTAGTAGGTCAAGTACCTTGGGGTAATAGGGAAGGTAAGTGAAAGGGCATGCTTAGGATCAAGGAAGACTACTTCATAAAAACTTGTGGATAGAAGAAATTAGGTGTAGAAGAGAAGGTTCTTGGCAGAAAAGAGGTCATGGTTGGGAAGAAGGGAAAGTAGGAAGGTAGAGGAGTATAGAAACTTCTGCTCCTCTGAAGTCAGATGACAGCTGGTGCAAGCATGGCCATTGTTCCCAGTCAAGTATCATATTTAATTAACTTTTATGGTGTTAAAGGACTAGAGAGATAGACAAGGGGGAAGAGAAGAGACCAATAACTAGAGAAAGTAAAAAGAGTTATGAAGACAAAGAGGAGAAACAGTACAGAGAAAACCAAGAAAAGTACTGGGGAAAATAGTTTCCTAGAAACACATCTTTTATTGGATTTATGTAAGAAAGTCCATTTATGTCAGGTCATTTCAGAGAGAAACATTGTTAAAGAAGTTTGATTTTGTCTGTCTGTGGTATTATTATTATAGAATCAGAAACTTCAGTTGTAGCAAGTAGAAAAATGTCACTATTTTTTTTCTTATAATATGTTCTTTTGAGGTCTATGACTTTTTTTTCCCAGAAGTTGTTGGTACAAAATCTTATGCTAGGTATAACTCTAATATTACTTAACCCCAAGACTGAAAATCCCCTTTCTCCATTCCCTCTTTTATTTTCCCCTTCTTCATTTTCTCCACTGTCTCTTCCTCCTCCATTTCCAGCTTCGGCTCTGAGTTGATTACATTTCTAAAAGGATACCATATGTGTAATGGCTTCCCTTTTGTCTCCTCTAGGTTTCTGTAGTCCTTAACAGTTAAAACACATGGGAACCTTGAACCTTGACCCTCAGCCAACTAGCCCAAAGTGTTTATCCAGCAACAGATTAGCTACCCCATCTCTTTGCATCCATACTGAGATCTAACCTTAGAAAAAATTGTTGTTTCTCTTTGTCTTTCAAGCTTCTAACAATCCCCTTCAGCTTCCTTTATCCCTTTTCAATATTGTTTTCCCTTTTTAGTCCTTATCCTTTAGGAATTATGGATGTGCTCTTAGGGTATGAGACGTATCAATCACCAGCCTGGATAAATTTATTTATACTAAAGTGTAAATGTGCATCTAGAGGGGTGTTTGGAGTTTTCAAAGATTAAAAACAGTAATAATTAGTACAAGAATTTCAGCTTTTATTGGAAACAATAACTTTAAGGAGATCCTTTCTTATGATTCTCAAACTAGGAAGGCAATTAACTACCTCCTGGCCTCAGAGGCAGTCTTTGCTTATGACATATAAAAATGGGTGGGATTAGATATGAGTTTATAGGATGGACATAGTGGTGTGGTGAAAGTAATTCCAGTGGATTTGGTGGTGCAGTAGACAGAGTGCCAGGCTTCAAGTCAGGAAGAATCATCTTCTTGAGTTCAAATCTGGTCTCAGCTGTGTGACCCTGGACAAATCACTTAATCCTGTTTGCCTCAATTTCCTTATTTATAAAATCTATTTGAGAAGGAAATGGCAAACCACTCCAGTATCTTTGCCAAGGAAAACTCCAAATGAGGTTATGAAGAGTTGGACAAGACTGAAACAGCTGAACAACAAATCATAATACTAACAACTCATAGTTATATAGGACCTTAAGGTTTAGGAGTTTCTTCAAAATACCTTTTTAAAAATAGATAATAAAAGTGCTTTAGGAGACACATTATACATGCCACCCCCATTTTACAGATGGGATAATAGGCCCAGAAAAGTGTAATAATTTACTCAAGGTCATACATCTAGATTATGTTGGAGCTGGGACAAAAAAGTCATTCTCCAGTTATAATTTTGGGTTTCTTCATTCTCAAAGTTCCCATTTTAGGGAAGTATAATACTTTTTAGAAACCTGCTAGAAACGTGCTGGAAATATAAAACCTGTACATGAGGAGTGAATTTAAATGTTCCCTTTCTATTTTAATTTTGCTGACTGAGTTGCAGTTGCCATTGAGTGGCCCTTGAACAGGTAAGAAAATGTCATGTAATTTTCATAACTCTGCTTTCAGATTGTCCCTATCCAAAAACACTCCAAGCCCAGATACCAGTGGGCAAAAGCTCCAAACTATAATGCAACTATTGACCTAATTAGGTCCCTGAAAGCTTTTTGCTGTTCAGTCATTCTTCAGTTGTGTCTAAGTCTTGATTGACCCCATTTGGGATTTACTTAGCAAAAATACTAGAGTGGTTTGTCATTTCCTTCTCTAGCTCATTTTATAGCTGAGGAAACTGAGGCAAACAGGGTGAAGTGACTTGCCCAGGCTCACATGGCTAGTAAGTGTCTGAGGCCAAATTTGAACTCAGGAAGATGAGTCTTCCTGCCTCCAGGCCCAGTACTCAGTCTATTTCACCATCTAGCTATCATCCTTGAAAGTTTTATATAATAAGTTCCCAGCTCCCTCTTTTTTTTTTCATTCTGTGTATGATTTTCCTCTACATTATGAGATAATGTTGTTTAGGATCATACAGTTTTCTTTTTCATAAGTTTTTTCAGATGAATTTATATTCTAACCTAGAGTTTAGCAACCATCTCTTTGTTTGGCAAGAAAGTAAAATGTTGGCTGACCAAGGCATTTTCTAGGCTTTTTTGTTTGTTTGTTCCATTTAATTTATGTTGAGTTAACTTCTGGATGGAATCATTCTAGTCATTGTCAATGTCATTTCTATTGTCCATTTTACAACTTCGATTTTCATTGTTGTGTTTAAATTAAATAATTGAATAATTTGTGGTTAAATCTTATTACTTTTATACTGCATATTTTTCTCAGTATTGCTTTTATTTTTTGTAATTTCTGATTTTGACCTGAATTATCAGTGATATTATAAGATATGCCAACCCTACTGGGAATATGATCTTTATTTTTAAGATTTAAGGAAAACAATAAAATTAAATGATATTATTTGGGAAAAATAGTCATTTTAAAATAACCTTCATTTATATAGCATTTTAAAGTTTTCAAAAAAAGTTTTAAGAATCATATCTCATTTCATCCTCATAACAACAATGGGAGGTAGGTATATTATTATCCCCATTTTAGAGGCAGCCAGAGGTTAAGTGACTTGTTCAGAGTCATGTAGTTAGCAAGTATCTGAGGTTAAATTGGAACTCAGGTCTTCCTGAATCCAGGTCTAGTCTTCTCTCCTCTATACTACATGGCTGCTTGCTGGATTAAGGAAATTTCTTGAAAATGTAGCATATGAATTGGGGATTGAGAGGGTGAAGAAACTAGGATTGAGGTCATATAGTGTCATATGCACAGAGAGATCACGATATCTTGAAGTTTCCCTCCCAAAGGAAAGCATGAAAGAATGATATTGCAAACAATAAACAACATATACATAGCTGATCTCTTGGTTTCTTTTGGTAGTCAACTTTTTATTCTCCCTACTTACTAAAAGGCTCAGTGTGAATGGAGAGCTTCTAGATGTCACGTCTGCACTTTCAGGAACTATATTTCAGCTCCTGTTTGATGCTCTGGAAATTAACTTCTGACAGAATAATTAAACCTGATCATAAAGGTCTGACTGAAGCTGCCTCAACATTTACCCCAATCAAATTCTTCAGAGATGTTTTGGCCATCAATCAACCAACAAACCAGCAAGCATTTATTAAACACTCTGTTAGGGACTGTGCTGAAGGTGAATGATAGAAGTACAAAAATGAGGCAGCTCCTGCCGTCACTTAGCTTATGTTCTATCTGGGGAATGAACATATACACATATAAATATTTAACATTTTAATATATTGATATATAATGTATTTATAATGAATATGTACTAATAGAATAATATTATGAATATAATATTTATTGTATTATATATTTTACATATTATAAATATAAATACATAATAAATTCAAGGTGTGGTGAGGGTGCTCTAACAACTGAGAGGGAATAGGGAAAGGCATTTGAGCTAACCTTTGAGGGAATTTATGTTTTCTAGGAGGTGGAGGTTAGGAGGGAGGACATTTCTGTCCTGGGAGACAGTCTGTACAAAGGGAAAGGAGACAGGAGATGGAATATGAGGTGAGAGAAACAACAAAGGCTGAACCAAAGAATACATGAAAGAAAGAGATATAATAATGATGCTAAGTTTGGTTGGAACCAAGTTGTGAAAGGTTTTAAATGCCAAATAGAGGAGTTCAAAATAGATCCTAGAAGTTAAAGTGAGCCATTAAAATATATTAAGCAGGGGAGTGATATTATTAGACTTGAGCTTTTGGAATGTCAGTTTGGTATTTGTGTATTCTCCCCATTTTACAAATTAGAAAACCAAAGCACATATAGATTAAATTGCTTGCCTAGCATCAGAAAATTAGTAAGTATTGGATATAGGACTCAAATCTGCCATCTTGTTCCAAATCCATCTTTGTTCCACTAGTCCAGAGGCAAAGTTTTGGCAAAAGATGAGTTCTATAGTGACATGTTAAATTTGAGATACTTGACCAATGGTGTGCTGGTAAATGTTTAACAACCAGCCCTCTGAGGAAAAAAGAAGTCAACTTGACACATTTAATTTTAATTTGTATTAAACATATACATTTTCTCCAACATTATCTTAAATTGTCAATCAATAAAAATCAAGCCCTGATTTGTAGCATTTGCTGATTTTTCAAGGTGTAATTGCTATTATTGAAAATTTAACAATTGAACCGGCTCCAACAGATTCCTGTGTCTTTCACACATTTAGTTCCAATAAGCAGTTGGTATTTTAGAGCTCAAAAGAGAGATCATGGATGATACTTAAATCCATGGAACCCTTAGGAATCAAGGATGTAGAAAGAAATAAGAAGAGGGCAAGGGACAGAGCGTTGCAGGGGGAGCAGTACACTCGTACTGGGGGGGAGGGCACTATACAGATGATAATGCAGCAAAGAAGAGGGAGTAGTGGTCCGTCAGGGTGGAGAACAACAATAAGAGACCAATGTGACAAAAATCCAAAGAGAAAACAGTATCCAGGTGGAGAAGGTGGTCAACAGTTTGAAGCATTGTAGAGATGTCAAAGAGGGGGAGGGCTGAGAAAAGGTGATTAGATTTGATTAGAATAGACATCATCATCATCTTTCTGAGTGATGCTAAGCAGTAGCTAAATTGGAGATGGGTTTCTTCTATAAACTTGCTGGTTCATACTTTCTTTTATAGAAGGTAATTATCTTTAAAAATCTTTTAATGTCTACTGGGCTAGAGTAATTAAAAATCTGATTTATGTTAAATCAAAGCAATTAATCAGGTTAAATGACAATTCTATTAAGAATTTTGAAGGGGTTTGTTTGGATAATTGGCAATTTGGTAATCAGGATTGGAGCCTGACTATAGGCATAATTTAACTCAGAAAAACCTGACTCTGACCCACCACCTACACCACATTTTTTTCTTAGTATTTTATTTTTCCCCAATTGCATGTAAAAACAATTTTTAACATTCATTTCTCCCTTCCTCCCTCCCCACCTCCCTCATTTAGAAGGCAAGGAATACATGTATAGTCATGCAAAACATGTTTTCATATTAATTATGTTGTGAAAGGAAATATAGACCCCCCACAAAAAGAAACCTCAAGAAAAATAAAGTTGTTTTTTTTTTTAAAGAATGCTTCAATCTGTATTCAGACAATCAGTTCTTTGTCTGGGGATGGATAACATTTTTCATCATAGGTCCTTCAGAGTTGTCTTTAATCACTGTATTGCTGCGAACAGGTAAGTCATTCACAGCTGATCATCTAACTATATTGGTGTTATATTGTACACAGTACATTCCACTTTGCATCAGGCCATGAAAGTATTTTCAGGTTTTTTTGAGAGCATCCTGCTTATCATATTTTATAGAAGAGTTGTATTCCATCACAATCACATAGCAAAATTTGTTCAGACATTCACCAAGTCATGGCCATACCCCCAATTTCCAATTCCCTGACTCCAGAAAAGAACTGCTATAAATATTTCCACATATATGTCCTTTTCCCCTTTGTTTTATTCCCCTTTATTTTTTAATCCCTTTTTATATAAAGACCTAGTAGTGGCACTGCTAGATCAAAGGATATGAACAGTTCTATAGCCCTTTGGGTATAGCTCCAGATTGCTCTAAAGAAGGATTGTATCAGTACACAATTCCACCAACAAGGCATTAATGTCACATTTTTCCCACATCACCTCCAACATTTGTCCCTCTCCTTTTCTGTCCTATTAGCCAATCTAATAGGTATGAGGTACTACCTCAGAATTGTTTCAATTTGCATTCCTCCAATTGATAGCCATTTAGAGTACCTTCTCATATGGATATAGATAACTTTGATTACTTCATCTGAAAATTGTTCATATCTCTTGATCATTCATTAATTGGGGAATGACTCCTATTTTTATGCATTTTTTTTTTTGCTTTTTGGAGGGGGGAGGGCAGGGCAGGTAGGGTTAAGTGACTTGCCCAAGGTCACATGGCTAGTTTTTTGTGTGTGTGTGTGTATCAAGTGTCTGAGGCTGGATCTGAACCCAGGTCCTCCTGACTCCAGGGCTGGTGGTCTACGCACTGTGCTACCTAGTCGCCCCCCTATTTTTATAAATTTGACTCAGTTTACTATATATTTGAGAAATGAGGCCTTTATCAGAGGAACTAGCTTCAAATTTTTTTCTCAGTTATGGTTGCTAAATGTATTTCCCTCCATCCTATTTTATCCTCTTCTCTCTCTGCTTTCATCCTGTCCCTCCTCAAAAGTGTTTTCCTTCTGACTACTGCACCCCTCAATCTGCCCTCCTTTCTATCATTGCCACCCCCCTCTTTTCCTACCCTCTTCCCTGTCTACTTTTCTGTAGGGTAAGATATACATCGATACCCAATTAAATATGTATGTTATTCCCTCTCTGAGTCAATTATGATGAGAGTTTCACTCATTCATCCTGCCACCCCCCACATTCCCCATCTTATCCTCCACTATAAAAACTTTTTCTTGACTCTTTTATGTGAGATAATGTACCTCATTTTACCCCTCCTTTTCGCCCCTTACATTTCTCTTTTTCATCTCTTTATTTTTTTATATATCATCCCTTCAACTCATACCTGTGCCCTCTGTCTAAATATACTAACTGCCCTAATAATGGGAAAGGTTTTATGAGTTACAAGTATCATCTTCCCATGTAGGAATATGAACAATTTAAACTTATTAGATATCTCATGATTTCCATTTCCTGTTACTTTTTTTGAGTCTTGTATTTGAAAGTCAAATTTTTTTTCAGCTCTGGTCTTTTCACCAAGAATGCTTGAAAGTCCTCTATTTCATTGAATATCCATTTCCCTCCCGAATAGCTGCTAAATCTTGTGTCATCCTGACTGTGGCTTCATGAAACTTAAACTGTCTCTTTCTGGCTGCTTGCAATATTCTCTCCTTCTCCTGGGAGCTCTGGAATTTGACCATAATATTCCTGGGAGTTTTCATTTTGTGATCTGTTTCAGGAGGTGATCAGCAGATTCTTTCAATTTCTATTTTACCATCAGGTTCTAGAATATCAGGGCAGTTTTCCTTGATAATTTCTTGAAAGATGATGTCCAAGCTCTTTTTCTTGTTGATAACTTTTAGGTAGTCCAATAATTTTAAATTTCTCACTCCTGGATCTATTTTCCAGGTCATTTGTTTTTCCAAGGAGATATTTTACATTAGCTTCTTTTTTTCCCATTCTTTTGGTTTTTGTTTCTTAATTTCTTATAAAAATCATTGGATTCCATTTGCTCAGTTCCAATTTTTAAGTAATTATTTTCTTCAGTGAGCTTTTTGTGCATGCTTTTCCATTTGGCCAATTCTATTTTTTAAGTAGTTTTTTTTCCCTTCAATGTATGTGTCTGCCTCTTTTTCCATTTGTCCAGTTCTACTTTTCAAGGCATTCTTCTTCTCATTGACTTTTTGTACCTCTTTAACATTTGGCCTATTATTTTTGAACTTGTTATTTTCATCAGTATTTTTGTGTCTCCTTTACCAAGCTGTTGACTTGTTTTTCATGATTTTCTTGTATCATTCTCATTTCTCTTCCCAATTTTTCTTCTACCTCTCTTATTTGATTTTTCAAGATCCTTTTTTTTTTACCTCTTCCATGGCCTGAGACCAATTTATATTTTTCTTATAGTCTTTGGATATAGGAGCTATGATTTTGTTTTCTTCTTTTAAGTGTGTGTTTTGATCTTCCTTGTCACCATAGTAACTTTCTGCAGTTAGAATTTCTTCTGCTATTTGCTCATTTTCCCTGTTAATTTCTTGACCTTTAACTCTTTGCTAAAGGGGGTTCTGCTTCCAGGGTAGAAGGCACACTGTCCCAAGATTTAGAGCTTTTGTACAACTGTTTTCGGAGGTATGTCTAGGGACCTGTAAGTTTTCAGTTCTTCTAAGGTGGTATGGTCTAAGGAGAGGATTGTTTACTACTCTTCTGGCCTGTGCTCTGGTCTTGAGAGACCACAAGCATTCTTCTCTGCCCTGGGACTGTTATGAGGGTCCCTGTTCCAGTGCAGCTTCAAGCTTTGGTGTGCTAGTGCCACTTCTTGTCCTGGGACTGTCATCCAGGACGGCAATGTAGATCTGAGTATGGGCAAAGCAACAAAGTCCTGCTCCGCAGTGCCAGCAAAGAGACCCCTGTAATCTTCAGATCAGTTATTCAGTCTCTCGACTGTCTATGGACTGAGAGCTCCAGAGGCTGCTGTTGCTGCTGACTCACTGGCTCCCAAGAACTGCTCCTGGTTTGCTGGGGCCTGGTCTGCTCTGGAGCAGCCTGCACTGTACTGTCTTCTATTCTCACCCAGGTACGACAGACCTTTCCAGCCAAACTTCTACATTGTCTTTGGATGGAAAATGATTTTACCCCTACTTTTGTGACTTCTGTCACTCCAGGAATTATCTTATGGCATTATTTAAAGGTGTTTGTAAGGGTTTTGGAAAGAGCTCAGGAGAGTGGCAGCCTTTTCTCCACTATCTTGGCTCTGCCTCCAAAACACTATTCTTTGAGACTCTGGGGGTAGCCTAGTGTTTCCAATGCAGAGACACTGTTTTATAATATACATTTGGGTGACTATGGACCCAAAATGCCATCATTTCTAAATCTATGACTTGTTGGAAGAAATAATTCCTCAAATTTACATTATAGCTTTCATCTAAAAGGATTGGGAAAAGGTCTTGCAGGTTGCTTTGCCTAGATAAAAAAAAAACATGGCTAATCTAAAGACTATTTTTTTATTTTAAAGCAATTGGGGTTAAGTAACTTGCTTAAGGTTACATGGCTAGTCATTATTTATGTGTGGGTGCTCATTTTCTGAGGCCGGTTTCGATCCCGGGTCATCCCAACTCCAAGGCCGGCGCTCTTACTCACTGTGCCACCTAGTCGCCTCTGACTATTTTTAAAAAGACTAAAAAAGTTTTCTTAAGACCTTCTTGGCAGTTTTCTTGCTCAGAGTAGACAACAACCTATGACCTAGACTCAATTGGAATGTAAGCTCCTTGAGGGCAGGTACTCTTTAGTTTTTATTTTTATATCACTGGTGCCTTGCATATTATAGGGACTTATTTGTTATTATTACTTGTTGAATAAGAGCAACTGGAGATGTTAAAAAGTTTTAGTTAAGAAAGTATTCATCCAATTGGCGTGCCTCTCTTGTAAAGACCAGCAGAAACTGCTAGCTCCTCCTACCTGAAGTAACCATGAACTGACCACCAGAATAAAAATATGGACATGTTTGAGGAAAAGCAGTAGGACTCTGTGAAGCATGTTGTTCAGGCCCTGGAGAAGCATAATACAGAGAACACAGAAGCCCATATAAAGGAGTTTGACAAGTATGTAGTACAACCCCACCTGGAACTGCATTGTACTGTGGAACTTTGGCAATTATGGAACCCATCACACTAAGAACTTAATCTACTTCTGTCTGGGACAAGTTGCCATTTTTCTGTTCCAATTTAAGTTAGGGTCTATGCCACTTACCTAATGATCCATCTAAAAAACAAAGACTGCAGCCTAAATTCCAAATAGAAGGCCAGGGGAATACATAAATCTTTTAAGTCTTTGTTGTATTGTCATTATAGACAGCATTCTATTTACTAGTATGTTGTCACTATAAAATAATCAACAGAATAGCTTACATTTGTATCTATTTTCTATACTGTATTTCATTATTACCTTCCCACTCTACCAAATCCAAATCTTTCTCTAAAAATAAAGCTGTTAAAGATATGAGTGTTACCAAATTAAAAAAAAAAAAGATTAGCTAAATCTCAAATAGTATCATTTTAGGGAACCTTCATCCTTCCTTGCCTACTTGTTGGACAATGGCTGAACATCTATCCTGAAAAATTAAATCAATTTCCTTATCATTTCTATCATTAAAAAAAAATCTTACGGGGAGGAAGAACTTCAAACTTACATCAGTCAGTCACATTTTAGTGTGAATAAGGAGTATAAATCTAGGAGTTCTTAAAGGTTTAAGAGATAAATAGAAGAATGTTTGATTACATAAGTGTAGGAAACTTCCTCCATCAGCAGATTTATTATTTGTTAATGACTTAATAGAATCTAGGGAATTCTTACTTGAGCCTCAGAGAGTTACCTGGGCTCATTGTAATAAGAATCCCAAATCTGGGATTTGGACCCAGAGTTTCCTGATTCCAGGGTAGACACTTTATCCCTTATACCAGACTCCCTCTTCTCAGAAGGATAGATTGGATTGTAATGTACTGACTGTTAGAGAAGTGAAGACAAGATGACCAAGACTGACCACAGAGTGCTCAGACTGGGAAGCTGGTAGTCGTCAAACACACTTCACAATTGTACCTAGGACCTCTGGGCTCTGATCTTTCTCAGGATGTTGTCAGGATGCAAAAACTGGCGGAGGAATGGGCAATACCTCCTAAACAGTAAAGCTTTTTAACTATTTTTAACCTTGACTCTTCTTAGATGAGGCCAAATTATACTTTTGGTTTCCATAGTTCCATTCTCCAAAGAATTGTGGCCATTGTTTTAGTGATGACTAAAACCTACTCATTATTCTTGGGAAAATAGAATAATGATAGCTTACATTTATAATTAGTTTTGTGTTTTCATCATGATGAGGCTTTTATGGAGGTTGTTATTGTTTATTCATTTTCAGTCATGTTCATGACTCCATTTAGGGTATTTTGGTACACTTTCTGGAGTGCTTTGCCTTTTCCTTCTCCAGCTCATTTTACAGATGAGGAAATGGAGGCCATTGGGATTAAGTAATTTGCCTGGGATTACACAGTTAGTAAATGTCTGAGGCCAGATTTGAACTCACCAAGATGAGTCTTCCTGACTCCAGGCCCAGTGCTTTATCCACTGCACCACATTGATACCCATTTAAGTACCTACTTTTAGTAGAGAATTACTAGGTAGATAACTACCTAGTTAGTAGAGAGTTTAGTAGAGAATTACTAGGTAGGTAGTAGGTAGATACCAATTTAAGTAGATAGTATTGCCCTTATTTTATAGAGTAGAAAACCAAAACTCTGAAAGATTGTTACTTGCCTATATTAAGACAACTAATAAGTGTCAGTTCTAGTTCTCAAACTCATTGTCTGTTTCCAAACCCAGTTTTTTTTGTCTAATTTAGGCTGAATAGATGGTGAGAAATTAATACTGGGAAAGAGTGACTTGTTTTCCCAAGGTTACAGAATTGTTTAAAAATAGAAAGAATGATATAAGATAGAGATTATTAATAGTGGATGATAAATCAGTACTCTATCTGAAATCGATATACTCTTTTAATTGGGTTTTTAAATAAATTTATTGGTATGAATGTTTGTAAAAAATGTACTTTATCAAAATTTTCATTTTGTCCTTCACAAAAAATAAAGAAATTGAATTTTTAAAATGCTCTTTCCTCAGAATTAACAATAAACATAACCATGTTGTTGCTTTCTTTTGAGGGTTTTTTTTAAGCTCTTGGATGAATTATAGGTGATCAGAATTTGTATCAGTCTGTATCCCCACCAGCATAGGGAAGGAGCTGTCAAATATGGAAGGTATACCTTATGTAGCCCTGGAGTCAGGAGGACATGAAATCAAATCTGACCTCAGAAACTTTTTAGCAGTGTGACTCTGGCTAAGTCACTTAACCCCAATTGCTTTCCCAAAAAAAGAAATAAAGGAAGGAAGAAAAAAGAAAGAATACCTTAGTTGCTTATCTGATGGTGGAGAGTATGGGTAGATTAGTCCTTTCATTAACACAGAAGAATATAATTCTGCTCTAGTATATACCCTGGACAGCTGGGGTTTAAGAATGTGGGTGGGAAAGGACATATGGCTTGAGATTCAAGAATAGTAAAATCATAAAATGTTATAATTGGAAGGGCATCTCTAACCTGGTAGGGCATCTCTAACCTCATCTTTTTGCTCTCCTTAAATAGAGAGAGAGAGGAGAGTTTGATGTCTGTAAGAAGGCAAAATGAAAGTTATTAACTTTAGCTTTCTCCCATCTTGCTAAGCAAAGCTTCTGTGGTGAATTGCATGGATCTAAGCAGTCAATTTGGGGCAAAATAATAGTCTAAAAAATGTATGTACCCTAATTCAAATAGCAGACCAAGCTCAGAAACAGACTTAATGCTTTTGCTAGTTGACTAGGTGTGGCTGCAAGTATGACTCAAAAGAGGTCACAAAAGAACTTCTCTGTGGGGAAGAAGCTGCACTGAAGTTGCAATCAGAGGAGCATTAGCAAAGAAAAATATGCCAGAAAGACAGGCTCAACAAAGAAAAATAGCAGGTTGCAACATATCTGCAGCTCATTTATTAATATCACCAGATCAGCACATGATATTAGTGATTTTGCAAGGAAGCAATAAGCAACAGTGTCAGGGTCAGAGGGGAGTCCAAGGAAAGACACAACCCCAAGAGCATATTTTTGCTCAGTTTTTGTATGTTCCCTTTGTGTATCCCCTGGCAATGAGGGTTCCCTGCATCTGTCTGTTCCCCTTCTAGTGATATTAGAACCTGTGTGAGTGGACCCCCATGTGTATATAGTGGACTTTTCCTTGTCATTTGTTTTGATATGTTGTTTAATTAAATGCCTTTTGCTTTGAAATAATGTGTCCTCTAGCTGTTCTGGTAAAAGGAACATTGGTGAGGGCTTGTGAGCTTTGGTTTTGAGTAGATTGTAATTCCAAGTATACCTTAAACCTGTAGTTTTCAGGGCATCCACATCTGAATGGATCTTGGATATGAAGAAATCATCTGAGACCCAGATAGAGGAAGGAATTTGCTTAATAGCACATGACTTGTTAGTACTCTACCTGGCAGTAGCAGGGCTTTCTCCCCAGGAAGATTGCAAAGTAGATAGATACATTAAAAGTATCTAAAGTAGAATCAGAAAGACCTTAGTCTGAATCCTGTCTTTGATATTTGTTAGCTGTGTGACTGTGGGCAAATCACTTAAACTCTTCTAGTCTGTTTCTTCATCCATAAAATAAGGATAATAATGTTACCTGTCTTACAGGCTTATTGGGAGAATTTAATGAACATAGATAAAGAATTTTGCAAATCTTAAAGTACTTTATAAATGCTACCTATTGTCATTAGCCCAGGATTTCTTAACCTAGAGTTCATGAACTTATTACTTTTTTAAAAATAATTTTGTTTATGTTTTCTGTTTCTTACATCACAATAGCATCTCATGTATCCCTCCCCATCTCCTACCCTAAGAGCTTTTTCATATGAGAAAAAGTGATGTTTTTTTAGGAAAGAAAAAGTTGGCACAATGTCAGATCAATACATTAAGTCTAAAAACCTGTGCAATGTGTAACACCTGTGGACATCCCACTTCCATAAAGGGTTATGATGGGATGTCTTTTCATATCTATTTGAATCCTACTTGGTCTTTATAATTTTGTATATTCATTTTAGATTTTTTTGGTGTGTCATTGTTCTATTTACTTTGTTGTAATTACTGTGTATATTATTTTCTTTTTTTCCTGCTTATTTCACTCTGCATCAGTTCATATAGATCATTTCATGCTTCTTTGTATTCACATATCATTTCTTACAATGCAGTAATATTCCCTTATTTTCATGTGCTACAATTTGTTTAGCCATTCCTCCCATCAGTGGACATCTATTTTGTTTCTAGTTCTTAGCTATCACCAAAAGTGAAGCTATAAATATTTTGGAATAAATGGGAACTTTTTTCTTTCCTTGGGGTATAAGCCCAGTAATAGAATCTCTGATTCCAAGGATATGGTCATTTTAGTCATTTTATTCACATAATTTCAAGTTGCTTTCTAAAATGGTTATGCCATTTCACAGCTTCACCTGCAATTAGTATTAGTGTGCCTGTCTTCCCATAACCACTCCAACACTGGCTTTTGACATTTTGTGATCATTGTGTTTTGGCCAATTCACCATTGTAAGGTGAAACCTCAGAGCTAGTTTGATTTGCATTTCTCTTATGGCTTTGTGTATTAGTTCCTCTCTCCTGCTTTTATCTGGACACCCCCCCCATATGTATGTATATATGTATGTATACATATAAACACATAAACATATACATACACACATATATGTATATATATATTCATCTATATTCTATTCCCTCTTTTTTTTTTTTTTTACTCTTAGGCAGGATTCTTCTCCAATTAAGCTAGTTCTAATTCTGTTCATTAGGTTTTTTTTTAAATTTCATTTTTGTACCCCTTTCAAAATTATTTCTTTTATTCTCTTCATTATCCATTTTCTCTTCATTTACACCCTTATTCCCTGATTCATAATCCCTATTATTATCTGTTTTCTCTCTATTTTTCCTATGATCAAAGCTTCCAAGGTATTCATTCTTGGCTCTGTCCTCTAGATGCTTTCTGCTATTGTTTTATAGGAGTTACACCATGGATTCCCCTTTTCCATTGTCCCTCACTCTTAGAACAATGCCAAATATTGACGGTTTCAAAGAAGACTCTGCCCCATGGTAAGACACTCCTCCCTCCTACCCCTCACTATCTATGCCCTCTATCTTTTTTTACTTGCAAATCATTTATTTTATTGTTGATATGTATGTAAATGGCACAACAAGCTGAAACATTTTGGATATGCTTTGCAGTACTACGATTTCTCATTTTTACATTAAGCCATTTCAATTTCTCTTAGATGGAAGGATTCAGAAAGTTGAACCATGAGACAATACATACATACATATACATATACATATACACGTACACATACATATACATATACATGTACACATACACATACACATACATATACATATACATATGCTTTGGAATCACATGAGTTTTGGGTTGGTTATGATTTTTTAGTAAAGACAGTATGCTCAATGATTTATCACATGCTTACATTATATTTTGTAAAGGACAACAGTCAATAAATTCACTAATGGTGTAAAGAGATTACATTCTCCCACACTTACATATGAGCACACATATACATTCTCTAAACATAAACATAGCTTAAATTCACAAATACCTCTTTTGCTTCAAGACTAAAGTTCTATTAAAAATCACACAATAATAATTTAGATATTTGATGCAATCACTAATTTAGTATTTTTCCAACAAAACCCAAGTATTTATATCACAAAACCCAGGTTGTAGTCAGTGGACATGCATTAATATACAACTGAACATTTTACCAAAAAAGGTACCAAATACAAAATTTCTCTTAATTTTGGTTATGCCCTCTCTTGTTGACCTTTTTTTTCCCTACACTTCCCTGGGTCCATGCTCTCCACTCCTCCAAGTGCCAGTTGCCCCCACTGGTTCTAACTCCCCCCTCCCAGGACAAGTAGACATTTTGGGCACCATAACCCAGAATCCTCATCCAGTATAAAGTCCTCAATTCCCTTGACCCATAGTAGCATTCATCCGTGGAACCCTCACCCATCTCAAAAGTAAGACCCTTTTCCTTTCCTCCTCTTCTCATTCTCCCCTCCTTCCTCACCTACTCCCCTGTAGGCTTTTCTCTTTTTGAGACCACAGAGGTCACCTTCTCCTTCATTGCTAAACCTTGATTTGACCTCAGTTCTCTCTATCTTCCTACTCCCCCTCCCCTTTTATGTACCTTACCATGTTGTAATGTATAGGCAGGGTGTCACCAGGTTCTGTCTGTAATTTCCTCTGTCTGCCTCTTCACTGTCGCGCCTACCAGATTTCTGCCTTCACTTCTGTCTCCTTGTGTGATTTAGATGTTACTATCTGTATTTATTCATTCCTGCATTTCTGGTCTGCAAGTCATCAGAAAACGACCTTAACATATAGAGGAAAGGGTGTTCAAATAATGCAAAGCTATTCTATATCCACTCAAAAAAGAAGGAAGGAATGGAATAATGTGTTCTAAAGAGCACTGAAATCTTTGGTACTTTCTGTGTCATTTTTCCTGGTTTATTTTTCTTTTTGTTCATTTCTGACTCTTTCTCCCTTGATTGTGGCTTCCTTGGAGGTTGGATCTCAGAGTGTCTCAGTTTCCTTCTAGACAGGGCATTCTACATACCACCAGCCTAGGTTTTTGCTCCAACTGACTTTTGGGTGGTTAGAACTGGCCCCAGCTGGATGCTTTATTCTTCCTCAGACTCAGTAGAGTACTGTACAGCATTCCATATTGTCTTCTTCTGTTGACCTCTCCCAATCCCTCTGTTCCTTAGTTCTCTAGCTTGGCATCAGCAGTTAAGAGCTTGCTGACACTGGTAGTTCAGTCTTTTTTCCCCAGCACCAGTGGTTCAGAGTTCTCTGAATTTCAGAGCTTTGCAGCAATAGTGCTTCCAGGCTATAGCCCCTGGCAGTCATTAGTTCCTGGAGCTCTATAGCCAACCTGTCTATTGAGGCCTGAGGAAACCTGGAGCCCAGGTCTTTATGGCACTAGAAAAAGGGAGGAGGAGCCAGAGTATAGGGGTGAGTTTTGATGCAAGCCTTTGTTGTGTCCATGCATCTGCTAATGTAGCCTCTCTGCCAGTAGTATGGGAGGTGAAGGAGGGGTGCCAAGTGAGCTCAGGATCAGTGAGCATCAGTTCCTGAATTTTTTTTTTTTGCTTTGTTTTGGATTCTTGGTGTCCTAGACCATGAAAGCAGCTGAAGTTGCTTTATCTTTGGTGCATAGTTTCTGTTTTGGAGAGGTTTATGAGATTTTGGGGATCAGAGAAAATTTCTAGTCTGCCATCTTCCCAAGTTATTTTAAAGCTTTTTTCATAATTGTATTTCAACATAATTGACTTCTTAGCTTGTGAATGTTATTTAAGTGACCCCTAGTAAGTGTAGCTCAGGGAATTTACACCTTTTTTGCCCTAAGGGATATTAGTCAGATTTAAGCATTGATAGACAATAGTAGAAAGATGTGGAAAAAGATAAACGGAAGGAAAAAGGAAGGAAGATGAGAGGAGAAAGGGAGAAATAGGTAATAAGTATATCTACACTAAAGATTGATAGAATCAGGTTGGGCTCTACCTGTGGGCAAAAGGGAGAGCTGACCTGGTCTGTACTGCCATCACATTATGTAATACTCCACCAAAGTCTGATTTCATATTACCCTCTGTCAGCAACTGACACCTTCTTATGCTCCTAGCTCATCCCCCAGCAAGACTGATAAAACTCAAGTTATTTTCCTGACATAGAAACTATGTTTAAAATCTATATTATGTTGCTCTGGTGAACCATTGCTTTTTTTTTAAGTTTCTCTATCTATCATCATTATCTAGCTCTCTAGTTTTTACATTATCTTTATTTCTAATATATGTATCTTCCCCTCTGTCCATACCCAAAGCCTTTCCTTATAAGCAGAAATAAAAATTAAAGAAAAAAAGACAGTAGAGCTAACAAAAAATCCAAATCAAAACAACAAAAAAAATTGGTCAGCAAAACTAACCAAGGGCATCTAGGTGATACAGTGGATAGGCTTGGAATCAGGAAGACTCATCTTCATGAGTTCAAGTCAGGCCTCAGACACTTACTGGCTGTGTGACCCTGGGCAAGTCACTTAACTCTCTTTGCTAATTTATATTCCTCTAGCTCTTGTTTGTCTTTTGCCTTTCTTTTTATCCCACCTGCTAAACACAATGAGTTGCACATAGCAGGTTTTTAAGAAATAATTGTTAACTTGACTTGACTTGATGGAGCTGTGCTTTTATTGATGTGGGCATTTCTCACAATATTGTGACTATTCTCCCAAAATGGAAAATTGAAACCCATCCAGATTTGTCCTTCCTATGTTATTCTTGTTCAAATCTCCCAGCAAAGCTCTCCAACCAGTCAACCTAGCATTCTGGGGAAGGGCATTTTCTAGATCAGGGGTGGGGTATCTGCAGCCTGGAAGCCCTATGTGGCCTTCTGGGTCCTTGGGTGTGGCCTTTTGACAAGAGTCCACATTTTAAAGAACAAATCCTTTGATTAAGGGGATTTGTTTTGTGAAGTCTGGATTCAGTCAAGGGGCTGCACTTGAAGACCTAGAGGGCCACATGTGATCTTGAGTCCACAGGTTCCCTACCCTTGCCCTAGATGTTTTTGCTGAGGCACACAAGTCCATGATATCCTTTATGCCTTGCTTCCATTATAGGACTGGCTCATCTTTTTTTCCTGGCAAGACCATTTTCCTGATCCTATTCTTATTGCCTTTTTACATAGTTCTTCATTGGGACTGTTTTGTAGGCTCCTCATGCCCACCTTTCACCTTTCCATTGCCTTTGGAGTGACCCTCAACTTTGACTTTTTTAGAGACAGTGGTACTCTTGACTCAAAGTCATATATAGAGTCACTAGGAAAAGGATTATGAAAAATAATTTAAAAATTAATTTCCAAGAGAAGGTTGGTGTCACAGTCTAGTGGATAAGACAACATCCAAACTTCTCAGTACAAACAATATACATACAGGGTGAATTGGAGATAATCTCAAATGAAGAAAATTAATATTGAAAACTAGGAAGTAGCATATCACCATAATACTCTGTTTGTATTTAAGAAAGATATATTTCAGATAGCCATGTGACCTTGGGTAAGTCACTTAACTCCAATTGCCCTCCAAAAAAAAAAAAGGCAAAACAAAAGCAAGATATATTTCACTCTCACAGAAAAGATATAGCTCAGAAAATATGTAGAAAAGATAAAGTAAAACACTTAGCTAGGCATAAAATTTACTGACAATTTAAACAAGAGATACAGGGATGGTATATCTTCCTGTGACTTGAGTCCCTTTTACCTTGATTAAGGACACACTACAATACAGTAGATTTTTTTTTAAATTTAGTTTACTTCACTCAGTATCAGTTTATATTAACCTTTCCAGGTCTTTCTGAAACTCTCTCTCTTTCTTCATTGCTTACAGCACAATAATATTTCATTTCATTCACATATCATAATTTGTTCAGCTATTCTCTAATTGATGGGCACTTTAATTTCCAGTTCTTTGCCACCACAAAAAGCTGCTAATTTGTGTGTGTGTGTGTGTGTGTGTGTGTGTGTGCGTGTGCTATACATAGTTTTTGTACATATAAGAAAGACCTTCCTTTTCTTTAATATCTTTGAGACTATAGGCTTAGTAGTGGTCAACAGGTATGCATTTTTTGTCAATTTTTGGACATAGTTTCAAATTGTTTTCCAGATGGGTTTGACCAATTCACAGTTCCATCAATAATGCATCCATGTGCCTGCTTTCCCCCCAGGCTCTCCAATATTTGTCTTTTGCTTTTTTTTTTTTTTTTTGTGGTCAGCCTTGCCAGTCTGATGGAGTGTAAAGTGAAATGTTCCTTGCTTTAATTTGCATTTTCTAATTATTAGCAATTTGGAGCATTTTTTTTAAAGTATGGCTTTAGATAGCTTGGGCTTGTTGAGAACTGACATTCATTTACTTAAGAGCAGTCGTTCTCATAGTGTGGGCCAAGGACCTCTGGGGGTCTTGAGAACCCTTTCACAGGGTCAAAGATGGCAATGAATAAGTAAATTAATTTAAATAGTATTTTGTCTCAGCCCACCCACAAGCAATTCATATTTCTCTAATTATTTAGGTCTGTATTTCTGTAAACAGTGTTTCGTAGTTATATTCAAAATAAAGATAATAAAGAAAATAAAGATGTACTTTTTCCCCATCCAAGTTCAAGAATCCCTGAAATCTATCCATAAACCCTTCAGGGGTCCACGAACCATAAGTTAAAAAGTCTTAATCTAAGGCATATATCTAAGGAACCATCCCTACCTGCTTGTCTATCCAACTACATTTCACAGTCTGAACTGCTTTCTCACTCCATTTCTCTTTCTCTATGTATCTCTCTGAATGCTATATTGATGTTCTTTATAAATAAATATATCACTGTAATTTACCAGTAATCTTCTTCTCCCTCCAAAAAGATCTTCCATTATAGCACTATTTAGTCCCTGGGTGAATCTTGATATACTCCCAAATAGTTTAAAGAATCTGTAGTTACTCTGAAAACAGTTTCCCTTTCTAACTCTTCCTGAGAGGTTTTGTTAGTTATAGGTAGGAATGCTGATGATTTATGTGGATTTATCTTATATCCTGCAGCTTTGTCACAGTTATTAATTATTCCAAATAATTTTAAGAGTTGACTCTGGGGTTTTCTAAAGACACACTACCCTGTCAGTCAAACAGAAACATCTTTAGGAACTGACCACCTATAGAGAATCCATATTCTATTTAAACTGCCTTGAACTCTTGCAATTATTTTCAGTGATAATATGTCCCTTTGTTTTATGCTTCATAATTTCCAGAGACTTGTCAATCAAATTTCTTTCTATTGCTACATTTTTCAAAGAATTGTGTAGGACTTTGAAATATGTTTGGCAGATACTTTGCTAGAGCCTTTAGCACAGTCCTTTGCTCTATGGACTTTCTCACTTTTTATTTAAAGCTTTTTTTTTCCTTTTTGGAGGGCAATTGGGGTTAAGTGACTTGCCCAAGGTCACACAACTAGTTTTTGTGTTAAGTATCTGAGGCCTGATTTGAATTCAGGTCCTGCTGACTCCAGGGCCCATGCTCTATTCACTGTGCCACCTAGCTGCCCCTATATTACTTTTGTAAAATAATCAACAAACAAGCATAACAGTACCTTTTATTTGCTATGCTTTTCAGTCAATGATGCTACAGTAAAGATGTAATCTACTGGAGAATATCTATGAAAGTCTGTTTTATTAACCTTCCATCAAAGATGGCCTCTGTGTGTTATATTGTCTTTATAAAAATTTAAAGAAAACAGTTATGTGGGTCATTAGTTTTTGATATTACATCATGTACTCCCTTCTTTTGTAATAATAAGGTTGGTAGATTTTTTCCACCAAAGTCTTTGTATACTCCAACTTTCAAATGCCTTGAGAACAGATCCCTCAATGCTCTCAAAATGAAATAGCACAGACTTCTGTATATTTTTGATCTTATCCAAGAGCTTCTTTCAACTCTGTTTTCTTTAGTACTTTTTCCATTTCTTATCCAAGAATTTCCAGGACTATGATGTTGAAAGTCCAAATGACTCCACTGTCATTGATGATGAAAAAAAGTTTAAAATAAAAACCCTTACAGATAATTTCCATTTTTTATCTGCTTGTTTTCTTTCTCCCAGTGTCATCTTTAAATACCCTTAGCATGACTTCTTACTTTGATGCCATATCAAGCTTATGGTAAACTTGTTTTTATATCATTTCTTATGGCTTTTTAGGTGATACTCCTCATAGCAATCCTCTAGTTTGCTTCTTAGAATTTTATGGTGCTATATAATTTAGTAGGATAGCTGACATTTATATGCTCTCAGTTTTGCAAAGTACTTTATATACACATGCACACAAACATATCCATTGATACAATAACTTGTGAGGTATTAGGTATTTTTATCCCTTTTCATAGATGAATAAATTGAGACTCTGCAAGTTTCTGTGGTCATGGTTACCCAGTTAGTAAGTGTATGAAGCAGGATTTCAGTTCATGTCTTTCTGGACTTCAAGTCTAGTACACTTGGCACTAAAGTGTTCTGTCTTTAGTATTATATGACAATACGAGAGAAAACTGCAATTTTATCAGTGTGGGAAGCTCATATGTTGGGAAGACCTCCATCTATGTAAGCAAACACCCCTCTGTAAAGCCCTAGGGAGTTGTCTGAAGCACATAGTAGTTATTTATTCATGCTTCTGCAGCTAACAAGGTCAAAGGTGAGAACTGAACACTGGTGGCTAACTCTAAACCCATCATTTCATCCACTATGCGATTAAAAAACTTTTTTTTTGATCTGTGAATTTATTGATGTGTAAGACACTTCCTCTACCAATGTTAGTCTGCAAATGCTTTGCAAGTTAAATTCTTAAAAATTTGCTTGTGAAGCACTGGAAGCTTAAGTATTTATTTGCCAAGGGTCACACAGCCAATATATATAAGAAGTGGAATTTGAACTTAAGTTTTTGTAACTATCTCTTTCTCTTCATCTATCATGAAACTCTTTACCTTGCTACCACCAATTAAAACCATGAAAAGGAATAGAAATCCTTAGATACCTATCTTACTGATATCCTTTGGGCTCAAGTAGAAAACCATCTTTTAACTTTCTCCAAATGTTTTCATTTTTGTTTTAGATTAAAAATCTATCCCATTATATATTATATATGTATAATAGAGGACTGGCTAATGAGCTCAATCACTCTGAGCATTTATAGAGTGCTATAAAGTTAATTCCCCATATGGAAGCATATTTCCAGGAGAATTATGATAGTGTGTAATGGGAGTTCATTGGAAAGATGTTGGAGTATACATAGACATTCTGAGACTTGTTCCAGGCTAAACACATGCTGAATTGGATAGTCTTGATTGCTTGTAGCTGTGGAGCTAGAACTGGGTGGTGCTAGTGGGGTAAGAATCAAAATGCCTTAGTTAACCTTAGTGTCTGTCTGTCTGTCTCTTTCCCCCTCTCTCTCCCTCTCCCTCTCTGATGATCCCTCTCTGAGGATATTAGTGAAAATATACTCCAATCCTTCAGAAGTACCCTTAGAATCCAAGAAAGAGGTACAGTTAGGTGACATACTGGATGGAGCACCAACCCTGGAATCAGGAGGACCCGAGTTCAAATCCACCCTCAGAAACTTGACACTTAGTAGCTGTATGAACCTGGGCAAGTCACCTAACCCTGATTGTCTGCCCCCCCGCTCAAAGAAAATCCCAAGAGAAATGTAATGTCCAATTCTGGGATAGCAAATTTTTTTACTACCTGTGGGGTCCCCTGTAGGATAAAACTGGACACTGCGTTTGTGGGGATTCTGGAGAAATGCTCAAATATTTTTGCATATTCTACTTTACATTAAAAATGTGGTAACTTGGGGCGGCTGGGTGGCACAGTGAGTAGAGCGTCGGCCCTGGAGTCAGAAGGACCTGAGTTCAGATCCAGCCTCAGACACTCAACACACACAAACAAAAACCTAGCTGTGTGACCTTGGGCAAGTTACTTAGCCCCAATTGCTCTCCAAAAAAAAAATGTGGTAACTTAATCCCTTAAGAATACTCTCTAAGGATCCTGAGGGGGGATATACCTGAGAGAAGGAGGCCAGAGAGTACTCATGACATATAACTTCACTAGGCCATGACTTTAGAATAGTTTGTTGCTGTGGCTTTTATAGTTACATAGTTTTATAGGTAGCTTTGTTTTAACTATTGATTTCCAGGTAGGAAGAGAAACCTTTAACTGCTTCAAATATCCCAGAGATATTAAGCTGCCTGCTTCTCATTACCAATTAGGTCTCTTGGATCAGTCCTTTTGTAGGATTTATTTTCCATTGAGTAAAAATTGAAAGGGAAAAAAAGTCTTGTGGCAGTATATGCCATTGGCTTGTGCAAAAGTTCACAGTGTTCTTTTACCTAATTAGTGATCTCTCTAGAAGCTGGCCTTTTAGTAATAACCTCATCTTTTTTTTTTTTTTAAATTTCAGAATTTCTCTAGCTTCCTTATCCATTTCCCATCCTTTTTTTCTGAGTGATTCTGTATGTCCATGTCTGTATACAACTGGTCAAGTTTACCCATTGAACCCCAAACTGATATTTTTTTAGCTGCCGGGCTTATTACAGAGACCTGACTTCTTGGAAAATTACCAGTCACAGTTTACTTTGGAGCTTACCTTTTGAAAACATATTTAAACCAGGTACCAGTTACTCCTTAAGCTAAAACAAGAAGTAGTTTTCTCCCAGAGGGAAAAAAAAAGATTCTAGGAATTAGAACAATATAGCACAGCAGGATGAAGGCTATTTGGTACTTGGGGAGAAATACCTTGGTTTCCAAAATAAAATGCAAATCACATCCCTCTCCCCAGGATCTTCAGCTCAATTCATAAGATTACATTGAACAAAAAAGCAAATGTCCTAGGAAGCTTTTATTTTAATATTTCTTTTTGCTAGTGAATTAGTGTGCTCTATAAAAATGCTTGAGAATAACAACACAGTAACAACATTAATCTTGCTTTTTTATTAAGCATTTACTTGTGCAGCATAAAAGGTTAGTTAGAAGCACAATGGCTTCTATAATTATGCTTTTATGTAGGATTATGCCAGACTTCATACTTCTTCCTGCTAGAGACCTGCAGCAGAACATGTAAAATATTATCTTCCTTTATTGAATGGTAATGAAAGTGGTACAGAAATAAAATATTTTACTACTTTTTTCTCCAAAATGAGAGGGATGATTCTTAAATACATATTAATTTGTGATGACCTTTATTCTTTTCTTGGATTGTTTTATGTTATCAACTAGAATCTCATGTCCTTTGGAGAAGATTGGCAGCAATAGGGTTGGTCTTTTGGGATTTTTTTCAAGGGGTCAGGGTTCAACCAACATAGCCATTGAAATCAACTATCTGCCTGTGCTATTATAATAGACTCTTAACAGATCATCCCTCTCCACTCTCTTACCCTTTCTAATCTATACTTTCTATGTTGCAAAGCTTATATTACTTTAGTATATATTTGTTACTTCTCTGGTCTAAAACATCAATGGCTCACTATGGTTTGTCAGGTAAAGTTCCAGCTTTTTTTGGGTAGAATTAAATATGTTTTCAAAATGTAAGCTCCAAAGTAAACTGTGACTGGGTAGAATCAGTAAGTTTGATTTCAATCAAATCTATGTGCATAAGTTAGGGGAAATTAGGGAAAGCTTTGGTTAAATGTTGTCCTTGTCTTCACAGTCTGCAGTCTATTAAGAGTATAGGACTCATATATAGGTAACTACTAATATCATTATATCATAAATATAATCTTGAAGTATATTTTTTTCAAAAAGCACTTTGTGAGGTCCAAGATAGAAATGGACAGCATATAGTAGTTGCTTAGTTCATGGCTTGTTGAATTCACTTCATTTTGTCATGTGTTCATCAATAACCCCCTACATACCAAGCACTGTACTAAGCAAAATGAGAAACAAAAATGAAACAGTTCCTGCCCTCAAGGAGCTTATACTTTACTGGGGAAACAATATGTACACAGATAAACAGACACTAAATGTGTGCATATATGTATATATATGTATTTATACATATATACACACCCATATACATATATACACATATAAATGTGTGTGTGTGTGTACATTACAAAGGAATTTCAGAGGAAAAGAGGACGCTAACACCTGGAAGAATCAGAAAGGGCCTAATGTAGGAGGTGACACATGAACTGAACTGGGAATCCCTAGTGCAGAGGAAGAACATTTTAGGCATAAAGAACAGCCTGAACAAGGGTGTGAAAGCAGGAAATGGAATATTATGTATGGGGAAGAGCAGAGTGGGCTGGTTTGACTAGCATATAGAATAAATGTGAGGGAGTAATATGAAATCAGTCTTGAAAAGTAAGTTGAATTAAATTAAATTGCATCCTTGGGGATTGGTCAAGCCTTCATGGAAGAAATGGCATTGGGTTAAGCTTTAAAAAAGTGGGTAGGGGGGCAGCTAGGTGGCGCAGTGAGTAGAGTGTCGGCCCTGGAGTCAGAAGGACCTGAGTTCAGATCCGACCTCAGACACATAATGCACACACAAACAAAAACCTAGCCTTGTGACCTTGGGCAAGTTACTTAACCCCAATTGCCCTCCAAAAAGCAAAAAAAAAAAAAGTGGGTAGGAATTGAACAGGGCAGCTAGTTGGCACAGGGGATAGAATGCTGAGCCTAGAATCAGGAAGACTCACCTTCTTGAGTTTAAATCTGGCCTCGGACAGTTATTAGCTGTGTAACCCTGGGCAAGTTACTTAACCCTGTTTTCCTCAGTTTCCTCAACTATAAAATGACTTGGAAAAGGAAATAGCAAACCACTCCAGTGTCTTTTCCAAGAAAACCCCAAAATGAAGAGTCAGACACAACTGAAACCACTGGACAAGTGAATGATGGTTAAATATGAAACAAGGTTGGAAAGGTAGTATGGAGTCTGATTTTAGAGGACTTCAAATTCTACCCAAAAAAGCTGGAACTTTACCTTACAAACCATAGTGAGCCATTGATATTTTAGACCAGAGGAGTAACAAATATATACTAAAGTAATATAAGCTTTGCAACATAGAAAGTATAGATTAGAAAGGGTAAGAGAGTGGAGAGGGGATAATCTGTTAAGAGTCTATTATAACAGCACAGGCAGATAGTAATGAAGGACTTTTATGGGGTAGTAACAATGGATATAGGCAGGAGAGAACAGATGTGAAATGTTGCAGAGGTGGAGTTGACGGGGCATATTAACTCATGGGACAGAAGAGGGGAAAAGTCAGAAAAAACTGACTACATGGTTGTGAATAAGAAGAACTAGGTGAATGATGGTGTTGATGATAGAAATAGTATAGTCAAGAGGAGGAAAGAGAGTTAACTTGGTTTTGGAGAGGTTGAGTTTGAGTTGGCAGTTGGAAAGGTGAGTCTAGAGGGCAGAAAGGCCAGTAAAGATTTTTTTTTTGTCTTTTAAATAGTTGCAATCGACTTATTAAAAGAAATAATTGATTAGGCATTTGCAATGGTGAATTCAACTTCTACACCTGGTTCAATGCTGATAGAAGTGATCTGTTTAACAGTTTTAGAAAGATTGAATCAATACGGCATTTGTGGATTCTCATCTGGAACCCATCCCAAGTATTTGAATCTTCACCACAAGGAGTTTTCTAGTTATAATTTGAAGTGTCTTATGGGAATTTGAACAGGTCCCTTCACTTTCAAGTTCTTTTCTTGGCTCCTCTAATTAGGTCAGCACACACTTTCTCGAGTTATTTCATGTTGTGGCTAATGAGGCTAATTTGGATCCAGTGAATGGCCACTTTGGGTCCTACTTGTGTCTTGCTGGTGTCTTTGAATGCCATGACAATAGAGCAGCTTCCTGACTGACTTATTCCTCCCTGTGTGTTGTGGTTGTTCAGTTGTTCAGTCCTGGTGGACAGTTCATGACCCTGTGGACCGTACCATGCCAATACTGACCATGGGGTTTCCTTGGCAAAGATACTGGGGTAGTTTGTCATTTCCTACTCCAGTGCATTTTTTTTGTTTATTTTTGAGGGGGGAAGGCAAGGTGATTAGGGTTAAGTTACTTGCCCAAGGTCACACAGATAGTATGTCAAGTGTCTGAGGTCAGATTTGCACTTAGGTCCTCCTGATTCCAGGGTTAGTTCTCTATTCACTGTGACCCCTAGCTGCTCCCATTAAGACAAACTTAAGTGACTTGTTAATTTAAGTGACTTAAGTTAAGCGACTTGCCCAAGGTCACACAATTAGTAAGTATCTGAGGCCAGATCTAAACTCAGGTCTTCCTTCCTCTAGGCCCAGAGCTCTATCTACCAAGCCACTTAAATACCTCTCATAAGCCAAGTAGGCAGTCGCATACATGGTGTGATCCAAGGGCTGCTGAAAGACCTTCCAGACCTTAAACGTTTCACTATTAGCCCTGCCAGTATGGTAAATATCCACATTACTTCATACTTACCAGGCATCCTACAGAGGGTCAGGGAAAGAACATCCTTAGTTCTACTTGATCAGTGAATGCATTCTTAGGTTAAGAGCATTCATGACCCCAATTATTGTGAATTAGCAAGGAAAAAAAATCATTTATTAAGTGATTACTAAGTACCAGGAACTGGGCTAAGCATTTTCTACACGCTATCTCAGTTGATCCTTACAGCAACATTGTGAGAAAGGCGCTGTGGTGATCCCCATTTTACATTTGAGGAAACTGAGATGAATAGAGATTAATTGATTTGCCCAGGGCCATAGAAATAGGACATGTCTGAAGCTGAATTTGAACTCAGATCCTCTCAATTCCAAGTCCAGTGCTCTGTCCACTGTGTCACCTAGCTGCCTCTAATCAGCTTTGAAGGCTGTTCATGGACAAGTGTGCAATGTCTGCTACATCACCTTTTAATTCCACGTTTTTGTCTCCACTTCCAGTCACTACTTCCTCTCTGCCTCTAAAACCTTACCCACCCCTAACCCCACTTAATCCAGAGATTTCTCTCCTACCTAGAGGAAAGATATCCTATAAGCTTACGTCTTGTTCAGATGTGAAGGATTTGACTCTTACTTCTTCCAGAGGTATTTATGGTTTAAAAAAAAAAAAACCTATAGGGAGGATATCAGAACATAGAATGTCAGGATTGAAGGGCAGATTTAGGGCTTTTCTAGGGTTCTTAACTTGAGGTCCACAGATCTCCAAAAGTCTATGGACAAATTTCAGGGGGTCTGATTTTTTAAACTATTTTGATAAATGCATTTCAGTATAGTTGGTTCCTATATAATTCTATGTGTTTTATTTTATGCATTTAAAAACATATTCTGAGAAAGGGTACATAGGCTTTACCAGATTGCTCAATGTGGCTGGGACACAAAGAAGGTTAAGAATTGCTCATCTGGGGGTGTCTAGGTGGCGCAGTGAATAGAGCGCCGGCCCTGGAATCAGAAGGACCTGAGTTCGGAGCCGGCCTCCGACACTTAATCCGCACAAACAAAAACCTAGCCGTGTAACCTTGGGCAAGTTACTTAACCCCAATTGCCCTAAAGGGGCGGCTAGGTGGCGCAGTGAGTAAGAGCGCTGGCCTCAGAGTTGGGATGACCCGAGATCAGATCCGGCCTCAGAAAATGAGCACCCACGCATAAATAATGACTAGCCGTGTAACCTTGAGCAAGTTACTTAACCCCAATTGCTTTAAAAAGAAAAAAAAAGAATTGCTCATCTGTGGGGTGGTTAGGTGGTGCAGTGAATAGAGCACTAGCCCTGAAGTCAGTAGGACCTGAGTTTAAAACTGGCCTCATTCACTTAACACTTACCAGCCATGTGACCTTGGGCAAGTCACTTAACCCCAATTGCCCCTCCAAAAAAAAGCAAAAAAAAAGAAAAAAGAGAATTGCTCATCTAGATCAACCTCCTCATTATGCAGATGGGGAAACTGAGGACTAGAGATGTTTAGTAACTTGCCCAAGGTCCCATCATTAATAAATGACATGACTAGGATTCAAAGCAAAGTTTTAGGACTTAAGTATAGTGCTCAGGTCCCCTTTTCCAAGCTGAACATAGAAATGAAATATCCATTTCAACACTTAAGTGAGAGCACTTTTGTGTTGAGCAATTTTGAGTATGTGGTCTCTTTTTAGGTATCTTTGAAGTAAATCACTTGGTCAACCCTTTCTTGGACTAGGTGTATTTTTCTTGTGTTGGTCTTGTATCATTGATCCTAAATGTTTTCTACTTAACATCTCAGAACACTTTGTATAGATGAGATCAGTTCTTAAAGAGACTGAGGTTTGGGGTTCTTCTTCCTGTCTTCCTCTGTCTTTAACATGACTCACATTTTTATCATCTGAAATCATTGTCATCTTTGGTAATGAGACAAATAAAATGACTCTTCAGTCTTTATATCTGTTCTCATCTTGGCAAGAGACACCATTCATAGAACTGAAACCCAAGCAAAGCCAGAATCTCACATCCTAGGATATCCCTCCTAAAAGAACACTTCTATTAATCAAGTCTTATTGCCTTGGTTGGATCTTGGCAGAAGGTTTTTGGCTTTTTTGCTGATGTATTCACTTTTAGCCAGAAGTAGAGGAAGCCCTGATTATAACACCAGATGGTCCAAACCTAGGAATGAGACTACACCGGACCCACTCTTACACTTAACTTTTTGAAGAATGTAGTATGGGGGGGAAGTCTGACTCTTGAGTCTAAGGATCTGGATTCGAATGCTATTTTTGATACTATGTGACTAGAGGCAAGTCACTTAATATGTGTAAATCTTTTTTCCTTCATCTATTGAATAGGAATTTGAAATAAATAGTCTCTAAGGTCCCTTTCTAGATTTTTATCTATAATTTTATGATTTGTCAGGGAGAGGATCTATCACCTAAAGGTGACATATAGGGAGCTAGGTCATGTAGCATAGAATGCAGAGCTTAGAGACAGGAAGACCTGAGTTGAAATCCTGCCTCAGACATTAGCTTTGTGACCCTGGGCAAGTCACAGCTTCTCTCACACTAAATTTTCTGTTCCATAACATAAGAAGATTAACCTAGGCAAATCCTGAGCTCTACCAACCTTTCCAACTCTAACTCTATTGTCTATGACTCTATGAGGAGAACATTTCTCTACTAATTCAAGAAGACAAAATTAATTCTTGGTTCTGGGCATCTTTGGTGTCTATAAGTAGAAAAAGAATTGATAAACTTTTTTAATTTGAGGAACTACATCTCTCCCTCCCTGTAGCTTTAATTTCATGTTGTTGTTTTCAGTCATTTCATTCATGTCTGAATCTTCATGACTCCATCTGGGGTTATCTCCAGAAAGATACTGGAATGGTTTGCCATTTCCTTCTTCGGCTCATTTTACAGATAGGGAAACTGAGGCAATTGGGGTTAAATGACTTGTCTAGGTTGACACAGCTAGTTAATGCCTGAGGCCACATTTTAACTCAGGCAGATGAGTCTTCCTGATTTCAAGCCAAGTGTTCTATCCACTGTGATACCTAGCTGTCCTTGATTTTTTAGGGTTATCTTATAATCAGGTCATTGCTTAGGTAAATATTTATTGGGTACCTTGTTTCATTGAGGCACAATGAAACAAAGGCCCTAAAGAATAAAGAAAGGCAATCTAGTTTCTGCCTATAAAGGAGTTTTCAGTCTCATTGGGATGGCAAGACTAATGCTGTACATAAGATAGTTAAGTAACAATTGGTCAGAACAAGATCATAATAAAAGTTAACACTCATGAGTTTACAGGAGGTCCTCTCTGCCTGCACACGGATACATTACAAGAAGGATGACATTTTATTTCACATTAAGAAAAAAAATGCCTTGCTCTTCATTGAGGAAATATTGACTGTATTGACTCCAGCAAGATAATCCTGTCAGAAGACCACAATAAAGAGTGAAGATTTATGGAGCCTGAATACAGTGTATATATGCTGAATGATAGAGAAGCTCTCACAGTCCTTCACTAAGGAACTTGCAGACTTATGCTTTGTACTGAATCTCAATGAACAGGAGTCATTGGGAAGGAAGGCTGAAATGATGAAGCAGAGAAAGGTTACATACTAGCAGTGATGGCAAAACCCAGCCTTCAACTGGCAGGCTCCACTGCACTTCTCATTAGGAAAATGCCCCTCTATCAATAAAAGCAGAGAAAAATCTTTTCTCTGTGTGTTGCACAGCAGAGGAGATGATAACTTGAGAGGCATTTTAGTGTGGAGGAAAGAGCACTGGACTTGAGAGTTAGGAAGATGGAGATGTAAATCCTGTCTCTATCACTGTCTGTGTAATCATTGGCAAATAACTTCACCTGTTTTCTCATCTGTTAATGTGGCTAATAATATCACAGTATCTATGTTGTGAGGCTTAAGTGAGATCAAGCTCCTCACAAATTACTTCTATATAAATGTCAGCTCTTGCTATTATGGCTGAGTTTTAATCTTTGCTTCAGCAAAATCCTAGGCAGATTCTCTCAATGACTCATCTCTCAGCCCAAGATGGGACATTATTGAAATCTATAGGGAGAACTTCCAGACTGTGGAACAATCATTACCATAGAAATCATTACTAATGGCAGCTGACGAATCCCAACCCAACAGCGATTTCAGTGAAAAGGTTTCTTTCTGGAACAGCATGATGGCAATCCTTCCTGGACACAAGAGGTTTAAACTAGAAAACTCCTCAGAGTCTTTTCCTGCCCTAATAATTCTGAAATCTCTAGATAAGAACAGAAGGAATGAATACAAGTGAGATGCAGTTCTATTTGCTTTGGGGACATGGTTTCTCCAAGAATGGAAGCCATCACTGTATGTGGACAACTGGGTTGTTTTAAAGTGACGGACATGAAAATCCAATCTCCTCCCACTCTTGATTGTCTGCATAGTGTGTCTTGGAGTTTGCTCAATAACCTTCCCCTTCTTCCATTCCCCCCCATCATTCCTTCTTACCTCCTTCCCCCAGCATGTGTCTGATGAAGCAAGATGCATTCTTGGATCAGCATGTGCCAATAACCATAGACTTGCCTGACTTGGGGCACATTTTTCCTGCTAATTCTTTAAATTTGTAGTTTTTGTACAAAGAAGTATAGGTTTGGAAGAGCAACCCCCAAATAGAATGAGTACAAGATTTTGTGCACCATAGTTTAGTTTTCTTAAAGGAAACTCACTGATAATTTTTTTTAAATTAGGTTCAAATAAACTTGGGATCCTCTCCCTGAGTGACCTTGTTTTTCAAAGGTTTATGTGTGTGTGTGTGTGTGGGGGGGTGGTAACAGAGACAGATACAGAGACAGAGAGATAGACAGACAGAGACAACGAAACAGAAAGAAAGAGACAGAGAGGAGAGACAAAGAGAGACAGAGACAGAGACTTTGAATATTTTTCCAAAAAGAAAAGGCATGAAAGGAAAATGAAACATTAATTAATCTTACCAAGAGCCATGGATTCTACTTTTAGCTCTTCCCATTACATGGCTCTACTAAAGACCTTCCATAGTGCATCCAAATTACTAGTTTGTAGGAAAAAAATAACCCTTTTAAAAGATTGTTTCCTTTCCAGAAGGCTGCTTGAGGCCCATCATCTTTCCTGGATGCCAGGATTTTAGCAGAAAGCTCAGGGCTCTTTCTAAAGCAACTACACACTTGGAAAAGAGATTAGTATAGTAATATAGTTCTTGTAAGCTCTAGGGGAAACACACACTGGAAGAAATTACTGTACAATTACAGACTAAAACAATAGAGAAAAGAAATTGCCAATTTTTCTCAGGGGATTCTGAATCTAGGGAATCCAATAACATAAGTCCTGGGTGAATAATCTCTCCAATGGGTAGCCCAAATGCAAAGAGACAAATATTTATCCCAGATAAGGCCCTATATGTAGTCCTTATAAACTGAGGGTGGGATATGGAGGGGAGAGTACCCTTATCCTAACTCTAACCTGCACTGACAAGTTGTGTCTCCCAGGACTAGGCTAACTATATCTCCCCTTCAGGGTTCTAGGGTATCCCTAAGGAAATAGGTAGTTTTCTCATTAAAGTTTGAGCCCCCATTCCAATTTGTTTTCCCCCAAATTATGTTTCAGGATTCATCACTCTAATATCATTTAACCAGTTAACATAAATTAGTTTTTACGAAGGGACTTTTATGGAGAAGATACTACAAAAACCAGAAGTACATTTTCCCCCAACACCTTGGGGTACATTCTCTCCTCTATCACTTCAGGGAAGCTCCAGGAGAGATTGGACTGCTATCAGGCCAAGCATTCTGTTTGAACTCATAGAGATTGAACTGCCATTGACTAGTTCAACAAGTTTTCGTTGTGGTTCAATAGTTTAGTCATGTTTGACCCTTCCTGACCCTTTGGACCATAATGTGTCAGGCCCTTCTATCTTGCACTATCTCTTGAAATCTCTCCACGTTCATGTTCACTGGTCCCATGATACTATTTATCCATCTCATTTTCTGCCATCTCCTTTTCCTTTGCCTTCAATTTTTCCCAACACCAGGGTCTTTTCCAATGAGTCCCATGTTCTCATCATGTGGCCAAAGTATGTAAGCTCCAACCTTAATATTTGTTCTTCCAGTGAACAGCCTGGATTAATTTCTTTAAGTATCAACTGACTTGACCTCCTCATTCATCCTCAGCAGAGCTCCCATTCAACTTTGGCCCAGACACTTCATTAGTGCAGGAGCTATTTGTAGTTGTCCTCCATTCTTCCCCACTAGCCTATGGGATACCTTCCAATCCTGAAGGGCTCATTTTCTGATGTCATCTCTTTTATCATTTTAGTGCTGTCCATTCTGTTTTGTTTTTTGTTTTTTTTTTGGCAAAGATACTGGTGTGGTTTGTCATTTCCTTCTCCAGTGAATCACCTTTTGTAAGAACTCTCCCCTAGGACCTGCCCACCTTGATTAAGCCTATACAGCATAGCTCATAGTTTCATTGAACTACACAAGCCCCTCTGCTAGGACAAAGCACTGAACAGAGGTAGGACAGAAGGGGGGAGACAGGGGAATCTAACATTACAGTAATGAAGGATTTGTTAATGACTACTGATCATTTGTTGTTAGCTTTTGTTTTTACCTCTATTTTTTATTGTTAAACAAATGTATTACAGACATTTAAATAAAAAAAACACCTCTTATTTATATCACCTCCCTCCTCCCAACATATACATAGAAACAAACAATATACTGATGCTGCATGATGATATGCTAGGTCCTTTGGGGCTGCATTATCCTATAGGCAAGACCCCAATGCTGAAAAAGCCTATAATCTTTCATACATTTTATCTTCTCATAACCTATAAAACATTTAAAGTGCTCTAAGTCCAGGGATCCTGTCTTGCTTTTTTGGGAACACTCAGTGCTAGGCACATAATAGCTGTTTGATAAATCCTTTAAATATTGATTTTTTCAATTTTACTCTTCAGATTCTAAAGCTAGCATCTTCCTTTTCTTGCCTTTCAAGTGGTTTGTTTGAAGCTCTGTTTTTATTGGTTTTGGGAACTCCAGACAAGGAAACTCTTTCTCTACCAATGCAGATCAGCAACTGCCCTGTAAATGATAGTTTTACTAGAGAGCTGCCTGAGGCACTGGGAGCTTAAGCCACTTGGCCAGTATGTGTCAGAGGCAAGACTTAAACCCAGGTCTCCTTGGACGCTACTTCTCCTTTCATTGTGCTGTGCTGACTCATGAGCATTTCCCTCAACTATTATCAGATTTGATTTTTGAAAAGTTTGCTCCATATTAGAAGCCTGGATAAATAAGTACATTATTTGTAGGAATTCCATATTGCCGCTGAGTCATTGCTTAGCAATTTGACTCCCATCCCCATAGGTCTATGTTCCCCATTCATCTAACTTCTTTTTGCCTCTGATCCTCTCATTTTCTGTTTTCAAAGTTCTTTCTCGTTTACTCTCATATCAAGCAAAATCTCTCATTTGTATGTAATATGTGTCTGGTGCAAACACAATGCTTCTATATGGAGAGGTTAGGAGCCTGCTTCTGGGAAAGTCATGATGACTTGTAATGGAAGTACAATGAAGAGGCTATGGAGAACGTATAGACATTCTGCAACTGGTTCGAATTTTCCAACCACTTGACTGAGAAGATTCTTTTTCTTTTTAAATTTTTTTTTAGCTTTTTGCAGGGGGGAAGGCAGGGCAATTGGGATTAAGTGACTTGCCCAGGGTCACACGTAGTAAGTGATAAGTGTCTGGGACAGGATTTGAACTCAGGTCCTCCTGACTCCAGGGCTAGTGCTCTATTCACTGCACCACCTAGCCACCCTGAGAGGATTCTTTTTCAACAGGATGAGTACCCAAAACTTGGAATGTTCTCAAAAAAGGTTGTCTCATATCGCCTGATTTGATGACTCCTTCACTCACGGTGAGAGACTCTATAAGAGGAGAGACCTTCAGATCTTTCCCTCATTAGGTCATATGCCCTGAAAAATGGGCTTTGGGCTCTGCTTTTGTTCTTTTTTTTGGGTTATAGGTGAAGAAAGTAGAGTCTCTAATTTTGTGAGTTTCAAGAGAGTGAATCAAAAGAACATAGGCATTAGTGTCTAGACTGGGTTTTATAGCCAGTCCAGCTTCAGTGACCCAAGGAGCACAGTGTGACTTTCAGGAATGATTTACTAGACACAGGCCAGTGCAATCTGAGAATATTCATCTAGCAACTGTGTCTCATCACACAGTGGTAAATAGAAGTTGAGCTAAGTATTCTGAGCCTATTCCTCCAGAGAATGATGTAGTATAAGAAAGAGTGCTCCCCCAGGAATTGGGGGGGGGAATGTTTACACTGCTCCCTTGCTATATCTTAAAAGTAAACATCATTTTGTGAAAACTATTTAATATTGTTAAAAGGAAGTGGGACAGAAGTTCCTAGAACCTAATAATGAGTCAGGGGAATATAGTCTAACAAGAGAAGAGACATTCAGAAATCCTCAGGGTATCTTAGAACCTTAGAACCCTGTAGGAGGATGAAAGTCAGGGCAAACTTTCTGTATCAGGATGTTCCAGGAACCCACAGGTAATGGTGTCTTGACCTCTTGCTATTATGCCCCAGTATACCTAATCTTGGAATTACAATCTACGTCCCACCATTGTCAAGTGCTGTTCAGAAGGTAACTTAAAAGGTGACTCCTCTGTCACTGAAGAAACTGTGCATTAGCCCAAGCATAGAAAACTTGGAGATAGCCCAGCTGTTTAATAGCTTATTCGTTTTCTCCCTCATCCCTCTTACTGCCTCATTACTCAGAACTCTCATATTTTAGTTCATAATACCACTAAAGTGAGCAGGAAGCCTTACAAGAATAACTTTGGGGTTTATGTATTCCTGCAGTGACAATACCTGTTTATTTTTTCCAATCTCTACTGGCACTCGGCTTTCTACTTTTAGACCCTATTAAGTCAATATTCTGTACTAAACAACTTTCTCAAATTGAACTGGCCCTTTTGATAAACCTGGCAGTTCTTCCTCAGTGTAAACCTCAAGTCAGAAAATGTTTCCTAACTGAAACAGACAGGGAGTGAAAAGCTCTTAATCTTCTCCTCACTCAATGTGCAGTGTAGGCATTCAGCACCCAACAATGGAGTCCAGGGTGAGGCAGAGGCACTGCAGATGCTGTAAGGATTTCTTTACTTTTGAGCACTGAGGAAGAGAATTGCTTCAGGGAGAAAAAAGCATTCAACCTCAGTGTCAGCTGAATCTCAGAATGTACAAAGCTGCAGCATGTCTGAGAGGGCTTAGGTGGATTTCTTCCACTACTATGAAGAATGTCAAAGTCAAAAGCGTTGACGTTGGCCCAGGTAGCCCACAACAGTCCCCAGTGTGGCCCAAACCAGATTGAAGTATAATTGGGAAACATTTAGCAAAATAAATAAAAATACAATAAAACGCAGGCAATGTTAACATGTGGTATATTCCTCCCGATTTCTATCTGAGCTTGACATCACTACTCTTTGTGATGGTATAATTATCCTTTCTGTTGGTGAATCCTTTTGTTTTTTTGCTGATCCACTGAACGGGAGTTAATTTTATCAGTCACTCAGGGTCTTATTTGGTGATATTACTTCTTTCTGAACTTGGAAAATTGTCCATCCCAAGAGTTCTGTCACTGTCTGTAAACGTAGAGAGCTTTTCAAATGGGTTGTCAGTGAATCAGGAAGCCAATCAAGGGACTCTATTCTGCTTTCAAGGTGCAGCTCAACTTTCACTGCCCCAGTCCATCAACAAACATTTATTAACAGCATACTAGGCACTAGGGAAGCAAATCCCCAAAGGAAATGACCTCTGCCCTCAAGGAACTTTCATTTTAAAGGGGGAATCAACACCTATACATATAAGTTCAGTAAACACAAAATGTCATAAGCACATATAAAACCCACGATCACTACATTCTACAGTAATTTTTCCACTCGTGTACTCCCATAGTGATCATTTACATGCCATTTTGTTTGCCACTGATATTGTCTTGTAGAGTTTTAACTTTTCCTGCATAGTGGGATGGGGATAAGTTCGGGGAGAGGGATTGTTTTCTGATGAGGTGGGGGGGTGAGGTTTTGCTAAAGAAACTTCACTTCCTCATTCCTTGTGGCTCACAGAGTCAGTAACTTTCTGACTCACTTACCACCTCCCACCTCATCCTTCCCCTCCTCCCATTACAGAGACCAAGAGACAATGGGGGATACTTGAGTTAGAAATGCCAGAGTCCATGGAGCAAAAATATTCATGCTCACCTATATGGGAAGTGCTCCAATCTTCCCCTCTTCTCCCCATGTATTTATATAATTTCCCCAAATAGACTATGAATTCCTGAAAGGCCTGAAGCATGTTTATATCCCCACAGACTTTAGTTTTGTTTTGTTTTTTGTTTTTGTTGTTGATTTTGTCTCAGTTTCTTACTGACTTGAATTGTCCTTTTTAATCTTTTTAACCCCAGTGCCAGTCACTGTGCCTTCTATATTCTATTCACTTCACCTAATAATTTTTAAGTACCTAGTAGGTACAGAGAATTGAATTAAGCACTAGGGATACAAAACCTAAAATGATTTAAGCTCTGTCCCTAGGGAACTTGTCTATTTGGGGGAAAGAATAAATGCATGGATTAGAAATTAGAAAATGAGAAATACATGCAAGGTACTTTTTGGTGGGAATGAGGAGAGACCTTACAACTAGAAGTGGAGAAGGATCAGGAAAGGTGTCATGAAGGAGGTGACACAAGCTAAGGGAAGTAGGGATTCAAGAGGTGAGGTGACAAGGAAGACCATTCTAGGAATGAGAAATATCTTGTGAAGCTTCGATGTAGTGGGTGGAGAGTCTTATACAATGAAGAGAAATCATGGCTGTTTGGTTAGAACGTAGTATGTGTTAAGGGGACTATTATGAAATCAGATTGGGAAGACATATTGAAGCCAGATTGCGAAGGACATTAAATGCCAAATGGTAGAGTTTGAATTTTATCCTAGTGACAAAAGGGAGGTACTAAAACTTCTCAATCAGGAGGGACATTATAAGCAATTTGGTAGCCATGGGGAGGATAGATTGCAGAGAAGAGACCCGATGCAAAGAATACGATTATTGGCTGTTGGAACAGTCTTGGTGAGGTAATGGGGGCCTGAACTAAAGTAGGGACCATGTGCATGGAGGGAAGAGGAAGGATGCAAGATATCTTTGGGAGGGAGAATAAACTAGAGTTGGCAATTGATTTGGGATGGGATGAGTGCAGTGAGGGAGAGTGAAGAATCTAGGCTTACTCAGATTGTGACCTTGAGTAGCTGAGAGGATGGTAGTGTTCTCAGTGAAAATAGGGAAGTTAGGTTAGGTTTCAAGGGAAAAGATGATGAGCTATAGTTTTTGATCTATAGAGTATTCAAGTGGATATGTCCAGCAGAAAATTGATACTATGAGATTGGAGTTCAGAAGAAAAATGAAACTGAGTCTGTTATTTGCAGAGTCATCTTTATAGAGATGATAAATGAAGTCTTGGGAGCTACTGAGATCAGAGAAAAAGAGAGAAGGGGGCCCAGGATAGATTCCTGGGGTCCATCCAGGGTATTAAGTGGCAAGGTAGATAAAAGTGACAGACTTGTAGTCAGGGAGACCTGTGTTCAAATCCTACCTCAGATAATGACTAGTTGTGTGCTCTTGGGTGAGTCACTTAACCTCTGTCTTAGTTTTTTTTTTTTTTTAAAGCAATTGGGGTTAAGTAACTTGCTCAAGGTTACACGACTAGTCATTATTTATGCGTGGGTGCTCATTTTCTGAGGCTGGATCTGATCTCGGGTCATCCCAACTCCGAGGCCGGCACTCTTACTCACTGCGCCACCTAGCTGCCCCTTTAGGGCAATTGGGGTTAAGTAACTTGCCCAAGGTTACACGGCTAGGTTTTTATTTGTGTGGATTAAGTGTCTGAGGCCGGCTCCGAACTCAGGTCCTTCTGACTCCAGGGCCAGCACTCTATTCACTGCGCCACCTAGCCGCCCCCTGTCTTAGTTTTCTTATATGTAAAATGTGGATAATGATATCACCTACATCACAGGGTTGTTGTGAGGATCAAATGAGAGTGCTTTGCAAAGTTTAAAGCACTGTGGAAATGCTAGCTATTATAACTGGAGAGTAGTTAGTAGGTAGAAGGATGGTACTGTTGCTTGTTTTTAGTTTTCTTTCTTTTTTTGCTTTTTGGAGGGCAGTTGGGGTTAAGTGACTTGCCCAAGGTCACACGGCTAGTTTTTGTGTTAAGTGTCTGAGGCTGGACTCAAGCTCAGGTTCTCCTGACTCCAGGGCTCTATTCACTGTGCCACCTAGCCGCCCCACTTCTTTTTCATTTTCAAAGAGGATCTATGACATCATGGGTGATGTCTTGACTCCTGTGTGAATTGGATTTAAGTGAGGCAGACTTGCACAAAGTCATCAGCTTCACCCTCTCTTCCAGTCCAGTGGTGAGATAAAAGTGAGGACCACTGGCAATAGCCTTCAGTATCGTGGATGACCTTAGCATCTTTGAGTCTGACCAACTCTAAGTGTTCCACAATGCCTGCTTCAGTCACCTTCATGGCTGTTGAAACAATTATTCTCATTTGCCCATTCTGCTGGGGAAAGCCTTCATATGCTCCAGGTACATCTTTCCCCCAACTCGCTGATCAGATTTGAAGTCCACTGGTCACCCTTAACCTGGTTTAGTCAATCTGCTTAGATAGTTTACTGGGGTGTGGCTACTCTGCATGCTACAACTTCTTAGAGTCATAAGCAAGACCTGAGTGGCATGTAGATATCAAAGGTGGGTGAGCAGCCCTGAAAAGTGCTTGGCAAACCCTCACACCAGAAAGGCTAGTCCTCCTTGAATACCCTATATACCTCAGGATGGTATAGTTTCATAGAAACCAGGGGGGAAAAGAATATCCAGGAGGAAATGAATGGCCAACACTGAAAAGAGGTCAAATAAGATAAAGTCTGAGAAAATTGCACTGAATTTTGCAGTTTAAGATAACTTTATCAACCTTTGAGAGGATACTTTTTTTTCTACTGGGGGTATTTGAAACATGTATGGTAGGGAAGGAAGTAGAAGTAATAAGAATAGGCAAAATTTTCAAGGAATTTTGTTGTACAAGGGAGAAAAGATGCAGTGATATTAAAGTCAAATGAAAATTTTTAAAGAAAGGAAAGACCTTTACATATTTGTAGATAACTAAGAAAGTGGTAGTGTTAAAGAAAAATTGAAGGTTGGTTAGAGAGAGGATGATAGAGGCAAGATACTAGAAGAGATAGAAAGGGTTGGGATCAGGGAACCAAGGAGAAGCATCCTTGGCAAGAAAAAGATCACCTTTTCTTCATCAATTAGAGCAAAGGTAGAAAGGCAGGGATGGTGTTGAGTCTAGCACAGTGGATATAGCACTGGGCTTAGAATCAGGAAGATTTATGTTCATGAGCTCATATCTGACCTCAGACATTTCTTAGCTATGTGACCCTGCTCAAGACACTTAACCCTGTTTGCTCCAGTGCCTCATCTGTCAAAGGAGTTGGAGAAGGAAATGGCAAAGCACTCCAGTATCTTTGCCAAAAAATCCCAAATGGGGTCACAAAGTCAAACATGACGGAAAAAATGACTCAGCAACAACGATAAAAATGTGAGATGTCAGCTTAGGAAAAAGCAGAAATTCACAAAGGATGACCTTAATTTTCTTGGTAAGTATGAAGCAAGGCCCATGGCCATGAATAAAGAGTTGAGGGGGGGGGAGGTTTGTAGTTGATTCAAGGAGAAATGAGAAAGTTTGAAACAGATGTTGTTGGATTTGTGATAGGGAGTCAGTCACGGAAGAATAAAAGAACTGTGATATTGAGGGTTCACTTGAAATTAGACATCATCAGTTTCTAATAGATCCAGAATAGCATGTTGTTGTTTTTTTTAACTTTTTCTAAGGACATTTAGCATCACAAGAGTTGAAATGGAGGTTAATGAGGTAAATAGTCCAGAACTGGGGCTTAGAAAGGGATGAATAATCAGTCATAAGGCAAGGGGATAAGGTATTTGAGGGTGGAGGACAGTGAAAAGTTGAACTGGTTAAGGATAGCATCAAGATTACAAAGGGAAGAAAGTAAGGCTGAAGTAGAGGTGATAGACTAGGAATGATTGAAGGGTTAGAGTGAAGGTTTCAATGAAAGTGAAGAATAGGCATTGAATATTTCTGAAATGGGAGATTAGGAGAAGGGAAGATAGAAAGACAGGAAGATAAAAGGACCAGAGGGAGAAAGAGATAATCTAAGGAATTTCATAGTTCTGAAATGGGGAGGAGTAATATCTATAGGTGATGATGAGATTGTGGGTATGCCCCTCCTTGTGTGCCTGTGGGGGCATGAAGGTACAGATCATAGGCGTTGAGGTGGTTGACAAAGTGAAAGCCAGAATTTTTGAGGGAATGTTATTAATGGGTATATTGAAATTCTTAAGTATAGTCACAGTTGGTGTAGAGAGGAAGACTATGAACCAAGTATTGAACTTTTTGGAAAGATGGAGAGTAATTTGGTGACCACAGTTGATTGTCACTAGGATTTTGAGAGAGGCTAATATAATCAGATAGAGTAAACCTCAAAAAAGAAGAGGTAACTGAATGGTGTTAGTGGTGGGGAAAAGCTACCTACTGCAATATTTTTAAATTTTGTGTTTACTTTTAGTTTAAAACATTCATTTCCACAAGATTTTGAGTTACAAATTTTTCCCCATCTTTCCCCTACCAATCACCCTAAAACAGCAATCCCACTGAATACCCCCTCCCCCAATCTGCTCTTTCCTATATCCTCCCCTATTACCGCTCCAACTTTCCAGTAGGGCAAGGTGAATTTCCATGCCCCAGTGCCTGTACATTTTATTTCCCAGTGCATATAAATAATAATAATAATAATAATATCTTTAAACATTTTATTTTAAAACTTTGAATTCCAGATTCTTTTCCTTCATCCCTCATCACCCAGCCTTACTGGGAAGATAATCAATTCAATATAGGTTGTTCATATGTAGTTATACAAAACATTTCCATAGTAGATATATTGTGAAAGACTGACTATATTTCCCTCTATCCTATCCCACCCCACCCTTGTTCTATTTTCTACTTTGATCCTGTCCCTTTTCAAAAGTGTGTGCTTATAACTACCCTCCCTCCCAATCTGCACTCCCTTCTATCATCCCCCCTCTTATCCCCTTCCCCCCTACTTTCCTGAAGGGTAAGATAGCCAATTTAGTGTTTATGTTATTCCCTCCTTAAGCCAAATTCAATGAGAGTAAGGTTGACCCATTCCTTTTTGCCTTCCTGTTCTTCCTCTCCATTGTAACAATTTCCTCTTGCTTCTTTTATATGAGATAATTTACCCTATTCTGTCTCTCCCTATCTCCTCTCATTATATCCCTCTCTCCCCTCTTAATTTAATTTTTAAAAAATATCATCCCTTCCTATTCAGTTGATCCTGTGCCCTCTATATATACCTGTACACATGTGTACACACACTCACATATGTATTCATATGCACATATCCTCCTAAATAGACATACACACATTTATATTCCCTTCGACTATCCTTATACTATGAAAAGTTTCATAAGTTACAATTATCATTTTTCCATGTAGGAATATAAATAGTTCAACTTTGATAAGTTCGTCATGATTTCTTTTCCCTGTTTACCTTCTCATGCTTCTCTTGCTTCTTGTATTTGGATGTCAAATTTTCTATTCAACTCTGGTCTTTTCATCAGGAATGCTTGAAAGTTCTCTTTTTCATTGAATGACCATATGTTCACCTGGGACATTATAGTCCATTTTGCTGGGTAGTTGATTCTTGGTTTTAATTCTAGCTCCTTTGCCCTCCAGAATATAATATTCCAAACCCTCAGATACCTTAATGTAGAAACTGCTAGATCTTGTGTTATCCTGATTGTATTTCCACAATATTCAAATTGTTTCTCCTTGGTTGCTTGTAATATTTTCTCCTTGATCTGGGAACTCTGGAACCTGACTATAATATTCCTAGGAGTTTTCTTTTTGGGATTTTTTTCAAGAGGTGATCAGTAAATTCTTTCAATTTCTATTTTGCCCTTTGGTTCTAAAATATCAGGGCAATTTTCCTTGACAATTTCTTGAAGGATGATTTCCAGATTCTTTTTTTGATCATGGTTTTCAGGTAGTCCAATAATTTTTAAATTATGTCTCCTGGATCTATTTTCTAGGTCAGTGGTTTTTCCAATGAGATATTTCACATTGCCTTCTATTTTTTCATTTGTTTGGATCTGTTTAATAGTATCTTGATTTCTTATAAAGTCATTAGCTTCCATTTGCTCCAATCTAATTCTGAAGGAATGATTCTCTTCAGTGAGCTTTTGAGATTTTTTTTCCATCTGGCATATTTGGCTTTTTAAGGTATTCTTCTCCTTATTGGCTTTTTGGACCTCTTTTACCATTTGAGTTAGTCTATTTTTTAAGGTATTAAATTCTTCAGTCAGGTTGTTGACTCTCTTTTCATGATTTTCTTGCACCATTATCATTTCTCTTCCTAATATTTCCTCCACTTCTCTTGCTTGATTTTCAAAATCCTTCTTAAGCTCTTCTATGGCCTGTAACCAATTCATATTTTTCCTAAAAGCTTTTGGTCCAGGAATTCTGACTTTGCTGTCTTCCTCCTGTTCTATGCTTTGATCCTTTTTGTCCCCAAAAGAGGAATCTAAAGTTTGATTGTTGTGCTTGCCTTGCTTCCTTTGCTTGCTCATGTTGCCACTCAATTACTTGACTTTTGAGCTTTTTGCCACAGTAGAACTCTGCTTCTAGAGAGGAGAGCTTGGTCCCAAATTGCTGGGATTTTTGCAGCTGCTGGAAGTATTAGTTGGGTGCCCTCTCTAAAGTCCCCACAAGCTCTGGCACCTGGTCATACACCCCAGGACCTCCACCCAAGACAGCAATCCAAGCCAGGGGCTCTGAAGCAGCCACATGGCAGTAAGCTGCACCTCTGCCACTTCTTGTCCCAGGGGGCAGGGGCCTGACACGCTCTTATGTCCCCCCCAGTTCCAACAGAGTTCCACACTGACTTTTACTTTGTCTTTGGCATTTATGGGATGATAATTCTGGAAACCACCACAGGGGCTGGTGATACACTCTCCCAAAGTCCACTCCAGCTACTGCTGGTCAGGGCCGCCCTGAAGCTAAACCTATGGGCTTGAAAGGGGCTGGACTGAGCTCCCAGTACATTGTGATGGACCCTTCCTGTCTGCCTACTGGGCTGCCTTCAGCAGGAGATTTGTTTCTCTCTGTCATTTTGTGGGTTCTGTAGCTCTAAAGTTTTTTAGAGTCATATTTTATAGGTATTTGAGGTGGGGGGAGCTCACAGAGTTTTCCTGCTTCTACACCTACCTATTGAAAAAATTTAGGCTATAAGATAAACCCACATAAATCATCCATATTTCTATATTATCAACAGAACCCAGTAGCAAGAAATAGAAATTCCAACAATAACAATTCATCTGGAAGACCAAAAGGTCAAGAATATTCCCTGGTTTAGGATATTAATGAAATGAATGAATGAATTAATCAATGAAATTAATTAATGAAAACAAATGCAAAGGAGGCTAGCCTAGCTACACCAGATCTAAAACTATATTAGAAAGCACCAATCATCAAAACTATTTGGTACTGTCTAAGAAATATAGTGGTGGAATAGGTAAGGTACACAAGACACAATAGACTATAGATTGCTATAGTAATCTATTGTTTAATAAATCCAAAGATCCCAACTTCTGGTATAAGAACTCACTATTTGACAGAAACTGTTGGGAAAACTAGAAAATAGCATGGCAAAAAGCTAGGCATAAACCAACATCTCACACTCCATACCAAGATAAGGTCAAAATGGGTACTTGATTTAGAAATAAAGGGTGATACCATAAGCAAATTTGGAGAGCTATGAATCGTTTACTGATGCCTGCACCTTGCAGCACAAGCAAAAAAGTGAGAGGGTGAACAAATGAAGAATCATGGACCAGGCGGCAATTGGAAGCATTCATATGTTTATTGCATGCATGCTAATCAAGTCTCAAATAAGCATCTGAGGGTTAGGGTTTATATACTCTAGCTGAAGCACTTACATCATACTTTCTCATGGGAAACTTCATGTAGTTTGCTACATGAGGTACCTAACTTGCAACTTTGCCAGAGGCTATTCTCTATCCTTGCTTTCTTATCTCATGCTTCACTACTTTATCTATAATCTCTCAAGTGGCCAGGGTTTCAGGGAAGGCCAGAATGTTACAAGCTTCCCTTGCACTGGAGATGGGCAATGGGGAGGAGAGGTGGGGAGTGGGGGAGTGAGTGAACATCCTGAGATACTGGGCCTGGGTGGGGAGAAACAGGCTCAAGTGGTCCTTGGCCTGGATTCACACCCATGGCAGACCCCTCAGAGCTAACCCTCGACATTGCCCCCTACAGTTTACCTGTCAGACCTATGGAGAAGGGAAGATTTTATGACCAAAGAAGAGATAATGAACATTATGAAATACAAAAGTAGATAATTTTGATTATGTTAAATTTAAAAGATTTTGCACAAACAAAGCCAACACAACCAAGATGAGAAGAAAAACAGAAATATAGGAAACAATCTTTATATCCAGTGGTTCTGATAAAGGTCTCATTTATAAAATATATAAAGAACCTAATCAAATTGATAAGGATACAAGTCATTCCCTAATTGACAAATACTCAAAGTATATATATATATATATATATATATAAATATATATATATATATATATATATATATATATATGGAGAGAGAGAGAGAGAGGCAGTTTTCAGTTGAAGAAATTAAAACTATCTATAGTCATATGAAAAATGCTCTAAATACTATTGATTAGAGAAATGAAAATTAAAACAAAATGTACCTCTGAGGTATCACCTTATACCTATCAGATTGGCTAATATGACAGAAAATGAAAATGATAAATGTAGGAGAAGATTGGGAAAATTGGACCAGTAATGCATTTTTGGTGGAGTTGTGAATTGATGAAACCATTCTGAAGAACACTTTGGAACTATGCCCAAAGAGCTACAAAATTATACCCATACTTTGATCCAACAATACTACTTCTAGATCTATATCCCAAAGAGATTATAAAAATAGGAAAAGGACCAACACATACAAAAATATTTATAGTAGTTCTTTCTGTGGTGGTCAAGAATTGGAAATTGAAAGAATGTCTTTCTATTGCAGAATGACTGAACAAGTTGTGGTATATGAATGTAATGGAATACTATTGTGCTATTAGAAATGATGGGCAGTAGATTTCAGAAAAACCTGGAAAGATTTCCATGAACTGATACTGGGTGAAATGAGCAAAACCAGGAGGACATAGTACACAGTAACAACAACATTGTGCGATGATCAACTGTGATAGATTTAGCTCTTCTCAGCAATACAATGATCCAAGACAATTCCAAAAGATTCATGATGGAAAATGTTATCCACATCCAGAGAAAGAACTATGGAGTGAGTATAGATCAAAGCATAGTATTTTCACATTTTTTTGTTTTTTCTTTCTCTTGGTTTTTCTGATTGGTATTTCACAACATGACAAATGTGGAAATAAGTTTAATGTTGTTTTACATGTATAACCTATATCAGATTGCCCTGCTTCATTGAGTACAGTGGGGGGGTAGGGGGAAGGGAGAAAGGGAGAAAAGTTTGGAACTTAAAATCTTGCAAAAATTAATGTTGAAAATGATCCTTACATGTAATTGGAGAAAAAATAAAATACTATTAAATGTGAAAAAAAGGTGCCTATTCACCCTTCTGGTCCCCTTCTTGGGTTTGGGGGCAGGGAGGTAGAGCCAGAAAAAAGGTAGAAGTGACCCCTCTTCTGAGCTTTCCTATTACTGTTTTCAACTGGACCAAATTGGCCTCTAACCTGTGGGCTAGAGGCAGGAGAGTCAGGAATCAAATAGAAGTTTAATTTCAAAGTGAGAGAAATGGCTTACAAGCAAGGACACATGTGCAGGCGCCCTGCCCCTAGTTGGGGGGAATCCACTTTATGTGAATGAACCACCTACTTGTGGCTAGATAGAGAGTCAAACAGGGTAATGTAGCAACAAGGGTGAGGCACAACAGAACAGTGAGGCAAGATTGTCTAGTGACAAAAAGTGTGTTCATAGCAGGGTTTCATGACCAGAACTTTTCTGAGCTTGCCCTGTGCTTGTCCAAGCTCAGAAAACACCTGGTGCTGGTCAAAGCAATACAATAATTATGGAATTTTGCCAGAGGGTGAGATCACCCAAAAGATGAGTGCAAAGGATTGTTGTTATGCCAAGCTTGAGGCATAGCTTGCTTTCTGGGCCTTAGCTCTGGAAAACAGGTGTCTCCTAATAGTGTCTTGATACTGTCAAGGACACCACCATCCTTACTGTTACTCAGATTCAAAACTTCTCTGTCATCCTCAGCTTCTCACTCCCCTCCTCCCTGCCCTCTCACTTATCCAATCAGTTGCCATATCTCCTTACTTTATCCACAAAGCCTTTTGGATCCATCCCTTTCCCTCCACTCACACAACTACCACCCTACTTTAGGTTAGCCAGTACTATTGCAATAAGCTCCTAATTGGTCTCCCTAATTCAGATCTGTCCTCATTCTGATCTGTCTTCCACAAAGCTGCTAAAGCAATCCTAAAGCACACAGTAGGTCTTCCCATGTTGCCTCCATACTTAATGACCTCCAGTGGATTCCTATTAACTCTATGATCAAATATTAACTCTTGGTAGGCATTTAAGACGTTTTACAACCTGGGCCCTGCCTATCTTTCCAGTAGTCTTACACATGACTCTGTTTCACAGACTCTTTGGTCCAGTCATACTGATTGACTCGTTACCTTCCTCCCATTTCTGTGCCTTTGTGCTGGCTATCACTCGTGTCTGGGCTCTCCTCCTTCCCTCCCCGTCCTTCTCCATCTCCCTCCTCTCTTATCTTTATCTCTCCCTTTTTCTATGTCTCTCTCCTCTCTCTTCCTTTCCCTTTATCTCTGACTTCAAGAACTATTTCTAATCTCACCCGTTTCAGGAGGTTTTTGCTGGTTCCCTTAGACTCTAGTATTTTCCTCTCTTTCCATGTATTCTGATATATTTTTGTACATCCATCCATACACACACATGTTGTTTTCTACATTAAAATACATGTTCCTTGAAGGCAGAGACTGTTTTTGCTTTGTCTTTCTAATTCTAGCCACTAGCCCAATGTGTGGCATACAGTCAGAACCTCATAAGTGTTGATTAAAAGGTTAATAACTGAAGAATATAGCTTGTCTTCCAGGAGGAGCCTGGTTTCCACATTTGTAAGAAGATGGAAAGAGTGGGAGATGAGGAGATTTAATTCAGTAGAGTTTGTTAACTGGGGCATAAGGGAAGAGGAAGGAACACACAAGATAGGGACATGGGACAGGTATATTTGAAATGGATGGGAATGAAAGATTGGGGAGTAATAGCAGGGGACTCTGAATCACAAGGATTTGGAGAAAAAGAGATACTAGTCATAGGATAGTATATTGTTGTTCTTTCCTCTGTAGTAATGGTAGCTTGGTGCTTCTGGGCCCAGATAGGTTATTGATTTGATTTTCTCCTTCATTGAATTATGTAAGGAGGAGGGTGGTACAAGGCTGTGGTGCTGGGGTCACTTCTGGTAGTGAGAGTCAGAGACTTATCTGCTCTCATAAAATGAGATATCTGTAAAGCACACTGAAACTTAAAGTGCTATGTAAATAATGGCCATCTTATCAATAAAGGTGTTTCTATAAACATTTTAGAACATATAAGTTCTTTTCCTTTTTCCCTAATCATCTTTGTAAATAGACCTAGCAGAGGTATTGCTAGGTGAAGGGGTATAGGCATTTAATAACTCTTTGGGCATAATTCCAGATTATTCTCCAAAATGGTTAGATCAGTTCACAATTTCACCAACAATGAATTAGTATTTCACTTTTTCTGCATCCCTTCCAACATTTGTCACTTTCCCCTTCAATCACTTTAGCCAGTCTGATAGGTACAAAATGATATCTTCCCAGACCTCAGCTTATGTGTTCATTTCCTCCTCCTAGATAAAGGTGGAGATGCAGTGGGACTGTGATCCAGCAGTCCTGGTGGCTAGTGATAGGTCTGGCAATGTCACACATTGTTTATGGACTACATAGAAGAGAGACTAGAATCAAGGTATTAAATTATAAAGCTATAGAAATATTTCTAGGTAATGATCTGAACTTGGGTAGTGGCCATGTGAATGCAGATGCTAGATATCTTGTGGAAGTAATATTGACAAGACTTGGGGATGGGAGGTCATTGGGGTTGGCAGGCTGAAGGAGAGTGAAGAACTGATAATAACTGCTGGCTATCTGGTGATACCCTCAGTGGAAACAGGAAAGTTAAGGAGAGGTGAGTTTCAAGAAAAAAAAAACTTAAATTCTATTCCATAAATGTTCAATCTGAGGTGACAGTAACATCTATTGAAGATGCTTAATAGGCAATTGTTTATGTTAGGGCTAAAACTCAGGAGAGAGATGAGGGCAGATAGGGAGTTTGGGGAGTTATAGGCATAGAGATGTTAATTGAACCCATGAGAGGTGATGAGATTTCAGAAAGAGACAGACAAGAGAAAGAGAGAGACAGAGAGAGAGAAACAGAGACAGAGACAGAGAGAGAGAGACACAGAGAGAGAGAGACAGAGAGAGAGAGGTTTAGGGCCAAGCCCTAAGGTATGGTCACAGTTAGGAGTCAGGGTATGGTATGATATAGCAAGGAGGACTAAGAAATAAATCATAAAATTCTATGATACTGAGAGCAATACCATAGAATCCCAAAGTGGAAAGATTTTCTAGGAAAATGAGTTAGGAGTATCAAAAGTTACTAAGAGGTCTTGAAGGATGAAGATTTAGAATAGGCCATCAGAAATGCAAGTAGTAAGAGTGGATGACCCTTTGAAGGAGCTTGGCAGTGAAAAAGATATTTTAAGGATAGAGGAAATGTGGGCATATTTGTAGGGAGCAGGAAAAGAATTAATGAATAAACAGAGATTGAACACATATGAGTATGTGTGTGAGTTCATGTATGTGTGTGCATGCATGTGTGTGTGTGTGTGTGTGTGTGTGTGTGTGTGTGTATAAGAGAGAGAGAGAGAGAGAGAGAGAGAGAGAGAGAGAGAGAGAGAGAGAGAGAGAGAGAGAGTCAGAGAGAGAGCCATAATAATAATGGAGTAAACTCTCAGGAAACTGAATAGCATGTGATTAAGGTTATAAGTAGAGGTTTTTTTTGGTAAGGATAAAGGTTACATCTTTCTCAGAGATGAGAGCAAAGGAGGATAGAATGTCAAGGGAATTCAAGGTGTGGAGGATGGAGCTTTTGATGGATGGACTCAATTTTCTTGGTGAAGTATGAGATAAGGTACTTTACTAAGATTTGAGGCAGTGGCAGAGGTGATGTTCTGAGATGTGGAATAGGGAGGAAGAGGGAGATCATGACAGATGACCTCTATTTTCTTCATAAATTAGGAAGTAGGTTTCAGTGCTGAGAGGGAGAGAGCAAGGGGGTAGTATAGGATGCTTGAGAGGACAGGTTTTGAATATTTGCTGTGGAGAATTTGACAGTCAATCAGGGAAGAATGAAAGGATTTTCATCCAGCAGTAATGGTCCAGTTGAGATTGGATAGTAAATTTTAAATGGAAACAATCAGCACAGTTGTATGACTTTAACAGATTTTAACAGAAAAGCTGATGCTGGAGGTACCCCAGAAATGGGTTTGCCAAAGTATAAGTATCAACAAGACAAGGGATTCAAGAGGATAGTGTATCAAGCCTGTGAAGTGAGGCCAGAGAAGGGGTGATGAGATGAGAGAACAGGGTAGGGTAAAGGGACTAGAGTTCTTGTTGAGGACAAAAAATGGTCTAAACAAGCTATAATGAATTCATATGTGTCACCAGTCCTGTAGACTTATCTCCAGGTGGCAGGGTATGAGGCATACACATAAGTTACTTTGCACTTGGAGAAGCTCTAGGGTAGCAGGCTCAGAATCCCTAGAAGCTCAGGCCATATAGCACTTTTGATGCCCTTGTGCTTTAAAACTCAAAAGCTTATGGAAGTGAATGCTGAAAACTAAAAATTAATTAATTAAAAAAGGAAGGTTCTCTATGCATGATCTTACTCATCCTTTCTAGAAAGAATCTAAAGTCCTTGACATTTGATTCTTTAATCACTTTCATTTTTAGTATCACCAATTTGGAGCTAGAAGGGAACTTGGAGTTCATTTAGGCACAATTCTGTACCCCCAAAGCCACCACCTTTACCCCAAATTTGAAGATGAGGAAGCTGAGATGGAAAGAAGTGAAGCAATTTGCCCAAGGTCAAACCCAGGTGTTCCAATTCCCAAACCTAGTATTTTTTCCTCTACACGTTTCTGTAGCTGAGTTTAACAGTAACTTACCAAATAACCTAGTCAGAAGGCAAATCAAGGTCTGGTAAGTGGTACTTTGGGATGTTGCTATTTCACTCTGGATAATTTAACTTCGTGTTTTTTTCAGTGAACTAATGTTTGTAGTTCTTGTTATAAATGATAGGATTCCTGGCTGTGTGGTAACTGTTTGGCTGAGACTGGGTTCTGTCTCTAGAATAAGGGCAACTCTTTGGGAGTTCATGTTGATTTCTAAATGTGGGCAGATTTTAGCACTGCAGTTTACAGTGTGATTTGAAGATTTCTAATCTCTCTAGAGCTGTCTAGAAATGTTACTACAAATATTTGCCGAGTTGGCTTTATCACATTGAAAGGTGTCTGTGTAGGAAATAAATAGCAGAAATTGAAACTGAGTTTTGACATTTTTTTTCATAATGGGGGGGTTGAGTGGGGGAAGGGAAATAGAGGCACAGACAAATCAGGAAAAAACAGCTGACTAAATTGAAAAATAAATCTTTTTCTAACCTCCCCATCTGCTACATACTGTATTTCTTCTGCAAATACCAAGTTTAATGAAATATACACCACCAAATGCAAAATGCATTGAAGTGGGAATAACAATCACCAACTTCTGACTGGTAATATGTTTACTATAATAAATGAGTTGCCTGAACAGCTGTTCATTTTTTGCAATTTCTCACATCATTCCTGTCTTTGAAAGGCTTTAAAAAATATCTAAGCTTAGAGAGGCTATTTGGTTTTTAAATCGAGCAGATTAATGATAATCTTGTTAGCATTAGGATGGTAACTTTCATTTAATGGATGAGTCATCCCATGAATCTTGGGAAATCCTAGGGACTTGCTACTATTACCTGAAGCAGCTGCTGGCAATGGCCCTAATGAGGGCTCTGGTATTACTCCCACTCAGAGGATAACTTTGGGCAGTATTATCAAAGCAGAGGGAGCAAGAGGAGGTACTTGTTATAGACTGCCCATAATTCTGTAGTTGCAATTTATTTAGAAATGGGTTAGGTTGGATAGGGGTAAAGAGAAGGTGCTAGGTCAGATTTCTCTGTGCAGACACAGGAAGGCTTTGGGTTTCAGTTGCTTCCCGATGGTTTTCTTTTGGTCACCCTGGGCTCTGTATACTCCTAGGCTCTAGAGAATTCTCATAGGCTGGGCTATGTTGTAAAAAAGATTTGGGCTCAGAGTTGGGTGATGATGACAGTTGTATCCTCAGCCCTACCTTCCTCATTCTCTTCATCATGTTAGCATGGGAGGACACAGGACCTTTGCAGGCACAGTAGTAAGAATCCTGATTCCTGCTTTTAGACTTTTCCTACCATTTTACTGAGTGAATGAAAAAGAAACAAATGTGTAACACTGAATTTAGAGTCCTCAAAGAAGTCATAGCCAAGATAAACCCTCAGAATAATGAGGCAGAATTTTTTCTCATGGTGCACCAAATGAAGTTAACTCGAATTAAAGTTGGATTCTTATTAACAAACTAACATTCATTGTTCTTTGTTCTCAAACAAGATCATGACATTAGGAAGATGATGTCATGACTTGCAAGTGAATTGGATTTAAGTGAGGGAGGGCTGTGCAAGGTCACCAGCCTCACTTTCTCCTCCAAGTCATCTGGGTCCAGTGGTCAGATTTAGAACCAGACAACTGGCGATTGCTATTAGTTTTAATCACTGAATGGGCGTTGCCCCAGTCAGACCGAGACCTGGGAAAGACCTTAGCTTATTAACTAACACCAACATATTAGGAGGTAGTCTATTGCAGTGGAAAGAGTGCTGAATGTAGAGCATTGAAGTTGAGGTCATGGGTCCTGATCTCAAATATTGGCTCCTCTGTTCTTCCCCCTTCTCTTTTTCTCCTCTTCCCTCCTCTCTTCTTTCCCCTTTCCTCTTCTTCTCTTCTTTCTTCCTCTCCTCCCCTCTCTATCTTCCCCCCCCTTTCCCTCTCTTCCTCCCCTCTCTCTCTCTGTCTTCTCTCCTTCTACTCCCCTCCCCCACATACAGTATGCTCACTCTTCGCTCTAGATCTATCATTTCAAGTTTCTAACCTTTCCTTTAGGTTCATGAAGGAATAAACCTTAAAAGTCATCTAGTCCAGTCATCTCATTTTATGGGTAAAGAGGCAGTTAGGTTCCCAGTAGTTAATGCACTGGACCTGGCATTAGGAAGACCTGAATTCATTTAACCAGCTGTGTGACTCTGGGCAAACCACTTAATCCCTATTGGCCTCAGTTTCCTCAACTCTAAGATGGAGTTAATAATAGTACCTACCTCACAGGGTTGTAGTGAGGGACAAATGAGATATTTGTTTAAAAAAAGTGCTTGACACAGTGAATATCACAGATAAGGCACTATATCTATATCAATCTATCTATCTATGTCACAAAAATAGTAAATAGCAGGGGCCAGATTTGAGCCCAGATTGTTTCCTCTACATCCAGCATTATTTTACTTTGCTGCCAGTATTTTGGGCCAACACCACATGATTCCTATCTCAGTATACAGTAAGGACTAAGGGATGGCTACACCCATTCTGGTTTTAGGAAAGACTTCATCTGTAATGAGGACAAGCACTGCCTTTTGCCTAAAACTTGTAGGATTCCTGAGCCAAAGATGAAGTCAGACAGCCCTCCAGGGCAGATATGTCAAACTCACTGCCTGCTTATCTCACAGGGCTTATAACAGTCTGGTCTGGAGTGCAGCTGAGCCAGATTAAAATGTAATTGGGAAATATTTAGCAGAATAAATAAATATACAATAGAACATAGATAATGCTACATTTTAAAACTAAGTCAATAAGTTGCCCATGGGGGTCCTTACATATATATATATATTAGTGGTCCCAATTTTCTACTTGAGTTTGATATCCCTGGTCCAGCATCTAGGCCCCTTTAAGGTCCAAAGTTATGCTTCATGGCAAGCAGTGAACATCTCTATATACTCAACAAGCATTTGGGCTCAACTATGCTTGATCCTGAGCTTCCGATTAAAAAAGAGACAGTCCTTGTCCTCAAGAAGCTTACATTCTTTATTATATTAAGATGTGCTACTTAATTTTTTATATAAGTCTGTTTTGAAAACTTGCTCCATTATCTCTGCTGGCGACTTTGAATTCAGTCCAGATCTAGTCTCACCATCCTTTTGGTTTTTGCTGACTTTGGTTCCATCCTCTACCCATAATTATTTCCTACCCCTTTCACCTTTCTTATTCCTTAGAATAGTGACTGTCTGTCTGTCTCTCTCCCTCTCTTCCCCCTCTCTCTCCTTCTCTTCCTCCCTTTCTGCTTTCTCTCTCTTCTCTCTGTTCTTCTCCCTTCTTTTATCTCTACATCTCTGCCTCTTCATCTTTCATTCCTCCCAGCCTGTCCTCTCCCCACCCCAGATTTGATGGTTTGATATACATTTTACCACTGTTATGACTGATTGCTTAGTACTATTTTCCCACTGATTTGTAGTATTTGTTCACTAAGTAGACTATCTCAACGTCTGTGTGTTGGCCAAAGCCTCCCTGTCCAATCCTGTATATTCTTTACTAAAAACTTCTCGACTTGAGTATAATCCTCACTTGGCTTAAAGAGTTCTAGAGATATACTGTTTTCATCCCAATTGTTACAAGTTGGCACCAAACTGCAAAGAAGCCAAACTACCAGACATCTGATATGTGGAGTAAAATAGACTATAATATCCACATATTCAGTCTCTTTGTTGTGGTTTCAACTCTGCCCACCCAGGGACCCCCAAAACTGTTGTGGTTTCATGATGTGTTGTGGTGGAATCATCTCAAAGAATTCAATCAGACCACCTCTCATCCAAATATAGGCACTTATTGAGATTGACACCTCTCATGAAACAGGCTAAGTTCCAAGAGGAACTAGCAACTTCCAAGAGAGCAAGATGGATTTTTATAGGGTAAAGATATAATTACATAACAGAAATTATGAATATTAAAAGGCAGGAGGGGTCTGGTAAGGAATTAGGTAGTAGGGGAGGGGTCCCAGCCACAGTGGAACTGCACATGTGATTATGCATAATGCATATAGAAAAACCCATGGGGAGTATGTATGTATGAAAATGATTATTATGTATATAATATAATATAGATAGATAGATTATTATAAGCCTCTCTACAATATAAGTTTACTCTAGGTCAGTTCTTTACTATTACTGGGAAGTTGCCTACTTAGGGAAAGTCCCTTCTATTGTTTTGGGGTCCACATCCTGCTTAGGCATCCTGGTGGTGCTACTTTCTGATAGGCTGAGTATTGTGGTCCTGTCTGAGACGAGATGGATGTGGTTGTGGTTGAGTGCATGTACATACCTGCTGTTTATGTGGGAAATATGAAGAATGGGTCTGAGGGCAATGGCTAGCTAGAGACAGTGGCTGGGATCTCATCATATAGACATGCCTGCTATTTCTGTGAGAAATATGAGTTCATGGACATACATGTTGTTTTAGTGAGCAGCAAGAGATATTTGAAGAAGTTAGGATATTGAGTGTGAGGCAGTGGGGGGGGGAGTTAATGGCTAGGTAGGGGCAGTGGGGTATATAAGGTGATTAGAATATTGGGGCTGGGGGCAGCTTTATTAGGATTCCATCATCTTGGGCCTACTCTGAGAGTCTCAAATTTCTTCCATTATGGGGGTAAGAAGTGTTTTAGAATTGATATGCTATCCCAGGAGTACTTCAAGGTTTCTAAGACTTGTAAATCCATTTAGTTCTGGGATTTTTACCTTTGGGAGTTCATAGCTTAGAATCAAAGTAGGAAACCTTCACCCAAGTAGTAGACTCCCTGAAAAACAGAATGGAGCCAGCAGAATTCAGTGATTCCATGAGGAATGAGAAATAGCAAAATAAAGTTGAAAGTTGTATTTTTGGACACGGGCAATATGGGAATTCTTTTAACTTTGATATGCAGATTTGTTACAAGGGTTATGTTTTTGTTCTAATTTTTCAATAAGGAAGAGGAGGAGGTGGGAAGAAAGACAATAAATGCTTGTTAATTTGAAAAATAGTTTTAAAAATTGTCTCTAGGGTTCCTTTGGATTCAAAACTGCTTTATTGACTGGAATAGATTTCTCCCTTTCCTCCATTGAGTCTGGTAATCTCTGGAGGTCTGCAGATTGCCCTGGGATTGCAAAATAGGGGTCAGCTTTTGTTGTAAACCTGCATTTATAATTTACTCTTGAATAATCCACATAAATGCAGTTCAGTTCTTTCCTTCTCAATGCATTGGTCTTACCCACAGTAGTGATCTCTTCCATTACATGAGATACCACATACTTACTGGAAGTGCCCAGTTCAGTAGTGACATAGCCTTTCTCTTACCGTGTTGTTGGATCTCATGGGCATAGTTGGAGTGCTAGCTGTATCATGGCATGCCTATGGACTTCTGTGCTGCTTGTTGTTGTGCCCCACTTTGGTTTCATGTTGAATTAATCCCATGTAGTAAGCAAAGACTGCTGAAATAATGATACTTATAGTCCAGAAAGTGGATTTGATTTACAAATTTTAGCTCAGTAATTTGACAAGTATATGTTCAGCTACTTTAATTTTTGGAACCATGATTATAACACTCCTTGTTAGAAAATTGGATTTTTGTTTACTTTTTAATCTACTAAAAGGATAGGCTATTGAGGGATTCTTGAGAACATTCCACATTTAGAAGTTTTGTAAAGTGGTTGGAGGGAGGAGTGGGGGTGGGCTTTCAATTTTATTTGAAAATAAAGTTTCTGTCTTTTCTCAAAAAAAAAAAAAGCAAAGGAAGAAAAAGAAGTGGTTTAGGGTTACAGGGAAAGCCAGAGTTGAGTAGAGAGCATTAGTGGCTCAGTGATTGGTAGAACCAAGTTCATTTATCTAATGAATCACTTGGCATTTACTCCAGTCAGGGCCTGAAAAGATCACAAGCCTTTGGAATGAATCAGTCACTTACCAGGGCTCTGCCTTCCCTGTCAGAAGCTCGGCATCTCAAGTCTTGATTCAGTCTGTGCTAGCTTTACCATAACGTCTGTCAGGTGATTGGCTTTGATTGTCAGATTAAATCAGACATGGTCTCATGTAATCACTCTTCCATTGAGCCCCTTGTCTTTGAAGGCAGCTCTGTTGAGCTTTCAATGACTTCTGTAAAGCCAGAGCCCCAAATGCAAGGGAAGAACAAGAACTTTGCAAATAGAAGTTTAAAAAAATTTTGCTTCTCTCTCTTACTCTGTTCCTGACTCTATCTTTCTTTCTATATATAATCTTTCTCTCTCTGTTTCCCTGTCTACATCTGTCTTTATCTCTCTGTTTCTTTCTATCTGTCTGTCTCTGTCACACACACCTGAATGAGCACAGATGAACACCTAAGATTGTGTGGACTTCTTAAAATGACATGTCAATCTTCCAGATTTATGTTAATGAAATTTTCACATAGGTTCATAGATATTGAACTGAAAGGAACTTTAGCAGTCATATTGTTGAATTATCTTATCTTTTAGTTGAAGAAACTAAGAGTCAGAGAGGGTAAGTGATTTGCCTAAAGACACAAAGGTAACCAGTAATAGATTCAAGATTTGAACCCAAGGAACCAGTGTCCTTTCCACTGTATCACCTGCCTTTTTCAATTAGTCATTAGCAGTTGTTCCAAAGCAGTCAATCTATTGATTTTGTCACATTTTTTCATTTTAAACAAAGTCTAAAAGATGAAGACTAGACAGTTTTTGGTCTTTCTGTTGGTCAAAAAATTTTGAATGAAACTTCTTTCCCCTCTTGTCTGGTAGTGAGAAAGAAACTGAAGTCACTAGTATGTTTTAAAATCTTTCATTTGGAGAATTAATAATGTTTGCATTTTTCCCATTTCAGAACAATGACTAAGGCAGCTACAGCGGATAGAGCAGTGGACTTGAACACAGGAAGACTCATCTTACTGAGTCTGGCCTCACCCACTTTCTAGCAGTGTGACCCTGGGCAAGTCACTTAGCCCTGTTTGCATAAGTTTCCTCATCTATAAAATGAGCTGGAGAAAGAAACCATTTTAGTATCTTGGCCAAGAAAACTCCAAATGCAATCATAAAGAATTGGACACAACTGAAATAATGAAACAACAAAAATGATTAGAAGGAAAAAAGATGAAATCATCTTTTGTGGTTCTGAAATGACAGATAACTTTACATTTGGTAGTTAGAACACATTAGAAATAAATGCTCCCATGTTAATAGCACCAAGCAGGAGTAAGAATCACAGTTACTCCAGTGTGGTATAAAGTAGGCAAGGAAGGTGAGGGAGGTGGTTAAATGTAATAGTAATTTTTACTCTGAAACATTGGATTTAGATAGCTAAGCTTTCAGCATATCTTATGCTGTCCTATCCTATCTTAGCCATAGCTACTAATAAACACTCAAAACAGAAAAGTTCTTACCATTGAATTCCTTGGTACTACAAAATGGTTCAACCTTAGAAGCTTATGTGGTTTTATCAGTGGAAATATCATTAAGGAAGAGGCATTAAAATCTGTTTTGCCACTGTACTCTAAGGACCATCTAACTTGTAGCTGAAAACTTCTGTATGTGTTTCTCCCATTAGAATGTAAAAACTCTTTGAGAGCAAAGACTCTTACTTTTCTTTTTTCTTTCTTTCTTTTTTTTTTTTTTTTTTAAGCAATTGGGGTTAAGTAACTTGCTGAAGGTTACATGGCTAGTCATTATTTATGTGTGGGTGCTCATTTTCTGAAGCCGGATTTGATCTCGGGTCATCCCAACTCCGAGGCCAGCGCTCTTACTCACTGGGCCACCTAGCCGCCCCTTTAGGGCAATTGGGGTTATGTAACTTGCCCAAGGTCACACGGCTAGGTTTTTGTTTGTGTGGATTAAGTGTCTGAGGCCGGCTCCAAACTCAGGTCCTTCTGACTCCAGGGCCAGCGCTCTATTCACTGCACCACCTAGCCGCCCCCTGACTCTTACTTTTCTATTGGTATCTTTAGCACTTAGCATATTGCTTTGTATGTAGTAAAAATTTAATAAATCATTCCTTCCCTCTTTCTTTCATCTTGAATGGATCCAGACCTCTATCTCTCTTGACTATGCCACTGTATTTCCCAATAGGATGTAAGCTCCTTGAAGGCAAGAATATAGTAAACAATCAATAAAAACAGACTAAGTATATCTATCTATCTATCTATCTATCTATCTATCTATCTATCTATCTATCTACCTATTCTGGGACACAATACTTGGGAATCCTGTTCTCAATAGGACTAGCAAATAACCATAATATATGTAAAGGTAAGCTTATCCAGAAACCACAGCTTTGGGGAAAAACCACAGTTTTTGAGGGTAGTTCTCTCCCTCCAGCCTAGGATAACAAGTAAACCAAGGTTAGGGACTACAAGGAGCCAACAAAAATGAGAGAGGCTTTAGTGAGAAGGGTCAAATATAACAAATGGTTAGTTTCTCTGACATGCCCCATATTTTCCCTCTTGATTCACTCAACACTGACCTCTAGGCCAGAATCTCCATCACAACCTCTGGTTTTCTTCCTTATCTTAGTCCTTTGGAGCTTGGTGCTAGGAAGAAGCAATTATGCTGATTTGGTTGGATTTTTGCTTTATAACTAAATTCAGATTCAGAGACTATCTCTTTTTCTCAGGATAAGGTTTCTCTTCCCCTACCTGGTTGCCTAAACACTAGAACATAATAATCATCCCCTAGTAAGGGTAGCAGGCTTCATTGGAACAAGGCTGTAGAGTAGGAAATTAGTCAGTGCTGCTCCTCAGGAGAAGTAAGATTCAGTGTTAAGTCAAATCATAGTTGAAAGCTGTCTCAGATACAATGAGTTGATGAAGTTACAGTGATATTTTGGGGGCCATGGTGTATCACCAAGGCAATGACACCAATGATGACTATGAATATACTGGCATAGTTCTGTATTGCAAAATATAACGGACTCTCCATACAGAAGACAGAAGCAAAACATTTATTCAAATACCAGAAAGCCTAATCCCAACACCAGAAAACCAAACCCATCATAGCAACAAAGAAATTTATATACAATAACACTGCAGAGAGCAACACCAATCCAAAGCCTTCCCTCTGCTTGGGCCTTCCCACAAACACTCATAATCCTAGCTGTCTGTTTGCCTATATCCTCTCTCTCCCTCCACTCTAACAGCTGACTCATTTCCTCTGAGCTCTGCTCTACCCTTCTTGCTCTATCCCTTCCTGTTCCACCCATTCAACAAACTCCTCCTATCACAAACTCATGCGACTCAGGTTTCCATGTAAGTCAAGCAGGTCACATGGGTCTATTAATGGATGGGGAAGATCTTCCCATTTATATTACTATTATACATGGTTCCCTTCTTTGTATGTAGATTTCTGTAGCTTTCTGTAGTGTGTGCTTGCCCTGAGAAATGACAAACACACAGATGAGTCTCACTCTTGTTCATGTGCCCTGGGGAAAGTGGTTTCAAGTCAAATTAAATCAGGCATTTATTACAACACTTATTATGAGCCACACACTGTGCTAAGTGCTAGGGAAACAGAGATCACTTCACTCTCCCCATCTCCCCACTCCCTACCCCCAGGGAGGCCATATTCCAATGAGGGAGATGACAGTGTAAATGAACATATCTATATCAATATCTATATCTATACATCTATATCTATATATAACATATAAACATAGTAAATTGTAAGTAATATCAGAGGAAAGACACCACCATTAAGAGGGACTGAGCTAAATTTCTTTTTTTGTTGTTGTTTATTTTTGGAGGGGGGAAGGCAGGGCAATTGGCATTAAGTGACTTGCCCAAGGTCACATCGATAGTAAGTGTTAAGTATCTGAAGCCAGATTTGAACTCAGGTCCTCCTGATTCCATGGCCAGTGCTCTATTCACTACACCACCTAGCCTCCCCTGAGGAAAGTTTCTTAAAGAAGAGGGAATATGAGTTAGAACTCTAAGGAAGTTAGGGAATCTAAAATGGAGGGGTGAGGAAGTAGAGCATTCCAGACATAGGGGGCAGTCAATGCAAAGGAATAGAGTTAGGAAATGGAGTGTTTTATGTGAAAAAGTAAGTCAGTGTCATTGGTCATAGAATTTGTGGAGGGAAGGAAGGTGTAAAAGTCCTGGAAAAGTAGGAATGGGTCAGGTTGTAGAGAGCTCTACAAGCCAAATGAAGTTTACATTTAATCTTAGAGATAATAGGGAATAATTAGAATTGACTGATTATAGGAGTAACATGAGGAGACCAAGACCAACACTTTAAGAGGATCCCATTGGCAAGCTACCTGACTCATTTTAATGGACAGAGACTTGATGCAGGGAGACCCACAAAGTTAGTTTATCTAAATTGCAGAAAAATGAGTTGTTTCGGACATATTGAATTTTAGATGTCTATAACAATAGGTAATAATAATAACAGCATTTACATAGTGCTTACTCTGTGTTGGGTACTGCCCTTTGTTGCTGTCCAACCTTTGTTTTTGTAAAGGACCAATGAGATCAAAGGGTGATATCTTGACTTGTGCCTGAATTGTTCAAGCGAGACAGAGTTGCACAAAATCCTCAACCTCACTCTCTCTTCCAGGGTATTGAAGTCTAGTGGCAAGACAAATGTCAGGACAACTGTAGATGGGCCCAGGGTACAGTGGATGACCTTGGCATCTTTGATGTCTGACAAAGCTCTAAGCTCTTTGCTGCAGCTGCTTCAGTCACCTTCATGGCCACTGGAACAAATTATTCTCATCTTTCCATTCCACCAGAGGAAGTCTTCACATGTTTGAGGTAGATACCCCCTCCCCAACTCACTGATGGGTTTAAGCACACAGATGTATGTATATGTGTATATACACAATTATACACACACACACATAATTTTTTCAATATATTTGCTTTTCTTTGTAAACCTTCGTGTTTTACTTTATTTTATGCATTTAAAAACATTATTTTGCAAAAGGGTCCTTAGGCTTCATCAGACTCCTGTAAGAGTCCATAACACAAAAACAGTTAAGAACTCATGTTCAATGGAAATATATTTTCTCCAGCTGCGGATTCCATCCCTCACCAACAAACAACATTTCCTATATTTGAAGTCATGGTCTACAAACTCAGATCTCAATTTGTGATATGATTGTAATGATCTGAATTCTGAAACCCACTGCTCTCTTCCGAAAACTCTCCTTATATCTTAGACCAGTATAATCCACAAAGATATCACATCTGTGTTTTTAGCAGCTTGGTTCTCTAGCTTCTGACCCAAGAGTGTATAATGTTATGCTACCTACAATACACACACACACATATGTATATATGCATGTGTGTATATATGCACATGCATGTACACTTGTATACATACACACACGAGAGAAATTATTTCTATTATATTAATAACCAATTATTAAATTGGGACCCAGACTTTTCTCCTTTATTTCCTGATTAAGGCCCAGTTCCTATAAAAAGTCTTTGAAGAACATGACTGATTGATGAGATTGCCCCTAGCCCTCAAGGAAACATGCTATTCAATCTTGAGTGGAACCCCACCCAACTAGGAAACCTAACTTCTGTTTAGCAGGTAAACATAATCCAGTCTGAGCTAATTCTCACCCTCTCCTTGCACCCTTCCATTAGAGTTTAGGGTGACCCAACTCATGAAGAAGAAAACCAGCCAGAGTGGTCTATATATACATATAAATACATACTTACATAAATATGTGTGTATGTATTACAAGTATATGGACTCCATGTTAAGAACCCCTGGCCTAAAGTCTTGTAAATCTAATCAGAAGGGTTTAAACTGAAAAGGACAGGTAGAAATGAATGAAAACAGTACCATATGGGAGGAAAATATATTGAATTTGGAGTTAGAAAATCCAAATTCAAATCCTGGCTCTGCCACTGAGTAGCTGTGTAACCTTCAGTCAAATGATGCAGCCTCCTTGGGTCTTGGTTTTCCTCTTTTGTATCATTACAGGCTTAGACTAGATGGTTTCTGAGGTCCCTTGCAGGTGTACAGCTCTGAGTCTCTGAAGCCTTACATTGTAATGAGGGAGTTGATCTAGATGACATCTAAGGGTCAGTCTATGATCCTTTGAATAAATAGCCTCATCAAACTAAAGTGAGTGGGGTTCCCTGAAGCAATAATCCACCAGGAATGGGGGCTACCTCTTGGTGCTTTGGTATTTGCTTCTAAGCTAATGCTTGGCATGGCTCCCTTCACCTTTCCTGAAAATTTGAACTAACCTGCTGGCAATCATGCTTTACATGGTACTTTGTATAAATAGCTGTAGTTTGTTTTACAAGATCCTAGATTTTAATCTAGAAGGGATGAAAGAAGCCATTTCTTCCTGCCCTCCAATTAGGTGGCTCAGTAAATAGCTTAGGACTTGGCATCAAGAAGACCTGAGTTCAAATACTGCCTCAGATGTTTCTTAGCTGTGTGATCCTGAGCAAACTGCTTTTCCTCTCTGCCCTTATATAAAGTGCTATATAAATGTTAACTATTATTAGTCGTTTTAATTAAAAGAGCTATATAAATGCTGTTGCTGTTGTTGTTTTTGTGATTATTATTACTTTTTAGTTGAGGAAATCGAGGCCCAGGGAGGTTCAGCGACTTCCCCAAGATAGGGATTTGAACCCAAGGTCAACTCCAAAATCCAGCACTTTTTAAGAGCTATACCATGTTGAGAAGGAGGTTCTGGTTACTGTAGTCACCAGGTGCCCATGAAGCAGGGTTGCATCTACCTATCTAATGTTAGCACTGGGAAGAAGCTAATGAGTGTGTTTACAAAGCGCTTTGCAAATGTCAGTTGCTATTTAAAGGCAAGTATTTGGGCACATTAAAATTTTCATCAGCATTGATAATGGTCTGTTTCAGCCCTAACCTCCCTCCCCTCCCTTCCTTCAAGAGATGAATGCAGATATATAATCAAGAAATTGCAGCTGGAGAGACCTCGAGGTATCCAGAGGTGCTGGATTTTGCATATATACATTTTCATCTTATCTAGTCACTTGTCAGACATTCAAAAACGATTCCTGTTTTGTCTTTGGTTGGGGGAAGGAGGGAGGATGGAGGCAGAAGTTTCTCCTCTTAAGTCACTGTCAAAACAACCTAAGGACTGTTAACATTTTCTCATCTAGAAACTGGAGAGACCCAAAGCAGAGAGTCTGGTGCTTCTAATTAATGTACAAGTGGCAACATTACATAAAAGATCAATTTTTTATCTGCAGGCGAAGAATTCCCTCACTTGATGCAAATGGAGGAAGACTGGGATGGAGACAGAAAATAACTGAACTTTTTTAGTTCGAGTAGAGGGGACTATAGGCACTAAACCAAAACCTTATTATGAAGCATTTCTTATTTCATTATTACTATTATTCTAAAGGATTATTGGGTTTATTATTCTAAAGGAACATTGGGTTTGTTGAAGTAGAGAGCAACCTTTCCTGAATACATGGCTATTTCAGGGAAATTTCTTTGGTAAGGTGAATGATTTATGATGGAATTCTTTCAGAATTATTTTTTTCCCCATTTCTTAAGGTGAAATTTCCTGTGTTTTCACTTCATGGGGCTGTTCCCTCCAAACTGCATTACTCAAGAAACTGTTGGTTCTTCATTTTCTTTTGGCTTTATTTTTAAAATATCTTAAACATTTTTACCCTTTCAGTTTTATTGATGTGATATTTTTTTGTATATTTTTTCCTTTTCTTTTGGACAAGGCTAATGATGTGTTTTGTTTTTATATTACATGCATTTAGAGATGAATCCCCCTTTTAAGTAGTCTCTTATAACAAAGTAAAACATTTAATTAAAACTAATAATACTGTAACCTCATCTGAAAGTACATGAGACATTTCATGTCAATAGGACCCCCTACCTCTTTATTTAAAAAAAAATAGCAGAAATATGTTTTCTTCCCTTTTCACTACCACTCCATTAAAAGAAAATTTAAAGCAAATTTATTTGAACAAATATACATTGTCAATCAAGACAAAATCTTCTACTGGCTATACACATGGATACATATGTGTGTATATATACACAAATGTATATGTGTATATATTTGTTTTTCAGTCATTTCCAATTATTTATTTATTTATTTAGGAGGGCAATTGGGGTTAAGTAACTTGCCTAACGTCACATGGCTAGGTTTTTGTTTGTGTGTTCGTTAAGTGTCTGAAGCCTGAACCAAACTCAGGTCCTTCTGACTCCAGGGCTGGCTCTCTACTCACTGCGCCACCTAGCCGCCCCTATTTCCAATTATTTATAGCCCCACTTGGGGTTTTCTTGGCAAAGATACTGGAGTGGTTTGCCATTGCCTTCTCCAATTCATCTTATGGATGAGGAAAGTAAGGGTCACATAGCTAGTAAGTGTCTGAGGCTAGATTTGATCTCAGGTCTTCCTGATTCCAGGCCTGTCATTCTATCCTTGAGTCACCTGGCTTCTCTGTGTATATGTATGTGTACACATGCATGTATGTATACACACATACACTAGTGTATATACACACGTCTCATCCAGAAACCCTGTATCTGTCACCTCTCTGTAATGGATTGCATGTTTCACCATCGATCCTCTGGAATCATGAGTAGCCATTGTATTGATTATAGGTCTTATAGCTTTCAAAGCTGATTATTTTTATAATGTTATTGTTGTGTACATTCTTATTGTTGTATACATTTGTATACAAAAGCACTTTTTAAATCTGCCACATAGCACCTGTATAGTGATTTGAACACTGAACAAAAGAGCTGGTAATATAGATAATATAAATATAGTAATGTAAATAGAGCAGAAGTATCACACAGTCAGTCTACAACCAGCACATTTGTTGACAGTCAGGATCCCAACAGGCTAGAATGATGAGCCTAATCTAATAAAATGAAATTTCATATGGACCAAGGTAAAGTTCTACACTTGGGTTCAAAAAATCAACTTCAGAAATCTAAGGTAGGACAAGTGTGGTTAGACAACAGGTTGTGTGAAAAATATCTGGAGATTTTGATTGACTTCATGCTTAATATCACTAAATAGTGTGACAAGGCAGCCTTAAGAAAGTTAATGCACTCATAGTGCACAAATGGAAGTATAGTATTCCAGATGAAGGAGGAGATAGTCCTGCTATCTGCTGCCATGATCAGACTGCACCGAGAGTATCCTATTCATTTCTGGGCATTGAATTATAGGGAGGACATTGACAAACTGAAGAGAATCCAGACCAGAGGAACCAGGAAGTGATAGGATTCTAAACTATGGAATATGGGGAACAGAGAAGAAATTGGGGATGGATAGCCTGGAGAAGAGAAGATTTAGGGATGTGAGGGGAGTGTTGCCTTCAGGTATATGAAGGCCATTCATGTGGGAGAGTTTTAGATTTGTGTTTGGTCCCAGTGGGCAGAAATAGGAACAGTTTGTAGAAGCTGGAGATAAGTAGAATTTGGTTTAATATAAAAAGTAACTTCCTAATAATTGAAGTTGTTTAAAAAATTAAATGGATTGATTCAAAAGGTTCTGAAATTTCTATCACTGGAGATCTTATAATGGAACCTGATAAGCACTTATCATGAATGTTATGGGATAGATTCATATTTAGGCGGAGATTGGACTAAATGGTCTCTAAAGTCCATTTCAACTCCAAGATTTCATGGTTTCATATATTTGGGGCAGCATTGGGTAATAGAAAAAACATTGGATCTGCAGTCAGAAGACCTGGCACTTATTACCTTTGTCATCTTGATCAAGTGGTTTCCATTCTCTGGGTTTCAGCTTCCTTGCGTATAAAATGAAAGTGTTGGATTAGATGGTTTGCAAGGTCCCTCTCAGCTCCTAAATCCTTTAAACCTGTTTTATAATGTTTCCTGGGAAGAGTCAAGGGCTGAAAGTTTATTCTAGCCTTTTTCTGTAACTAACTACCATGTAGCCTTAGACAAACTCAGTGCAATGTTCCAGAACCCTTCTCTCTGAAATTGATGAGATTATTTGGAAGTCTTCTGAAAAGTAGAAAGTGATAAAAGCATAGTATTATAGCCAGAGCTATCCTTGGGGTATAGCAATGGGAATATGGCCAGCTTTGGGGATCTCCACTACAATCATAGAAGGATAGGAAATAAGTTCAGATTCAAATCCTGACCTATATATTCTATAGTCTTAGATGACACTAATACTTGGGCTTCTTGCCCAGCTTGGATTTTCCATCTCTCTCTCACCCCATTTTACCTAAGATAATGAATCTTGGTCACATACACCAAATTGACCTGATGATTCAGATACTGACCTTGTTCTTTGGTTTAATGATAACTCATGTTCTCTAAAAAGGGAAAAATGAAAATTAGACTCAAATTCTTGGAAATGTTAGAAAAGATTAGCATTAAATGTAGTAATGTTTTAATCACTTCATGCTTCCATGATGATGGAGTGGAGTTCAATTATAACAAAGCCAGACTGACATGAAGCTTCATAGGGTTTTTTCATCTAACCCCACTGGTCAGCTAGCTCTTCAGTTTATCCTTCACATTAGGGAAAGATACCTTCACCTTCCATACTGATATGAGATAACCACTTAAAGCAGAACTAACCTTTTTTTTTTTTCTTGCTAGGATTCCCATGCCAAGACTGCCCCCTCTCTTTTCACTCCACTGTTTTTACCATTAGGAGACACCCTGGTTTTGCAGAGCTAAGGCTCAGCTACTAAGCTGTATCCTTAGCTTGACACAACAACAATCCTTTGCACTCATCCTCTGTATGATCTCAGGTACAGCAAAACCCCAGAATTGTTTCACAGCAGCACCAGGTCTTGAGTTTGGAGAAGAACCTGCAGAAACCATGTTCTGGTCATGAAACCCTACTATGAATCAAGCTTATTTCTTTGTTGCTGTTACCCCTCACTGTCTCCACTATAGCTCACTGCATAGTTACTAGTGTATGTATTGAGTTTTGCCCACACTAAAGCTCATCTCCTACTAGAGGAAGCTCCTGGCATGTGTGTCTAGTTTCCCTCCTCTAACAGAATAAAGAAGCTTTTTGCTTGTGTCCAGTGTTAGCTCTTTGGTTTTGTTTTTCTGTTTTCTTCTTCAGACTTAACTATGGTTTTGCTAACCTGTATGAGCTCTTTGGTATTTTTAGAGTTAATAGCAGTTGCAGACTTCTTTTACTCTTTGGTCACTTGTTTTCACAGATTACAGCTTAATCTTCTTGGTCTCCCAAACTCGGGTCTTTGGTAGGGCTTCTCCAATAATTAAGCACTTTTTTAAAAAAAGATTTTAATTTCTAACTGCTGCTGGGCTAACCCAAACAAAGCTCATTAAATATGTTAGTTAAACAAAGTAGTTAGTGATTTCAAGAACTCCAGAGCCAGATTCTCCACTGGATAGACCCTTCTGCAGATAACTGAGAACTCTCTCAATGAATTCTTATTGCCAATATGGCTAAAGGTGGGCAATTGGACCTTACTTCCTGTATTCATTCTCGACATGTTTCTGGTCAGAGAACAGACATATACTTCTGCAGGTAAATGAACATTTACAGGACAGAGTGATGTAAGGGTATTTAGAAGAGGTTGCCAATGCAAGGAGATTCATTTATTCATGAGCCACCATCATTCCTGGTTCACTTAATTTTGTTGTTAAGTGCTAAATTTTATTAGAAAGGATTTCCTCTCCAGTTTCAGATGCATGAGGATACATTTTCTACCTTTGCTGACTGTATCACAGTTTGCTTGGCAGCTGGTCTATTGTAAGTCCAGGAGAGATTGGATAAATTTAGCCCTGATTAAAAACTGAATCATTGAGCTGAGAGATAGTTTAAAGCACAATTGCTCAGCACAACTGTTTTCCTTCCCCACCAAACCTCTTCTCCTCCTCACCCTGGGACATAGCTTTTCTTTCAAGCTCTGATGCAAAACAGAAAATTTTGCAGGAGAACTTACTAGTGGGCCGTGAACTCAAGCAATTATATATGTTCACCAAAGAAAGTTGGTGGGCTTTGTGATACCCTTTTTATGCTGTCCCTGCATCAACAGCAGGGAAGCCACTGATAGAAAGGCTCACTTCAGAGCCCACAGTGAAGAGGGAGGAAGTGCCTCTTTCTTCATTAAACTGTCAGACTGATGGAGAGATTTGTAGGAGGAGCTCCCATAGTGAAACGCCCTGCAAAGGCAAGTGGCAGCAATATTGGATGAAAAGATTCCATAATATCATGATGCAGCATGATGCAACAGAGAGTTCTTGGTTTAGAGCCAGTGGGTCTGAGTTCATGCACTTGCTTTATTACTTTATTAGCTGTGTGGAGTTGGCAAAGTAATTTCACCATTCTGGGTCTCAGTTTCCTCATCTGTAAAATGAAGGGTAGGACAAGATGACATTTGAAGGTCCTTTCCAGGTTAAAAATCCAATCATTTTATTTTATGGTGGTGGCTAGTGGATCATCATACCCAGGGTGGGTCCCCTGTTTAGTTAGCATATCAATCTTTCATCAAATTAGTCATCAGTTAATCAAGCATCTACTATAAATGCTAGATGCTGTACTAATAGTAGTGATACTTCACTTTATAGTTCTACCATCTCTTCTGCCACTACATGCTTTCCTGTCATAGCCCTCCCTGCCCTACCCTTCACCCCTACCACCCAACTTGCAGATGTAGAACCATAGTCGAACCAATATTGCATTGCTATTGAAAAGGATGATTAAAATCTACTTCCTTATGGTTGCATCTACCATCCCTGTGACTTTTTTTTTTTTGCTTTTTGGAGGGCAATTGGGGTTAAGTAACTTGCCCAAGGTCACATGGCTAGGTATTTTTTGTGTGTGTGCATTAAGTGTCTGAGGCCGGATCCGAACTCAGGTCCTTCTGACTCCAGGGCCAGCACTCTACTCACTGCGCCACCTAGCCACCCCCACATCCCTGTGACTTTCTAAACCAAAATACCCTTCCCTGGCTACCACTCCTTTATCTCTCTCTGTTAGAATATAAGGTCCTTGACGGAAGGGACTTTGTTTCTGCATTGCTTAGTATAGTTCTTAGTACTTTTACTACTTAAGTACTTAGTACTTTTAATAAAATTAATATAATACCTATAGTAGACTTAATAAGTGCTTTTTTGAATGAATATTCATGCATCAACCTATCCTATTTAGAGGCATACCCAAAACTCTACCCCCAAATAGTAACCCCACCAGATATACAGTTTGGCCAAAATGTTGCCCATCAGAATATCTTCTTTTTCTGGAAAATTCTTAAAATGTGAATGCTGCCTAGAAAGGATACTCCATATTTATGCAGCATTTTAAAGTTAAATGGAGCACTTTTCCTCTGCATTTTATACCCTGTGAGGGTAGGCACTCAAATGCAACTATTTTCAAACTCATTTTATAGATGAGGAAACTGAGGCTCATTAGGGCTCAATATCATATTTATCCAAGGTCACATTAACAAGCGTCATATCAGGTATCTTAAGTCCTGGTTTGCTGCTTTTCACTGCATCAAACTTCTTCCCTAGAAAGAGATAACACATTAACAATCACCATTCTTTTTTGTTGTTGTTGTTGTTTGTTTGTTTATTTATTTTTATTTTACAACATTCAGTTCCACAGTCCCTTGAGTTTCAAATTTTCTCCCCTTTCCTCACCCCCCCTCCCCCATCATGGCAGCATGCATTGGAAATGGGATCTACAAATGTCTTCACATAACAATTACCATTCTTGAATGCATCAGCAAAATAATAGTTTCTTATACACCAAGAAGGTGGGACTATACATTTTCATGGAGAATCTGGAAAGGCCTGGAGGATAGGATATTAGTAGATATTGGATGACTAGATCTTTGTCAAACCCTGAAATGGACCTGGAGAATCTAAGAGGTGACTTGAGAACCAAGTGTGAGATATGACATAGGAATAACAGTGGTGATGGAGAAAACTAAAAAAAAAAAATCCATACTATCCTATGATATACTTTTGCTGAGGGTTGAATCCCATTTACAGATTCTTCTTCTCCCTTTTTTTAAACTACATTTGCTTACCCAGTCCTCTCTATGGAGCAGCAGTTTAGTCTTTACATTTTTTTAATCTTTTCCCTACATCTCTGAAACTCTTTCCTAAAATGAGCCTCTCTGTGATTACCATATCACTCACTTGATTCTACCACTTTATACCTGGGTGACCTTGGACAGGTCACTTATATTCCTTGGGCTTAGATTTCCTCTTCTGTTTTTAACACCTCTTTTCTTTCCTTTCCTACCTTTGGAGTATGTGCAAATATTCTTTGTCTATGGAAGAGGGAGGGGGCAAGTAGAAATGTAAGCATGTATAGATATCCTCTGCCTGTTCCTGGCTATGTATGACTCATTGGCAGATTGAGTTCCTTCCCTTCTCCCATTGGTTGCTGAACTCCAATGACAGACAAATGGTTGGGATTGGTGTAAACTGCCAACTCCTTAAGTTTCAGTGATGCAGTGCCTGGATAGTTATTATATTAAATGTAAAATGAAAGAGTTAGGCAATATAAACTTCAAAGTACCTTCCAAATTTCACTTGTATAAAGATGCTGTGTTGGGGTATGGGGAGAGAAGTCAGGGGGATACACTAATTTCCCCAAATTTACAAAGGCATTGTACTGTTCTCAAGATAGCCTTACTGAGTCATGTTGAAACAATCCAATCTATAGGATCTACCTTATTTTATTACTTACATATATAGGTAGGACATTTCTCTACCCTCCCTCTGTTCTAAGGGTACTTAGGAGGATGCTGTATTTTCTTGTAGATTGGGTTCTACCATGTTCTATTAGAACATTAGAATGAGAAATGCCATTTCATTGCACACAGCTAAAACAAATAGACTTGACCTGATATGTACTCTTTTAGGACAATGTGAGACCAATTACTTATAAAATTAGACCAAGAATCCTATCCCAACTTCCCACAGCCTGATTCTGAGCTATAGTTAATTCTAGGTAGCACTGAATAAAAATTCACATTTATATAAGTTTTTTTGAACTTTAAGGTTTGCAAAGTACTTTCCTCATATAGCTCCTCACTCATAGGTTTGTAGGTTTGATGGGGGTGGGGTGGGGATGACTACTTTCAGGTTTCAAAGTAGCATGAAGATACATTTCTACAACTGTAGCTCAAAAGAACCTGCCAGTGCCTCTGTCATGAACAACCAAAGGGCACAACTTGCTTAATGTAAAAGCATTTATTAAAGTGCCTCCCTAGCAGCTATAGTGAATTTTCATTTGAGTGCGATCAGGACCTCTCATATTTGAGCAAGATCTCAACTCACATCCATTTGATTTTGTACATTTTCTTAAATACTTTATCTGGTAGAATTCTGTTTTCTGTTTGGTGTCTGAACAAGGGGTTTGCTCCCTATTCACTATTGTAGTTGTCTTTTGTGCAACTCTCATTTGGTAGTCAAGCCTGTGGGTATAAGCAGGCTTATGGGATAGTGAATAGGGAAGCCAGTACCTTTGTTACATTTGAACCAAAAAACAGTGTTTCCCTAAACCATAAATATTTGGGGGGCAAATAAATATTCTAGTCTGGATCCTCTCAGAGAATAAGTGAGATGTTTTATCCCTATGGAATGTTTATGTTGACCACATTGTGATTATTTTTTCCTTTCTCCTTTAGATATACTAAACTCTCTTGGTTTATAAGAACTAACACTTCAAGATTTACAAAACATTTTTCACTTCTCCTATTTTATAGCTGAGGAATCTGAGGTTGTGATTTTCTTATGATTCCATAGAATGTCTGATAGAATATTTAAGGAGATAACTAGTGGGTTCTTTCAATTTCTTCTTTGTTCTCTAGTTCTAAGATAAATGGACAGGTTTCCTTTATAACTCCTTGAAATGTGATACCTAGGCTCTTTTTGTTGTTGTTCATGGCTTTCAGGTAGTAAAATGATCCTTAAATGATCACTCCTTGACCTATTTTCTTGGTCAGTTGTTTTCCCTATGATATTTTATTTCACACTTTCTTCAATTTTTTTTAGTCTTATGATGTTGTTTTATTGTTTTTTGAAGTCTCAGGGAGTTGTTAGCTTCCATTTGGCCAATTCTGATTTTCAAGGAGTTATTTTTCTGAAGAGAGATTCAAACCCAGCTCACTTGACTCCAAGTCCAATACCCTTCCCACAATGTCATGCTATTTCTTTTTCTTTAGCTGTTCTTTTTTCTTCTCTCACTAGACTCTTATTATTTTCCCAGTCCCTTAATATAAATATTTCCCAAGGTTGTGTCCTTGGTCTTCTTATCTCTTTTCTGTCCATTACCTACTGAGAATCTCATTTAGTCTTCAATCTTTTAGGCATCATCTCTAACCGAATCTCTGACCTTAGTTATGAGCTCTAGATCAGAACCACCATTTCTTTCAGTGGCATAACCTCAGCATCTCCTCTCAGTCAACAAGTATTTATTAAGTGTTTACACATGCCAAGTACTGTGTTAAGCCCTGGAGATACAAGTATAAGCAAAAAGTAAGACATTCCATACCTCCAGGAAGGGTGTCCTAATGGGGGAAGACAAGATATCAAAGGGAAGTAGAAAAACCAGGGCATAAGGGCTGGAAGTATTTGAAGGAATTCTAAGTAGAGGAGGGATTAGCTTTCTTTTGCTTGGCCTTGACTTACAGAGCAAGAGTAATGGGCAGAAATGGCATGGAAAGTAGATTTTGGCTTGATAGAAGGAAAAACCGTCTAATAATTAGAGCTTTTAAAATGTAGTCTGCTGGTTTGGGTTCCCCTTTCATGAAATGTTGTTAAAGGCTAGAGGACTCAGTGTATGGTCAAATGGATTCTTCTACAGTATGGGTATGACTAATTGTCTTTTGAAGTTGTTCCTAGCTCTGACATTATGCGATTCTATTAAATGTGACTTGCCCATAGACAAGGGTCTAGGTACTGAGGTGAAATACTGGTCTTGGAATCAGGAAACCTAAGTACTAACTTAGCTCTCTGCTCTTGGAAGTATAACAGCTTCTCTCATATAGTTTTCCTCAGCTCTAAGCTAACAGCAACTCCCTCAGAGGGTTGTTGTTAGGATCATATGAGATAATCTTTGTCAAGCATTTTGCAAACTTTAAAATGATATATAAACATTAACCATTATTATGACTGTTATTATTATTAGTGCTTCTTAAGTGTAATGGAAATGCAGATTTGAAGATCTTCCCTGCCCATAGGCCCTTTGATTGGCTTAAGTGACTCTGAGAACCTTCTTTAATTTGAAAATATACTCTGCCCCCCTAATAGGCTGAATGTGGTCACATGGAGCCTGTGGTAGGAAGCTTGGTTTTCAGGAATGACCACACCTTGATGCTGTGTGATTGGGCAGTGGGTCAAGAGGGTGGTTACATTCTCTGACCCAGGAGAAGGCTATATGAGAGGCTTTGGTTTGGGGCTCTCTTTGAGAAGTGTTGTGTGATTTGACCAGATGAGACTTTGGGAAGCCGTTGAGAGCCCCCTGGCTTTGAAAACCCAGATGTTGATGCTTCCCTCTCTGGTAACTGTGATTTTGGTATTGATAATGGTTGGACAGTTTGGAAGCCTATCTGTTTGATCTGTGTTTCTCTGTTTTGAAACTTCTGTCTGTATACTCTGAAGTTCGGGGTGCTGACCTTTTTCCCCTGAACTAGGTAAATGGTATATGTTTGATTGATTAAAGTAAGCTTGTTAACCCATTTTGAGTTGTTTTCCTTTAGAAAAGCAGATCTAAGAACCTGTGTTGGCAGCTACCCTGGGGATGTTGGGGTGCTTGCTGCTATATTAAGCTTGGAGCAATATATGAATGTAACTTACTTTGAATATCATAGCTGAGATTTGAACATGGGTCACTTGACCCGAAGCTTAGTGTTTCCTTTGCTGTGTATGCCACAGTGCCTCAAGTGTTCTAAAATGTACTTTGTCTGAAGGCTGACTGGTTGTGTGCCCAAGTCACTCAAGAACACAGGTTGTGGTAGTAGATGAAACATTGACATGAAAAATGGCCAAGAAGGGGCGGCTAGGTGGCTCAGTGAATAGAGCACCGGCCCTGCAGTCAGGAAGACCTGAATTTAAATCCGGCCTCAGACACTTAACACAAAAACAGCCGTGTGACCTTGGGCAAGTCACTTAACCCCAATTGCCTAACAAAAAGCAAAAAAAAATGGCCAAGAAGAGGGAATCAATGGGTAGGAGTAATACTGACACACTAGACTGGTACTTGGGTTGGGATGCTAATTTTCACCTTCTCAGTCCTATCGTAGTAAGACTGCATCTCCTTTCCTGACACAGACAACCTTTACCTTCCCTACATGATTCCCTGGCAATTTATGTGGGAGTTCAGGAATTGTCCTCTTTAGCTTCTTTATAAGAACAGATACATCAAAGAAAGGCAGTTACAACAGTTGATAATAAAAAGAGCATTCATGGGAGACTGACTTAGCCCCCATTCTAGGCCACCTTCTATTTCCCTCCCCTGCAACAAGGAGGATTCTTTGGATCAATAGTCAACATATGTGCTGAACTAGTCTTCTGGGAGGCTTGGCTCCATTATAGAGATAAATGACCATTTCCTTTTCCGTTTTCACTTGGTCTGATGAAACCCCACTAGCTCAAGAAAGATTAGGTCAATTGTTGGGTGGGGGGACAGGTATTAAGAAAAGGTACTCTGTGTTTAAGATACAAATCACTTATTGTTCTTTTGAAGGGAAATTAGTTTCTCCTGTTTTAATAATGCCTGTTATTGGGGCGGCTAGGTAGCACAGTGAGTAGGGCACTGGCACTGGAGTCAGGAGGACCTGAGTTCAAATTTGGTCACAGACACTTAACACTTATTAGCTGTGTAACTTTGGGCAAGTCACTTAACCCCAATTGCCCTGCCCTTCCCCCTCCAAAAAGAAAAAGACAAAAAAAATGCCTATCGTATTTGACAATCACAGTCAAATTTTCCAGGGCCCATGATGGGAATATATAAGTTGGTCTTATCATTGAATGGCAGGGCTATAACTAGCAGTTTTTGCCCCAATGGATCAAGCACCATGCTTGGGGTTATCCTAGGAAGCCACAGCTAGGGAGTGGGTTGGGGGAAGAGCTTTCTTATTTCAACTAATGTCTCCTAACTAATTATTCTAACTAGGGGTTAGCTTCAAGTGTTTATATTCTACTGAAGGACTGACTACAAGTGTGGTAAGTAACCTGTAAATTCGGTGCCCTGGAATAAATCTCTGGTTTCCCTAGTATAGAGTCTGCCTTACATATAGAATAAGTCCCATTTCTGTCACCAGTTAATGATGTCTCACCAGTTTTATTACTTTAAGGAGACTCTAGGGAAAGCCTATACAACCTGGGGGCTGTGGGGCGCTTATGACCCACAGTCACGTCAAAAGATTTTGGGTGGCCTGTGAAAAATGCAGAGGATGTTTTCTACACTTTCACAGACCTCCCCGAAATCCTTTGAAGGGTTGCAGGTTGCAGACCTAGTCTAGGGCAATCACTTGTAGGGAGGCAGGAGGTTATCTGTGAATTGCTTTGACTTGCAGATCTATACTTTGGGATCTATGAACCTTATAACAGCTTGAAAGAAGGAGAAGAGGAAGGAGAAGGGAGTCTGACTTATGTTTTGGCTGACTTCTCTAATTTATTGTTCACCATATGGGGAGGGACTACTTGAGTTGGTGGCCTATGAAATATTCTTGTCTTTATGTTTCTAGATCAAGGTTAGCAAACAGCAACAAGGAAAAAATCATTACATATATTGGTGGTCCAAATTTCTGACAAGTATTAACCTTCCCCCACATAGCCTTCAGATTCTAAAGATTCTATCTCAAAAGGTGGAATTAATTGGCAAGCATCTATTTTGTCCAATAAGCATTTCTTAAATACCTATTATTCTACTAGGTCTTGGGGATACAAAGTCAAATTTGAAAATAGCTCCTGCCTTCAAATAATTTAAGTCTTTTTTTAAAAAAATTTTTTTGTCTTGATTAATTTGTTTGTTTACTTTTAGTTTACAAGATTCAGTTCCACAATTCCTTTTAAATTTTCTCCCCCTCACTCCTTCCCCCCATGGTGGCATACAATCAAGCATAGGGTCTGCAAATACCTTCACATTAAACATAAATCAGGTTATAAAGAAGGATTTTGTTGGACAGAATGAACAATGGAAAGAGGAAACAAAACCAAACAAGAAAGAAAGACCATTTTCTTCAATCTGCATTCAAACTCTGTTCTTTCTAGTTCTTTCTCTGAACATAGACCTCTCTCTCCATCATGAGTCTTTTGGAGTTGAGTTATAACCCTGCATTACTGAGAAGAGTCCAAAGAACTTAAATCTTAACAGGTGGAAAGAATATGAATATAAATAAGGTAAATTCAAAGGAATTCAGCCTCTTATACATACTGGCTGTGTGATCCTGGGCAATTCACTTCATCTCTCTATGATAGCAGACAATTCTATAAGGCTATAGATTGTAAACAGGTTGCCGATCCACGTATAGATTCTTAAGAAATAAAAACTTCTACTAATGAAAAAACATGGGGTAATTTTTGGGGACTTCTGTCTAGAACTTCATACATTGGGGAGACTGCATCTATGACCTGGATCAGCAGGCAAGTATAGAAGCTAACAAAATGGTACCAGAATTGCAAGTCAGAAACCTTTCATGGCAGCTGAGTTCCAAATGTGAAATTAGGAGAAGGGGACTGAGATTTGGTCAAAGTAAGTCAATGTTCATAGAATACCTAGATACCTTTAAATAGAACACTTATTGAAGCACTTATATTGTGAAGTCCACTGCCAAAATATCCTAAAATAGAGGGGAAGGTGAAAATAGCGAAAAAGAAATGTAAAGATGTTTGCTCATTTCTAAATAACGGGGGCAGATTCATGTCAAGTCATATTAATGCACTTCTACCCATAGGGGCAATTAACATTTATCAGCCTGGCATTATCCAGGTGTTTGTTTTTTAATCTCTCCACCCACAAATGTCACATTAACAACTAGCAAAACCAGCTGGTTTGAGTTTTATCTTATTTTACATCTCTAGTTGACTTCAGGTGGATGTGCTAGCGAGTAATTGAAGGTCAAGGCGGGAGGGGAGCAGAGATATAAAAAGCATGAGATTCCCAACGAGACCTAGGTTATCTTCAGAGGAGTGCTCAGTCCTTAAATAACTAATTACTGATGACTCTACCTGTATTACTACAGAGTAGCAGCAGAGCTTTGTATGTACCCGATCAAATTTCCTCTGGTAGTGTTTGGAGCATCTTATTTGCATTGTAGTTTCATAAATTGTGAAACTGGGAATTGTGTGTTGTTTCAACTTACTCTAAAAAGCAAGCCCCTGACTAAAGTCCTGTATCTGACTGCTGTCTGATTAAAAAGTTTTAGAACCTGGGATTGAGAGATTTCACAGGTAAACACATACCTAGAATGTGGTCCTCTCTCCACATTCAGGCAGGGAATACCTGTTCTCTGACTACTAGCTAGGAGGAAAGCTCTTAGTGCTGTGAACTTTATTGGTCTGACTTGGGATGACTCATGAAAGGAACACAAAGAAAGGTGGGGATAGACGCTAAGACAGGATACAAATTAATATTTTTAATGTACCACATAATGCTTCCTGGTCTTCTTGGAAAGACTTGGTTAGACTGACACTGTCTTGATAACAGTTAATCGAATGAGTAATACTCAACAAACACCTACTGTGATCTTAGCCCTATTATTGATACTATGGCAGGTTCAAGTAACTTTTTTTTTCTATTAATGATCCACGTGTGAAAAAGTAACCTGAATTTTTTCATCTTTAAAGAAATAGAGAATATATTTAGCTTTTTTGGCTGCTTTAAACATTTTTGGATTTTAGTTAATAAATTGACCATAATATGGAACTGAAATCCCTCTCCTCTCTTCCTTCCCCCCACCCCCATGACAGAATGGCTTCTCCAAAGAAACACCAATAGAAAGAGGACACATGAAGCATGGAACAGTGGAAAAAGTCAGAGGACTTGGGCTCAAATCCTGTTTCTGGTACTTTCTACCTATGTGAACAGGGGCAAATCACTTACGCTCTCAGTGCCCAGGAAATGTTCTTAAAATTTTTTAAACAAATACTAAAAACTAAATACATAATAGGAAAAGAGAAACATTATAAACTTAAATGAAAAATAAGAGAAGAGTCATGTGCACAGCAGAATATAGAAAAGGATCCAGAACATATAACGATAACTTACCATTTCAAGAAAGTCTAGATATTGATACTGTGTGCTATGTTGAAAGCTGTCCATCTTTGCTTCCTTGTAGATTTTTTTTTTTGTTTTCTACTGTACCCTTTTTACTTTGTTGTTTTTTCCCTCTTCCTCCTCCCTGCCACCACAAGGCTACAATTGAGCTTAAATATATTTATATATAGGTATTGATAGGTACATGCACATATACATATATACACATACATGCATGTATATATGTGTATGTACATATATAAAAACATATACTTTCTTTTTTAAATTAAAAAATTTTTTTTTGCTTTTTGGAGGGGGAAGGGTAGGGCAATTGGGGTTAATTGACTTGCCCAAGGTCGTCACATGACTAGTTTTTTTTTTTTTTGGGGGGGGGTGCATTAAGTGTCTGAGGCCGGATTTGAACTCAGGTCCTCCTGATTCCAGGGCTGGTGCTCTATTCCCTGTGCCACCTAGCTGCCCCAACATATACTTTCCCTAAGAGATTCTGCTCCTAATCTTGTTTTTATGTTTGTGCATCTCTTTTTCCTGCCTCTCCTAAGTCCTCTACTTCTACCTGCTACCTTGCCCTCCTCTTACTTAACCTACTCCCACTATAGTAATCCCTCCCTTATCTTTCCATTCTCCTAAATCTAAACACCCATTTATACCCTCTTTCAACCTATTCCCTCATCCTCCCCTCTAAAGATCCTTCCTTTATCCTCTCCCCACTCCCTATCCCCTTAGAGTTTTATTTCATTTTAAATTTAGAAGACTTTTATACTCTTCTAGATATATATGCGTTTTCTTCTCTTAAACCCATTTGCAGTGCAAGTAGGCTTCCAGAACTAACAGACTCCTACCCCATCGAATTCCTCTGTATTAGCTCTTCCTCTTGCACCTCATTTGTTTACAATAATTACTCTTTTAGCTGTTCTTGAATGGTTTTACTTTTTAAAGTTTTATCACACTCAGATCTACTCTTATAAGCTACCTAATTACTAGTGACAATCTTAGCCATAGGTTTTACATTTTCCATACATAAACGGTAAATATTCTATCCTTATTTAGTCCTTTGTAATTGGTCATTGGTATATACCTTATATTTCTCTTGGTTCTTGTATGTCAAATCTTCTATTGAGTTCAGAGTTGTGTTTTTTTTAAATCCTGAAAGTCTGAAAGTTGAAAGAAAAACTCTGCATTTTTTTTTTCATTCAAAATTATGCTTAGCTTTGCTGAGTATGATGTTTTTGACTGGGGGCCCAGTACTTTTGCTCTCTAACATATAGTGTTCTAAGACCTGTGATCTTTTAGGGTCACCAATACTAGGTCTTGTATGATTCTAATTGTGGTACCATCATATGATATTTTTTTTTTCTCATTGCTTGTAATATTTTGTCCTTGATCTGGAGGTTTAGGAATTTAATTATAATATTCCTCTGAGTTTTACTTGTAGGATCTCTTTCAGTTGGATTTTTTCTATTTCTGCTTTCCCCTCTTATCCTAATGCTTCAGGCCAATTTTCTTTATTTCTTAGATTATTGTATCAAGATTCTTTTTTTGATCAGAGTTTTCAGGTAGTCAAATTATTCTTATGTTTTCTCTTTTTGATATGTTCTTTCAATCTCTTGTTTTTCTTTTGAGACGTTTCACATTCTCTTCTATTTTTTCATTCTTTATATTTTGGATTTCTTATTTCTTCATCTCATAACTTTGAGGGCTTCACCTTACCAATTCTGATTTTCAAGAAGTCATTTTCTTCCTTAAGATTCTAGATTTCCTTTTCTAATTTGTTGACTTTCTTGTCATCATCTTGTTTTTTTTGTATTATTCTTATTTTTCTTTTTAATTTTTCCTCAATCTCTCTGATTTTTAAAGTCTTTTTTAAAAGTTCTTCAATGAATTCTTTTTTTTTTTTAAAGCAATTGGGGGTTAAGTAACTTGCTCAAGGTTACATGGCTAGTTATTTATTTATGTGTATGTGCTAATTTTTCTGCGGCAGGAACTGATCCTGGGTCCTCCCAACTCTGGGGCCAGTGCTCTTACTCACTGCGCCACCTAGCCGCCCCATCTTCAATTAATTCTTTTTGGGCAAGTGACCATTTGACATTACCCTTTGGTGTAGAAGAGGATTTCTTTGCTTTAGTATCCTCCTCTGAAAATGAACCCTGGTCTTCTCTATTCCCATAAGTAACTAACTCTCTAAAGTTTGATTCTTTCTCCTTTGCCTGTGCATTTTTTAAAACAATAATTTAGTTTTTATAATCACCTCTAGTCCTGGAGTATGGTGCTTCTGGTCTCTGATTCTCTCTAGTTCTCCTTTCTGACCTTGAACTTGAGCCACGATCTCCAGCCTCCTGTAAGTGCCCACAGTCAGCAGCATTCCCTTGTACCACTGCTTCTGCATTCACTAGGCATGTGCTGGTTCCTTCCCACCACTTCCCCTCTCCCCAGCCACCCTCCACAGCACAGCTGGGTCTAGTGTTCCTTGTCAGCAGAAGTTCCCTAAGTCATCCCTAGGTCCAATGCCCAACTCCCCTTACTGTCCCAGGGATAAAAGTTCCAGTGACTGGGGCAGACTCCCAGCCTAGCTAACCGCAGTGTTGGCTACTTGTTAAAGCAGATGTTAGCTTGTAGGTGTTTACACTTCACAGGAAGGAAATCAAGTCCTGAGATTTTTCTTCCAGTCTTCTCTGAATGTCCCAGGAGGGCCACTGTTCTGCCCTACGCTTTTATTTATATTTAACTGCTCTATGTTCACCCAGAGGTACTATTTTATCTCTTCTGTGGAAGAAAATCTTAAGAACTTGAAATTTTCTGACCTCCACCATCTTCCCAGAATCCTCCCCCCTGCCCCAAAATTCTTTAGAGGTATATGTGGCATAGTAGAGTGAATGCTGGACTTGGAGTTGGGAAGACCTGGTTTCAAAATCTACCTCAGACCTTATCAGTTATATTCCCTTGACAAGTTGCTTAAAGTCTCCATGCCTTAATTTTTTCATTTGTAAAAAAAAGGATTAGAATAGATGCCTCTCTAAATAGATCCTTTGGCTTGGGGCAGCTAGGTGGCACAGGGAATAGAGCACTGGCCTTGGAGTGAAGAGGACCTGAGTTCAAATCCTGTCTCAGACACTTGACACACTAACTGTGTGATGTTGGACAAATCACTTAACCCAAATTGCTTAACCTCCCAGAGAGAGAGAGAGAGAGAGAGAGAGAGAGAGAGAGAGAGAGAGAGAGAGAGAGAGAGAGAGAGAGAGAGAGAGAGAGATCCAGATCCAGATCCTTTGGCTCTATTAAGGACCAAGGATTAAGTCCTGGGGGATTTTAATTTAAAACAGGGATGCTTAATCTCTTTTTTTTTGTTTTGGTCACAGACCCTTCTGATAATCTGGGAAAGCCTATGGGCTTCATTTCAAAATTGTGTATATGTCTATGTACACATACATACATACACACATATGTATATATATACACATATAAATATATATGATATACACACATATACATACACACATAAATTCACAAACTTAAAATTAAGAACCCTTTAATTAGAGGGTGAGAGAGAAAAGGTAGCTAGAAAAAGATAAAAGATGCAGGAAGGTCAATGAATATTAATGAAGTAAGAACAAAATATACTAGGGACTGTGCAAGAAGTGTAAGATCTGGTCACTGCCCACCCAGAATTTACAGTTTCATTAGGGATAGCGCACACAGATGGCACAGTTAAATGACAATACAAAGTAGCTGGTTTGTTTTTTAGATACCAATTTGTTCACTCAAGGTAGTGGCATATTTTTTAGGTTTTTCAGCAGAAAAATTATGTGACTTGTTGCAAGCCTAAATATTCTTTTAAAAAACTGTTTCCTAGCCATATTATCTTCTACTTGACGCTATTGCTGTTTGTTACTAGAAAGTTGTTCACAATCATGCTCATACTGTAGAATCAATCCTTAAAAAATAGACACTGTATCCTAGGGTAGGAACAACATGGTACTATACAGTAAAGAAAGCTCTGGCTTTGGAGTCAGACAGCCTCGCTCTGCCACGGACTTGCTATGTGACCTCTTTCTGTGTGAAAATTATCTCATTTGTAAAGTGAGGGAGCTGTATTTGACCTCTAAGATCCCTGTTAGCTTTAAATCATAGAATTGTGTAATTTATAGAAACCAAAGGAAGAAAAAAATGCTTTAAGAAAGAGGGAGGAGTTCTTAGTAGTGTTAAATGCTGTGAGGACGTCCTATACAAATGATCTTAAGAGGAATATGAGAGCTGCAAGCTGCACCAATCATAGAGTATCCAAGGGCCAATATCCAGAGGGGTATATGCCTTTCCCATGAGAGCAGTTGTTCTATTTCCTATGTCTCATGACCATAATGTTGCTGTTCCTATCAGTTCCCAAGAAACTGTTTGCTCTTTGCGTCTATATTGTGAGGAAGGGCAGCTAAATGGCACAGTGGGTAGAGTGCCAGGCCTGGAGTCAGACTCATCTTTTTGAGTTCAAATCTGTCCTCACTTGCTAGTTGTGTGACCCTGGGCAAGTCACTTAACCATGTTGTTTCTTCATCTGTAAAATGAGCTGAAGAAGGAAATTGCAAACCACCCCAGTATCTTTGCTAAGAAAAACCCAAATGGGGTCATGAAGAGTTGGACATGACTGAAAATGACTGAACAACATCAATAACATGAGGGATGCCAGGATAAAAACATAAAATCTAAAATAAAAACAAGTGCTCACCAGCTACTGCCCACCCAAAGTAAACTATTTTCCTCTGCTTCCCCTTTCTTTTGTGTCCTCAAGTTTTTCTATACTAAACTCCATTTCTTTCTAGAATACTCCTTTTTGGGGGCCCTTTAAGACTCTACCCAAACTCTGAGAACCCACGGAAAACTCAGGCAAAGGAGAGAGCAACTCAAGCAGGATTGGAGGCACCTGGGCATTTATTCTCCCCCGAGATTTTGGGGTATTGAGTATGTGCTGCTAACAGGGGAGCACTCCCCTGCTATGAGAAGCCTGCTGCTGCTGAGGCTTGTGGGAGAAGAGAGTCGGGGGAGGGGAAAGGAGCTAAAAGGAGGGAGGCAAGGTGAAAGCGAGAGAAGAGAGAGATGAGGTGATTGTAAATGAGAAAGAGATTAAACGGCAAGACATTACATCTTCCTGTCAGGACTCCTTTGTCTGTTCTCGGAGGAGCAGCCTCCCCTGAGGGGTTCGTGGGGGCGAATCCGGGTTGTTGGGGCGACCAGAGTGACCAGACTGCAGGGACAGCTGGAGAAGGGCTTGTGGAGACAAGCTGGGTCATAGTGGCGACAGGAATCGCGGAAGGCGATTGGAGCGCCATAGAGGCGGCAGGAGAGGTGAGTTTGACGTCAGCCCCGTAAGGTGGGCCCTAATACTCCCTCTAAGTTTCTTTCATCTTCTAGTGCTTATTGAAATGTAATTTTCTCTTAAAGACACCAAATGTCTTGGTAATATCTTCAAATATGGTTATTCCTTTTATACACCTCACACATTGCTACGAGGAAGCCTTGGCATACTTCTTGCTCCTGACTACAACTTTGAGACTTTTCCTCTGTCACCATCACTCAACAACAGCCTCTCTTCTTTTTATTTTATTTTTTTCTTTTTGGAGGGGGAAAGGTAGGGCAATTGGGGTTAAGTGACTTGCCCAAGGTCATGGGTGTGTGTGGGTGTGTGGGTGTGTGGGTGTGTGGGTGTGTGGTGTCAGAGGCTGGATTTGAACTTGGATCCTCCTGACTCCAGGACCAGTGCCCTATTCAGTGTGCCACCTAGCTACCCCAACCTCTCCTCTTCTAAAATTCCATCCATCATCACATTCATATACTTCTTGCTGGCATCCATGGACATACAGGTTAGGGCTCCTCTTCTCCAGAAATTTTTGGTACAACATCTTCTGTATCTCAACCCGAACATCTTTGAATACCTTGACCTCTAAAGTTCTCAATCTCCTCAATCCCCATTCTCTCCACTAAGCAGAGGAGTGATTTCAAACCTTAGACCCCCTACCATTAACTAAATTTGCCCCACATTCTAAAATTCCAGTGGTTGCTCTGAGTATGAAGAAAATATATTTGAATCTGGCTAGACTTTAGTCACCGATGATTATCTTTATTGGTTCAGCAATGAGGCACTATATAACTTTAAAGTCCTATTTAATATCCAGAAATGTGGATACATACATACACCATACACACACAGAGTTAAAGAAGAACAAGATGATAATCTAGTTAGGCATCATTATTCTCTAGCAAGCTGTCTTGTAGCAGGCTAGATATAGTTTTAAATGAATCAAAGAGAATTGGTTAAATCCAGGTAAAGAGGTCCTATTTCAGGGTAACCCCATAGAGACAGCAAGGGCAGCAATGAAATGTGTTTTTCCCAATGGGGTAAAATACTGAAGGATTATGAGAGGTGGGAGTCTCATGGAACATGAGAATCTCATGAAAGTTAATGCTCCATGAAGAGTTCAAGGATGTGGTGGAAGACCATTGACGTGGATGAAGAGTCAAAATAAGAAGACTGAGGGACAGTCAGAGAAATAGGAGGAGAAACAGGAGAGAGCAATATTATAGAAACCTAGAGAAGAACTAATAAAAAAAAGATAAGACAAAAGGAAAAAGGGCAAGTTCTATCCAGGCAGATCATTCCTTAAACTGATCAATGAGTCAGATAAAGTTCTAACTCATGACTATAGGCCATCCAGGGCAGCAGTGCCTGTCACTTACAATGGACTTCCACCACATTTGAGTTCACCTTGAGTTCAACTTGAGATTTGTTTGAAATCTGCCTACCTCATTGTGCTACTGGGACTTGGCAGATTTATCCATGATCTATGTCCTTGCCTACTTCTTTTATTTAATGTTTAGTGAACCATCATAGATTATACTCTGTACTTCTATATTGTTTCTACTGTATAGTTGTAGTGTTTTGTCATTGTTTTTACTTTTATGATGGATTTTTTTCTCTAGGTAAAGATAAGTAGAATTTTACTACATATTAAATAATGTTTGATATAGAGAGGTGAGCAAGAAATGGAAATTGTCTTGAAGATTTTTTTCCAGTGAGCTATAGAGCAGAGAGGATAGTCTGTTCTCAGTGGTTGGGAAGGTAGGGAGCAAGAGGGTAGAATTTTGTTCCTTCATCTGCAGACTTTGGGTCTACCAAATTCCTCAGATATTTGGCATAACTAACTCCATGAAATAACAGGAGGAAAAGACAAACGTAAACTCAGTTCAATGTTCCTAGACTTTAAAAGAAAAATCATGAGTCTACACTAAGCTCTCTGATAAAACAAAAGAAGCTTCACTAGTATCTTATACTCTTGACACGAGAGCCAGTCCAATGAACAAATTGTGTGTGCAACCATTGTCCATGCTGGAAAAAATGCCAAAATGGATGACAAGAATCATCTTGGTCATTTCAGCAAGTTTGGCACAGGTTTTGAAAAGTGGATTAAATGGATTAACTTGTTGAACTGATTACCTTCCTCATCTTGTTCAGGGATTCTTGTACAGTTTCTTCTCTTGCAAATATGGCAGCTACTCCAGAGTCAGCTAATGCAACTATTTTCCCAGTGGCCTACAAGTATTATACATTTTTGCCCTTCACCAGGAAGGGCAGAAAATACATCAGTCTTGAAACCTTGGAGGTCTAATTAGTATAGTAGTCAAACAGAATGATGTCTTGAACAAGAATTTTTTTTTCAAGTGTTCAATAAAGTACTAATCTGAAACTTCTAATCCAGCATGGCTTCCTAAAAATAAGAGGCAGCATGATACAATAGAAAGAACACTAGCTATGGAGTCAAAAGATGTGAGTTCAAATCCCATCTATGCTACTTACTACATGGAAAATCTTGCTCAAACTCCTTCACCTCTCCAAGCCTCAGTTTCTCCATCTGAAAAATGAGAGCATTGGACCAAATAGCTTCTAAGGTCCCTTCCAGATTTAAATCTAGGATTTTATGACTCGATACTTTTCACTTGTGGTTGAACATGTGTGGTGAAAAAAGAATTTCTTCTTCCAATGTGATATAGTGGAAAGAACCCTGGATTTTGTATCAAAATCCTGAGCTAGAATCTCATTTCTAGCCTTTGATAGACTTGTGACCTTGGATAAACCTTTCTGGGATAGGATTTCCTCTTCCATAAAATGAAGGGCTTTGACTAGATGACTACGGATCTTGTCACCCCCCTACTCAATAAATTCCAGCAGCATCCTATTGCCTCCAGGATCAAAAAGAGAATGCTATTTGGCTTTCAAAGGCTTTCATAACTTAGTCCCTTCTACCTTTCCAGTTTTTTTGTGCCTTTTTTCCTGATAAATATTCTTTGATCCAGTGATGCTGGCCTTCTGACTGTTCCATGAACAAGACCCTCTATTTCTCCACTCCAGGCATTTTTTCTGTTCCCTATGCCTGAAACACTCTCCCTCCTCTGTTCCAACTATAACCTTGACTTCCTTTAGTCCCAACTAAAATTCCACTTTCTACAGGAAGCCTTTCCTCACCTGTCTTAATTCCAGTGCTCTCCTTTCAATTATTTTCTATTTATTATGTATTTATCTTGCTTTGTATATATTTATTTACATGTTATCTCCCTTGTATCCAGAGTGCTTAGCACAGTGCCTGGCATCATAGCAGGAACTTAATAAATGTTTATTGAATGAATGAATATTATGACTCCTTCTAACTCTAAATTGATTAATGTTTAATTTTGAGTAAATAACTTCAACTCTCTGAACCTCAGTTTCTGCATCTGTAAAATGGGTTGTTGGAAGATCAAATGAAATATTGTATAAGAATAATTTATAATATAAGCTATGGCTCTTGTTTAAAGTATTTGACCCTTGGGTTTATTATTTCACTGGGCCTTTGCAAGTTAGGCAGCATTGGGGTGACTAGGTGGCACAGTGAATAGAGCAGCAGCCCTGGAGTCAGGAGGACCTGAGTTCAAATGTGGCCTCAGACACTTAACACAAAAACTAGCCATGTGACCTTGGGCAAGTTACTTAACCCCAATTGCCCTCCAAAAAGCAAAAAGAAAAAGAAAATTGGGTAGCAGGGCAAGATAGACAGCTTACTGGATTTGGAGTCAGGACAACTGAATTTATATGCCATTTCAGATGCTGGTTTTGTAACTTTGGGAAATTAACCTCTCTACCTCAGTTTCCTCATGGAAGGATTGAACTTAATGGCCTTTAAGATTTCTTTTAGCTCTAAATCTGCTATACTAATCTCTATGCCACTTATACTAATTACCCAGGACACATGATCATATATTGGGTATATGACTTGTCCTGGCTGTGTTACCTTCAGCTAACCCTGAAACAGGTAGGTACATTGTAGGTATAAATTGAAGTTCTTATTTTATTCTCTGGAGTGGAAAAATAAATGCGTCAGAAGGAGAAAAAAATAGCACAGAGTTGACTTATATAATCAGACATCTTGAATTAACCTTTCTTTTATGGGAGCAATATAGGTCATGATATAATGAAGTAGAATTTTGGATGTCGTGTGGTATTTCCCAGGGCATTGATACAGAATCATAGAATGTTAGAAGATGGAAAGGTCTTTAGACATGATTTACTCTCATTTCCTCATTTTAAATATGAGGACAATGGGGTTCATAAAGGTGAAGTGACTTCTCCAAAATCACAGAGCTAGTTAGTAGAAAAAACAAAATCAGAACCCAGGACTTCTAACTCCTTACAAAGTATAATTTTCATTACTCCGCAATTTCTAAGCACCAATCTGACTTTTTTCTAAAAGGCATATCCATGTTTCCCCTTTCATACCTATAAAAAGTTGATTTCAGTTACCTTTCATTTGACCAACATAGGAGCCCAATGTAAAGACAATATGACATGATGGGTAGAGAGACAACTTTAGAACCAGGACAACAAAGGTTTAAATCCTATCTCTAACATATCCAGGTTGTGTAACCACGGGTTTTAACTTTTCAGTGCTCTAGGAAAATCTCTACTGAAAATTGCAGAGAAGATAGCAACCTTTGTTTTGTCACTTGACAATTCCATAAATTGGGAACACCACAGGTCCAATGTCTATTCCCTATTCCTGAAATAGAGGGGATCCATGTGTCTCATCCCAGGTACCTTATCATCTGCTTTGAATTTCAGACTTCAGCTCTTTGGAGCCTTATTTCATGGAACCTGGTATCTGGGCATTGGCAACATGATTAAAAAAAAAAATTAATGCCCAACTTAATATTGAAGTGGGGAGGAGGTCAAGAGAATTAAGTTCAGTATTAGGTTGTCAAAACCTTTATAAAAACATTTATTTGATTGATATTCTGTTAGTATCACATCCATTTTTTTCTTTTTTAGTATCTATCAGTTGGTTGAAATAATTTAAAAAAAATTTTTACACAACTCTTTCCAATGCTGTTGTACCCACCCACATATTTCTTCCCTGGGTTCAATCATCATGAGGTATGCATACCAGAATAATGCAGTTGCCTACATGACTGTTTCAGGCAAGTGCTGGTGGGTGGAAAGACCAGCAGAATAATTATTTTTCAGCTTTATTTGATGCATCAAATTATTCATTTTTAAAAAGATAAACCTTTTACAATTTTGATAAAAACACTCCATTATGATTCCTTAGAGCTTGCTTGCTATTAGTCACCAAGTTAAAATGAAATTGAATACTATTGAGAGAGAGAGAGAGAGAGAGAGAGAGAGAGAGAGAGAGAGAGATGCTAAATGAAAGAAACAGGAAAGAAAATATGCTTTTAGTTGAGTTTAGAAGAGAGACCAGATAAAGGAGAGAACCTAGATGCAACAGAGATATAGGCACTTCTAGATTTCCAAATTCTGTGAGAAGATGAATATTTAATGAGCAGAATTTTAAGATTGGAGAGAAATTGTTAGAAATTCCATAGCTAAAGCTTACAAATTCATAAAGAAAAGAGCTCTGTTCTCCTTTAAGTATGTATTAATTGCCAAGCTACCTGTCATACTGTTATCAGTATAATAGGCTTATGAAATCTAGGAATGAAAGTCTGAAAATGGAGTAAGAGAACTAATGGAGACCTAAATCGTGGAGGACTTTGAGACTAAGCCAAATTACATGGAGCCTTAAGTACAGTCAAGAAGGATTCACATAGTAATAGAAGTAAAGCTAAAGAAGAAAGAATTTGAAGAAAACTTCAGAAATTTATGCCATTTAGGACAGGCATAATACCAGCAAAATCTTGCTAACAACTAGAACAGCCCAAAAGTATGATGGACTGCTTTAGTAGGTAGAGTGTATCCATTTCATGATGTCTTCAAGAAGGCACTAGTTTACAACTAGGCAGTGATATAGAATGGATTCTTTATAATGAGAGTTCTAACTTCTGGGGTATCTTCCAGCTATGAGTTTCCATAGTTTAATGACTTGTCTTTGACTCCAAACTTAGTTCTAAAAGAGAATATACTAAGCCATGTAAGAGTATAAAGAATGGAGGGGGGTGGAGCCAAGGTGGCAGAGTAAAAGCAGGGCATTTCATGACTCCCCCCACCCCCCCACCATAACCACCTCAAATACCTATAAAATATGACTCTAAACAAATTTTAGAGCTACAGAACCTACAAAGTGATAGAGAAAAACCAATCTCCCACTGAAAGCATCCTGGAAGGCTGATAGGAAGGGTTCATCACAGAATGCTTGGAGCCAAGTGCCGTCCCACATGACCCATAAAGTTTTGGCCCCAGGGAGGCAGGAATGGCCAGAGCAGACATCAGGAGAGTGAATCACTAGCAGCTGTGGTGCTCTCCAGACTTTTCAACCCATAAACACCAAAAAGAAAGTAAAAGGTCAATTGGAATGCTGTTGAAAAGGAAGGGTGCTGTCTGGTCCACACCCCTGGGGCAAGAGATGGTAGAGGCAGGTGGCTGCCTCAGGAGCTCCTTGCCTACAGATAGTAGTGGGACCAAGCAACCATTCAGAGGGTAATTGCTCTTGCTTTGACCTGCTTGGATCTGGGTTGCTGTCTTGGGTGGTGCTTCTGGGGTGAGAAATGCCAGTTTGGCAGTGTGGTGTCTATAGAGAGGGCACCCTTCTCAGACTTCTAACAACATTTGTGAAAACCCCAGTGATTTGGGACAAAGCTCTCTTCTCTGGGAGCAGAGTTCTACTGTGGCAAAGAGCTCAAGTAATTGACTGGCAATATGAACAAGCAGAAGAAACACAAACAGACCACAGAATCCTTTTGGGGGAACAAAAAAGATTAAAGCATGGAACAGGAGGAAGACACATAAGTCAGAACTCCTGCACCAAAAGCTTCCAAGAAAAATATGAACTGATTACAGGCCACAGAGGAGCTTAAGGATTTTGAAAATCAAGTAAGAAAAGTGGGGGGGGGGGGGAAACTGGGAAGAGAAATGAGAATGATGCGAGAAAATGATGAAAAGAGAACAATTTGACTAAAGAAAATAACACTTTAAAAAACAGACTAACTCAAATGGCAAAAGAGGTCCAAAAAGCCAACGGGGAGAAGAATGCCTTAAAAATCTGAATTTGCCAAATAGAAAAGGAATTTCAAAAACTCCCTGAAGAAAATAATTCTTTCAAAATTAGATTGGAGCAAATGGAAACTTAATGACTTTATGAGAAATCAAAATACTATGAAACAGATCCAAACAAATGAAAAAAAAAATAGAAGGCAATGTGAAATATCTCATTGGAAAAACTACTGACCTGGAAAATAGATCCAGGGGAGATAATTTAAAAATTATTGGGCTACCTGAAAGCCATGATCAAAAAAAGAACCTAGAAATTATCCTTCAAAAAATTCTCAAGGAAAATTGCCCTGATGTTTTAGAACCAGAGAGCAAAATAGAAATTGAAAGAATTCACGTATCACCCACAGAAAAAGATCCCCAAAGGGAAACTCCTAGGAATATTATAGCTAAAGTCCAGAGTTCCCAGGTCAAGGAGAAAATATTAGAAGCAGCAAAGAAGAAACAATTTGAATATTGTGGAAATGCAATCAGGATAACACAAGATCTAGCAGCTTCTACATGAAAGAATTGAAAGGGCTTGGGATATGATATTCTGGAGGTCAGAGGAGCTAGGTTTAAAACCAAGAATCACCTACCCAGCAAAACTGAGTATAGTGTTTCAGGGGAAAATATGGTCATTCAATGAAATAGAGGACTTTTAAGCTTTCTTGATGAAAATACCAGATTTGAATAGAAAATTTGGCAGTCAAGTACAAGAAGCAAGAGAAGCGTGAGAAGGTACACAGGGAAAAGAAATCATAAGGAACTTATTAAAATTAAACTATTTACATTCCTACATGTTAAAACAATATTTGTAACTCATGAGACTTTTCTTGGTATGAGGATTGTTGAAGAGAATATAAAATGTGTGTGTGTGTGTGTGTGTGTGTGTGTGTATGTATACATGTATACATACATATAAATGTTTATATAGGAGGGTATATGTGAGCATAAATACATATGAGTGTGTATATATGTGTACATGTATACATAGATGACATAGGATCACTGGAATAGGAAGGGATGATATCTAAAAAATTAAGAGGTGAGGAATATAATGAGAGGAGATAGGGAGAGATAGGATAGGGTAAATTACCTCATATAAAAGAGGCAAGAGAAACTGTTACAATGGAGGGGAAGAACAGGAAGGCAAAAGGGAATGGGTTAACCTTACTCTCACTGAATTTGGCTTAACGAGGGAATAACATACAAATAAATAACAAAAATA